>VZSC01014395.1:0-93485 GCA_013398225.1 Steatornis caripensis
GAAAAGGAGATATCAGGTGCAAATCAGCTCTAAGCCGTTGGGCTCTCTTTTGGGAAAAGAGTGTATCTATTACAGGAATTACATCTGTAATCCACAGGGCCGGTTACCTTGTCTTTTTAAAAGTGTAATAGCTGTAATGCTGTCATTAAGCTTTCTTTCCCTCTCTCTTCCCTAAACATGTTTCTGTAGTTCATCACAGGCATGGGTAATTTCTACTTTAGCTATTTCAGTATGTAGGAAGCAAGACCATGAGCGATTTGCCATCAAACAATCCTGTCCTAGCAAACAAGATGGGTTTTCCCCCTATTTTTGTTAAAATCCAAGCGTAAAGGCAAGTGTCAAAAGGACTGTCTTTTACATTCCCATTTACTTTAGTGAGCACTGTGTGATATTGTGACTATGGGCCCTTTTGGGTAGAAATTATCCAGGGTTACGGGTCAGAATATGGGAATGTTGGCAGAGCAGTGTAGGAATCCGGTTGCTTTTTACAGGTTTCCTTAAAAATATGCCCTGTCATCATCTTCCTGTAATGATACAGAATAGTTTGTAAAGCAGTATCAGCTCACCCATGAAACATAATTTTTAAAACTATCTTTTTAAGATTCAGAAAAGAGGAGCTACGTCAGTGTTAATCTATGCTTGGTAATGATTTCCCAGTAAAAGGAAGAGGAGGAGCAGAAATCCACATGGGAAAATCCTTCTTCTGAACTGGGTATGCTTAGGCATGCAGGAGTTAACCCATAGCAGTTTCATGGGAAGTAGAATTCTTTGGGGAATGGATTCTTTGATGTGGACAGCCTTACTGATTGTGCAGGATCTTCACTTATGGAACTAAAATATATATCTAAGATTTTAAAATATTCTTTACTGTTTCCTGGAGCAGTCTAAAAATTCCTACAGAATAAAAGCAAACAAACAAAAAAAGCCCAAATGAAGAATTTTATGATCTGTATTACTGCTTTTTATTGCTAGGCCAGTTGATTTTCTCCACGTGCTGATACTTTCTAAGTCATGAGCATCCAAATCAGCTTTGCATGTGCGTCTCCATACACACATCCTCATTCCTTAGTGGATATGATGAAAAACCTGCAGTGATTCACAGTATACTACCTACTTTAGCAGTGTTAGCCATGCTCCCGTTGCTTGTCAGTTCAAAGGAACAGCAGTAAACTTTCTCTGCCAAAATATCACAAGTATGATATTAAAAGCCAAGTTACCAGAGTCTCACAAATGAATGAAACCACTGTATTGTTGTAGTACATGCCTTGGAGAGAGCTGTTGCTTGGAGATCAACATGAGATGGCTGGTAGGAGCCTTGGGTTACTGTTGCTTGCTTAATATAGTTAATCGTTGCTTTATCAGAAACAGTAACCGTCTTTTAAAATGTGGTCCTGAAAGTAATACTACAGGAATGCCAGAGGGAAGTTCCAGTCTGTTTGAGACTGCAAGGGTGGTTTTTACTGGTTAATGAATCCAAAGAGGGTTTGTGCACTCTGCCTGGGATTTGAGAGTTCAGGTAATTCCTCTTTCAGTTCTAGCAGCTTGTCATAAGAATATAATTCTGGAATGTGTGGAATGACAATGAAGAAATTAATGCACAATCCTGGTACTTTAAGAGGAACAATAGCACAAAAGTTCTTCTTTTTTTGCAATTTGGTCTATATTTAAATATATTTATTTGTAGTAAAATGCCTTTTAGCATTCAGTACCCTGTAGTGCCTTGCAAAACACTCTTCCCGTTTCCGAGCAGCAACCCACCAGTAGAGTGGATAAAAGAGACTTTTTAGCAGGAAGTCTTAAGAAAACATTGTGTAAACCTGACATTAAGGTGTTCAGGTGATGCTGTTCTTGTGTAGATGAATGAGTGAGATCTGTTGTGAAATGCGTTATCTTCCAGTGTTGTACATTCCCCGGCTAATTCACACAATACAATTGATTTCCCAGCCAGTAACTAGTTTTGCCATTGTTACTTCTATGCTTGTAATTGCACGTTGAACTCAGCAGGTTGGCTCAGCCTGTGTGATTCCGTGATTACAGATGCTTTCCCAATGGGGAGGGCGCAGGAGCAGAGTCTCCTCTATCTGGTAGAACAGGAGGAGGCAGTCAGTGTGTCTCCGACTGCGTGGAGTTGCATTTGGTGATGTGTGCATAGCCACAACCTTTCCTGGTGTGATGACCAAATGATGGCCTGAGGTGTCCTGATGACTTTGATTTAGCTAATAAAATGTCCCACACAGCGTTTAATAAGCTGCAATCACCATATATTCACTTTTAGGTCAGATCCATCCCCTGATCTGGTTCACCGTACCAAGAACCTGGTGTTACAGAAGGTGGTGTGATGGTGGTTTGGGTGTTTGGACCCCCAGCATCCATGCTGTCCCTTGCATTTAATGACTCCTCCTTCCGTCTCTTCCAGGAGCTCAGCATCGTGACCTGCCCTGCTCCTCCCTGCTTGGTGTAGGAACGACCTGAAGGACATCTTGGAGCAACCTGTACTGCTTCATGCAGTTAAAGTAAGGTTAAATGTTTTGGCAGCTCTTTCAGGTACAAGCAATGGTAGAGGCGAAGGGTTTGGGGGGAGTGGCTTTGCCCAGCTTACCAGCTTGACAACAGGAGGAGATGCTGATACCAAAGCATACCTTATAAGCAAATTTGACAAGTTATTTTGCCATAAAATAAAACTTTTCGTGGTGGAAGCAAAAAAGAAAAGGAAGGGGTGTGTGGTCTCACCCTTTGCTTTAACCATATGCCATCCTGTAAGACAGCACTTAACACTTAGAGCATCAGCTGGTTTTCGCTATTGTTTTAAGATACGACTTTCATGTCCCCGAGGCAGGCATGTGGTTATAGCCCAAGGATTTCTGTGGGAGTCAGTCAGGATCAGAGCTCAGGTTCATAGGACTAGAGTCCTGCCAGCTGCTGGTTGGACATGCCTCCCAGTCGTCACAACGGCTCTCTGTCTGTTCCGGAGCAGCCATTGAGGCTTCTGGGTTTTTCTGTTAACGCCAGGTTCTTGGTGTGGTGAACCAGATAGGGGATGGATTTGACCTAAAAGTGAATATATGGTTATTGCATTACTGACAGTAGCTGTTCTGACTCATGGCGTTACACCCATTCTCTCCAAAAAGACTTGAATTTGCAAAAACTGTTAGCCTGAAGCAAAGAAACTGTGAGAGTATTACTTGGAAATGGGTGCTTGCCATATTTGAGCTCTGTCAGGGGAGGAAGGAAAACCACCGCAAGCTGCCTCATTTCTCCTCCCACTGTCTCTAACCTGTTTACCTTCTGCAGTGTCTCACATTTTCCATGGTCTTGCCTGAGAAGACCGGTGCTTTAATGGTACTGGGTCCAAATCATTTGGCGTTACTGATCTGTGGCAACAGCTTGGTGGATGAGTCATAAACTGCTGTTACTGCAGAAAGACAAGTATTTATTGTAGTTACTTGAGTTTCCTTTTTTCGGTGGGGTTGGGCCAGGAAATTTTACCTATTTTCAAAGCTGGAGAAAGAAATTAAGTCTTTGGCAAAATTATGAATGAAAACTGTGTTATTGGGAATGAATACATGGCTGGCTGAGTTCATCATGAACTTCAGTGCTCGTTAGCCAAATGTATGGAGCTGTGTTTAAAGGAGGAATACAAGACACCAGCTGCCATGTAGGAGAAGCAATTTGTGGCTTGATTTGACTTTAGTTTCTTAACTTGCTGCTAATTTCTGGAGCATGGTGAGCTTACACTGAGCAATGCTTGATGCTGAGGAAGATGCCAGACCCTTCCCAGCAGTGACCAGAAGTAATCCCCTACTTCCTTGCACAGCAGCAGCAGAGAAATCTCCAGGGAGCCCTGGCGCAGGCAGTGAGAGCTTCTCACCTGACCTCCTGCCTGGGAACCAGTTCCGCATCCTGTCTCATTTCTGGGTGTGCCTCCTCTGAAGGATCTGGAAAAAGAGCTAAACTTGAGTTCAGGAGCAGCATTCTCATACCCTTTCCTTTTTCTGCCTGCTGGTCTAGTATTTCCATAATTGTGCTTATGATGATAACTTTTTTATTTCATTCATACACTGGTTGCTACTTAATGAACTTCATGTTAATGGGCTCTGTAACATTTAAAATAGCTGAATAACTTGAAAAGAAAACCCAAACCTCAGTAATAGAGGGATGTATTTCCACTCCCCAAGCTTAATCCTGCGCTATAAAATAATTGCAGAGAGTTGCCTGGCTGAGGAACAGCTGCACAGCGTGGGCTCTTGGTTCTGCATAGCTGCTTGTCCCTGAGCTGGGGTAATAAATGATTTACTGGAGTGGCTGGGACCTGTAGGCACTTAACCTGTGCGATTCCTGTGAGGGATCAGTCTGAAAGGCCACTTAGTAAAGGTGGTTGGAAGAAATCATTTCAGGTGTGAAGTGGGGTGTCTGTTTGCAAAGTTTGCTTTCTTGAGTGTGAGCGAGTTGCAGAAAGGCTCTCAAGCCCAGAAGGTGGGGTAGTGGAATTGGGTAGAAACTGTGCGTATTTGGATTTTTATTATTTGATGTTTTAATTTTAAAATGAAACTTGAATGAGTGTTCCCTGTTCTCTGTTTTAGAGGTGTGATAGGATGATGCTTAGGATTTTACTTTTTGTGGGGCATTCCCTGGATGTCTAATGTGATAGAGTGTCCTGGCAACAGAGCTGCAGCTCTAATCTTTCCCCTCTGGGGATGCAGTACCAAGTGACTTCATCATTGCACTTGCTAGGTGAATGATGTGCATTTTTTGAGACTATCTTGCCATAGAAGGGATGCTGCAGTAAAACAAGCTTATTTTGTGACTTCCTAAAGTATTTGTTAGAGGAGAATGATTATCCCGTAGTTGTGAGTTGAAAGAAAAAGAGCACTTAAGAAACAATTCTTAGTTTTGCAGTGGCAGATGCAGTTGTGCTGTGCCATAGCAAGTGGTATTAGCGCAGGTTCTCTGGTAGGAAACCTGAAGTTTCTGATGAATTTATCCTCTTCAGGAAAAAAGTGCCAACCAGGCTTTCCCTGAGTAAGTCCACGATGCCTGGAGCTGCAGAGCAGGAGCTTTTGCAAAAAGGAGCCTAAACGGAAAAGTGAGTCTGTATTCTTCAGAGAGGAAAAAAGCATTAAAACATTGGATATTGAAGCCGCTCTGACCAAAATGAGAGCGGAGGCATCTCTTGGATCTTGGTATTGATGCTGTTTTTTCCAGCTCTTACGTGTGTGTGGCTTTAGCAGTTAAGGTTGGTGCATGCACTTATTAAAATATGCGTTGGATAACTACCTGGCTTGCACATGCTAGGAAGTGTTTAATAATATTTGTCAGCATAAAAACATGCATGGTGCTTTGGGCCTCGAGTTGTTTTCTACTCCAGACCTGTATTTTTGGGAATGCAGTACAAGTGCTGTGGCTTGTGGGACACGGGAGGGTCTTAGCGTTCAGCTCTAGGGCTTGGCAGTTCTATTTCTTGTGCTGAAACCATAATTGCTCAACATTCCTAAAATAACACAGATCTGTGAGTCAGGAGAATAGCAAGATGAAGAAAGCTGTTTTTAGGACACATGATACAGTCAAGAGTTGTTGGAAGTAATAGTTAGAGGCTTTGTGCTCTCCCACTGCATAGGTGAGGCTGCAGGCATTTCGGTGCTAATGACAACTATCCATCATGTTTATCCTTTTATACATTTGGGTGAAATACTCCCCAAGTCCTGTTCTTCACTCCCAACAGTTTTTCACCTGGTGCTGAGCATCTGGAGGCACTGTTGATCCTATATAATGCATCTTTGCTTTCAAAGGTAATGAGCAACTTAAATGATGCTTCTGCTTTGGCTGACCAGCCTGATACCCTTTGTGATGGACCTGAGTTCTGCAGAAAATTTTGTTTTTACTTGTCCTTTGAAAGTTGGGGCTTTTCAAGAAGGTCCTAGTTAAGCACCCAACGTCAGTAATCACTCATCCAAACAAGAGCTGGTTATCATTGAGAACTGCCCCACAATTTACTGCCAACATGTGTATTCAAACTGCAAAGTGCATTGGAAGGCATAAACTGGATTTTACTTATGTGAAGAGGCGTCTAGAATGTCTGCTGAGGATTTCTGGAAGTTAACATTTGAGCCTGAGATAAATGTCTCATGCATATACGAAACAGCTGCCCCAGAACCTGTTGGAGGAGTTAATTTTAGTATAAACATACATGTGCTTTTGCATACACGCTGCACTTGAATTCAGGACGACTGTTAGTTTTTCTTGTGTTAGGACGTAGCTAATTGAATGGAAGATGTGGACCATGATTTTTATTTTATTATAGCAGCATGATAATGCCTTTTGAAACATTGTTTGGATTTTACAAATTGGTATCTTAAATGTTCTTCGACATTAGTAATATTTTAAAGGAAAACATTGACAAGTGAGGGCAGGGTTATGTCTTAATACAAGTGAATTGATTGACAGTATCTGTGTATTGTAAAATGGGAAATTAATCACCCTGTGTTGATGACCCTTGGAAATTTACAAAAGGCTGGTCTTTATGTTGCACAAATAGATTCCGGACACAGGAAGAGCTTATGACAAGAGGATGAGATCAGTTTGTATAATTAGAGCTAGCTAATAATCCTTTTACTCTCTGCCTCTCTAACTTTTACAGTATCTTTCTTGATTTGAAATTGGGCATATGGACTGTAGAGTGATAGCCGCTGTGATTTGAGTTTTGGGGATTTGGGATTTTTTTATCTAGTAATGGGTGAAGAGATAGGACCAGGGAAACCAGATGTGCACATTTGAGAGGGATTGCTACCTACCTCTGCTAGGCATGGGGAACAGCTCTGCTTTTATTAACCCTACGCTGCTTCATCTCTTTCCAGTCTTTGGGTAGGGATTAAGTAATCCAGTAAGTGATTTTTTGACAATTACGAGATTGAAATGGTGCAAAAGAAGAAACTCAGTCCTGAGGCTATGGATATTTGGCTAGATACTGATCTCTGGAGTAAGATGGGGCTGACAGAGCAGAGCGAGGGACTTACTATAGCATGAAAAAGGCTTACGCTTATTTTTTTATGCATGTGTGTATATGCTACCCTTTACCTTAGCTTTGTGTTAAGCTTCATTATTTTGGGAAGGGTAAGGGGATAAATTTGGGGAAGGGAAGTGGTGTGGCTGGCCGGTTGGCTGGAGCACGGGTGACCCCGGAGCAGTGGTGGTGGGTGCAGCCCAGCTCCCAGCCCAGAAACAATGCTGGGCTGGTTCCTGCTGCCAGGAAGCTGAGGTACATTAAGCAAAGCAAGTTAATCTATATCCAGAGCATTTTATTAAATCATCAGTCAATTAAATCAGTGACGCTCTGTTAGCTTGCATTCCGGCTAGGCTCCCGGCCCCTTTGCTGCGACATAACCTGCAAGTTGTTCTGCTGTTGGCATCTCCCTGATTTCTGTTTGGAGGGCTGTTGTATTTGAAGGCCGTGGTACTGAGGTTTCCAACACTGTTAAAAGAAAAAAAAACATAGGATTTTAGGCTGATTTTGCAATTTAATATGCTCTTTTTCAGTTTTTTTGTGGAGGGAGGAGAGTGTAATGAAGTTTCTTTTCTTTCCCTTGCTGTGAAAGCAATCTGCATGCATCTGGTTTTCCCAAAGGTGGCTTGCTGGGTTACCTCTGCGCCTTCGGAAGCAAGCAATGGTAGAGCCAGACGAACACGAAACGCCTTTAAACCTTCTTTCCATTGCTCGCAGCCAAAAGAAACTTCTGTGTATTTGTAATTGAATGGCAGCATATGGTTTTGTTTGCAGACAGGACACAGCTGGGAAGCAGTATCACCTGTGGAAATGCTGTATGAGGGATATATATTTTTTTAAAGCAATGAATTCAGTGACAAAGCATAACCTTCAGCAAGTAACATCAATTTAGATGATTGTACACAAATATCTGGGATTTTTTTAGTTCTAAGCTCAGCTGTGATAGTAAACACAATGATGCAGTATGCTGGTAACTTGTTTGATGCTGCACATTTAGAGTGTGGTTTCTCGTTTCCTTACCTCCTTTCCATGGTCGATGGCTTTTGCTCATGGTATCGCTTTCCTATGCATCTGCAAAATAACCTTGGGATGACTTATTTCTCCTCATTCCTCCAGCCTCTTATTTCTGATAAGATATGTAAAATTATGCATTAGTATAGCTACAGGGAAAGTTGTTCTGTGTTTAGTACCGTGACGCCTGGAAGGACATATAGTCATCTTCTGTCTCAAGGGTTTGTTTTAGTCACTGCAATTGCAGCTACTCTGTTTATACTAATTTCTCCATGCACATTGTTGAAGAACTGGGTTATGGGCTTATTTTTCCTGCCGAAGCTGTTTGTAGGTTTTGACCTGGATTTTTTTCTAGACTCGTTTCACATGGATTCTAAGGACAGGGCATTAATACACCAATTAGAAAGCTTGTTCATTTTATGAATGGTGAGTTCTGGAGTTCATTCAGTATAAATGAAGCTTGTGGGACAAAGGGTGTGAGGAAACCTGTCTTCTCACCCAACACCACAGAGTGAGAGTAAGCTATTGCAGATCTCAACTTTGTAGGAAGATACAAAGAAAAAACACAAAAGAAAAAATACAAGTAATAAAAACGCCCTCAATTTATTGTTTCTTGCAGTTTTCAGACTTTTTGCTACAAGTAAGAAAAAATTAAAAATCAAAACCCCAAACCAAAACGGGCTTTTCTTTTTTTTTTCCAGATAAGTGTGTTATAACAAAAGAAGAGGAGACTAATGACAGGTAATACAATACAGTAACGTCGTATAGCACTTGTAAGAAAAGGGGAATATTCCAGCTCAGTAATTCCCTTAATGCTAGGGGAGAACAATAAACTTGTGAAGGACATTACTATTTATTTCTCTTTGCGTGAAATTCGTGGCTCTGGCAGAAATTCATCTGTATGTGGCTGGTTGGTTTTCTCTCCAGTCGCCCCCACTTGCTGTTTCCCTGTCTTTATTTATCTTGTATAGTTTAGAGCAGGAGCACTTCAGTTCCTGAAACTCAATCCTCCTGACACTTCTAAGCACTTTGTAAATTAACATTTTGTAAAACCAGAGTGTGGGGGAGTGCCCTTGAGGACACTGTGCTTTGTTGAATGAGGAGTGATGTGCTCTTTGGAAGCTTGATTTTATTTTTGTGATGCAGCCGTATAGAAGGAAACAATGCAGCCCATCAAAGGAGGCGGATGTGTGCTCCCTGGAAATCCCTGGATTTCTTTAAACTATTTTATAGCTTATGAGTTGTTCGTCTAAAGAGTGAGGATCTGAGGATTGGCTGCAAGGCAGGTTGTCTCCCCGTGGGTGTATTTCTTGGGAGCAATGTTACAGTACAAAAGAAGGGCTGTTTATGGCTTACTCTCTTGCAGATGACCAGCATAAATCTCTAATTTCTATGGGGGATATGTAGTTTGGACTATCTGGTGAAGTGTTACTCCAGAGCCTTGAAGTCACAAAGTTTAGTCTGTTTAAGGACCGAAGTCCTTGCAAACTGCTGTTACAGAATGTTTTTGTACAAAGTAAATTATTACATTAAAAAAAAACAAAACAAAACAAAAATAAAATAAAATCCCACTTTACCTTTCAGCCTGATGGTGCTGCGGTGCAGTCCCCCTTACAGCTGGAAAGTCATCCTGCTTTCTCTGCATATCTGCTTATCTATTTGAATGCTTTCTGTGCGATCTGTAACTTCATCAGATTCTCAGTGTGTTTTTTGGCTGTTCTTTTCTACTCACAACCACAAGCTCTTTATGGCTAAGACTGTTTTTTTGTGCAGCTGGGAGTGCGTAGTTAAAGCTTTGCAAGTACAGATTCTTGTTGCTAAAATCAAATACTAAAATAAAAAAAAGCCAAGTGCTGAGATTCAGGTAAGATTCAGCAAAGCTTAAACTGGAATTGTACTTAAAACTGAAGTTTGCCTAAAAAACCTCTTAAAACTGAACTTGCAAAACTTGAAAAAAACTCAAACACTTAAAACTGAAGTGTGTTTAGGGCGTAAGTGAGAGGGAAGGGGGTAGGTAGGCTTTCCCAAACATGCCACGCACATTAAATGCCCCTCGTCCTCCTGCTTGCTACAGTGATGGTTGGTTGTTGGAGCAGAGAGCTGTCGACTGTTCTTGTTTCTGCCCATCCTGTAACTCTCCTTGCTGATTAAAATAAATAAATAAATAAATAAAAATCCCTAAACAGGCTACTCTGAGGCTAAAGTCTTGAGAGTAGCATGATGTTTTCTTTCTTATATAATCCGTGTATGCTTCATGGAGCCGAAGCAGTGAGGAGTGGATGCTGGGAAGCACGCACAAACTGGGCAGTGAAACCGGCGTTTGATGTAAGCTTACTGTCAAAAAGAGCAAGCCTGAATGGGGCACCATGGGAAAATCAAAAAGCCATTTTGGCAGCTCCTAGCTACGTCGGGCTCAAAGACCTTCAGCGTTAGTGCTTGTGCATGGGCTTGGTTGATCAGGAGGACCATTGGCCTTACTTCCAGGTTTGTCCTCAAGATGTACTTTGTCTGGGATGCCTGTAAGGAATAAGCCAACCAATTAAAGTCAAATTAAATGGTAGCTGGGAATAGTGGATGAAGAGGATTTATTGCTTAGGCACTCGGTGTTTGTATCCCTTCCCACTGCCTGTGCTTGTTTGTAAACTCTTCAGGGCAGAAACTTTGTTTGCATTGACATTTTTAGAGCACGTAAGCAATGGAGCCCTAATCCTGGCCGAGGTTTTCGGAACCACAGTAAAGCAAATAAATGCTTTTTTTTTTTCCTTTGTTTCCTTTCCTGTCAGATGTTACCATACTCAGAGACATCAAGCATAGTAATTTTTCCTGTGCAAAATAACACTAAAGTTCTCTAGAATTCTAGATACTTTAATATAACTCACTGTATTCATTCTGTAATGCTTAACAGAGCAGAATGGTATCCTTCCCATTTTGAGACGGCTTCGGTAGCCTTCAATTTTACTGACCTATGCAGATCTTTATAATGTCTAAAACCAGTGTTGCTTTTAAGACCTTGAACCTGGACATTTATTTCATGTCCTACTTTCAAATTTGCAAAAGCAGGGAATTTCATTGTGTTATCCTGAGGGGAAAAACCTAATACGATTCCAGAAACATTGCAAGATAAGTGTCTGGATGGCTGTAGAGCATGTGATAAACCTCCCAGGTGCTGAAATTCAAAAGATTCAGCTATTGGCAAGAAAGAATATGAATGTTTTAAGTACAGGCAACTGCTACTGGAGCAGCATCTGCTGGCTGCCATGAGGGTGCCTGTAACATGACTTGTGGTCCTGGCTGGGAGCTGGCCAGGGGAAGTGGGATTTACATTTGCCTGTTCTTGTTAGTTTGGCTTTCAAGGCAGTTGTTGTGCAGTCCTGCTGATCTTGCAGCAGGGCCAGGTATTCCGTCTGCATTATCTGATAGAGCAAGTGCTACCTGCCCAAAAAGATAGAAATTGCTTTATGGGGCTCAGAGCAGGCATCAGCTTGAAGGATGTGCTCCTCTAATACAGGAGAAAACACAGTTTAGCCTTTTTTTCTCTCATAGTTTTTTTTTTTTACACTTAAAATAGTCCAACTTATTAATTGACTATGTTAGGGTCCTTATTAATCTTGGTTTGATTATGACCAGTATGGTCTTTCTTTTTTTTTTTCCTTTTATTACTGTATTAAAAGTTTTTCAGAGACTGCTTTCTGCCTGTCCACTGGTTGGAGAAGTTCACTTGTCTAGAAACCTAAATTTAGTCTGTTGCTGACGCAGAGTCATCATTCAGGCTTATCTGTCACTCAGTTTTTCTCGTATGTTTTTGCCAAAGCACTTCCTAACAAGATAAAATATCTTCCAAACCTGCCTGTCTGCTTGCAAACTGAGTTTGCATCCTTTGAAAAATTGGACTGACAGGTATTATGAAATGAGAAATCATTTTAAGTTACTGTTACTGGTGTAAGGGCCAACTAGTAAGGTAAGGGGGTGGAAAAAAATCTTCCTGCAGGAGATATTTCCAGGATTTTTGTTGTCTTGTTTGACAAGACCAAGTATTCAGCAGTGTCACCTTTTTTCACTGCTGCTGCTGTGCACTTCTGTTGCCAAAAAACCCCAACAAGAACTGGTCATGAGTTTGAACTCATAGGCCTGCCCTTTTCTCCCTTGATAAGAAGTGTCAATATTCTCCCTTCCGTATACATCAAGTATTTACTTTTTGGACTCTGTGACTTGTGGCTCTTTGATTACAGCCAAAGCCAACTCTCCCACAGAAAGAGGCTCCCCGGTGGGAGTTTTTAATGCCAACCCATCCTTTCCTGGACTGTACGTGTCTTTCTCCTCTTTCCCATTTCACTGCTCAGCTTCTATCAGGCATCTGCCTGGAAGGTGATGGAGCAGGAAAAGATAAGTAGTCTGCCCTTCTCTGTAGGATGGCAAAGATCAGAGGATGCCATCCCACTTTATTCCTTGAATTACAGGAACCTAAGTGCTCTGTTGAGGGCATGCTCTTCTGCAGCTGATGTTTTGTGCAGATCTTTGATACCTTCAGTGCAGTCTGTTTGATCTAGAAAGCATAGGAAAGCTCTTTTTACTGGTTTTCACCAGGTGTCTTAAAAGAAGCATTCTTAGTAATACTCATATGGGCTGCTCCACAAAAAGTACTGATGAAAATCTTCGAGGGAGCTTGGGCAGTGTTTGCATGTTGGGACTTTCAGCTAAAATGTCTTGAGTGTGTGAAGCATGATGTGTAATATAACAGCTTCTCACTCTGCAAGGTTTATTCAGAGTAGACCTTGTGATGAGGCAGATGAACTGTGGTTTCTCCTTTTTATAAAGGTGTGGTGGCAGGTGCTAGAATGGCATCTTGTACAAAAATTGTCAAAGCAGGGACGGGGCTCACAGCTGAGAAGGCCTATGGCATTGCAAACGAAGTGTCAAATAAAGAAGCATTAGTTTTGGTGTAATACAGGTCCCTCTGTGGCTTTGCTGAAAAGGGTAGGCTAAAGCACCAGTGAAGCAGTCAGCAAGAAGGGAGAGAAAACGTCCAGCTTAGATACCCGATTCCTCCTGCGAACACCTCTCAGCTTCCCAAACCTGCATCAGGGAGGGGAAAATACAACAGTCTAGATCTTCCTACTGCCTTTTGGGATTAGGTGCGTGCTCCAGTCTTGCACTTAGGGCCTTCCTCCTTATTTCATGAGGCTTTGGATTGGACTTTTTAGAGAGCATTAGCTTGGTAACTGGATAGAGCAAAGAAAGGGGAGCAGGAGGGACGAGGCAGTGGTGAGAATACCCTGCCTAGTAAGAAGCTGACTGGTGCTCTGTGGGTTTGCCAAAGCAAAGCGTACAGCTGTGGTTGAAATCCAGGTGTGACCTCCCTGAGTGTGTGCTTGTTAATCTTGCCTTTTCTGTGAACGCAGAGGTAATTTGCTTTCAGATCACAGAGTTTATTGTGTGTAGTGGCAAGAGTGACAATAACATAGCTGTGAACTATGATACGGAGGAGGTAAAGCTGTTAAATAACAAAGAAGACTCTATTTAAGTACATTAGAATAACTTCATTTCCTCAGAGCAAACTCCTGAGAAACTGAAATATATGATAAAAATTCAAAAAACTGAGTATTTGGGAATAGAGAGAGACTTGAGGAATAGAATATATCTATTGCCTGTGGTGTCTTGGGCAAACACAAACGTGTTGTGTTCTGTTTTCCTCAATTTTTCATGTTACATCCTTTCACTTGCACTATCCTGTAGAAGGCCAGCAGTAATATTGCTGGTGTAGAATGATGGTTGAATTTTGGGGATAAGGAGTGATCCTAATAGTTGATGTAAGTGCAAAAAGTATATATTCTTTGTCTTTGAAGGTACATCACACAGCATCTTTTACCAGCAAAAAGAAAAGTTGTGCAGTTGCTTGTCAGTACTTGAAAAGATGTAGTGAGAAAACGATGCTTTGTATTAACTCCCTTTAAACATTATCATCTGAGACAAAACTGTTTTGATTCTGTGCTGTAATATTTTTACAAAAGTCACGTCCAAATACTTTCAAATTGCCACGTGAGACTACAGTTCTTAATTTTGCTTACTGAGGGAATTGCTCCATTGCAATGAGACTTTCTAAAAATCCAAATGTGAAGTGGGCTTAAAAGGGAGTTTTTCTGCCCGTGGTTTAATTTCTGTAAGATACAATGAACACTCTTGGCTGGATAATGTTTTCATACCCCTGTTGAAGATGCCCGGGTTCAGAATAGGGGAGGCTCAGGTGGGTCGTGAGGGAGATTGGTAGGGTTTGTAAATTTTGTTTTGTTTTGTTTCTCTTTTTCTTTTCTTTTTGAGCCGTCAGTAGGACTTGGAATAGCAGGAGCATGTTGTAGGGCAGAAGTGAGGATTGCTTGCAGAGCTGGTTTTGGAGCTCACCTGCCTGAGTGATAGCTAGTGCTACTGGTCCCCTGTTTTCACAAGTCAGTCACTCTTTGTAAGAGCTGTAAATACAGGGAAAACTACCAAGAGTAACCATTTTGAGGCATTCTTGCTGTTGGAAAGGGAATCTTGAGGTTGAAAATAGGTATGAATTTCACTAGATTTAAAACTATTGCAAAATCCATGCCCTGGCTGCCTTGGAGGACCTTTTGCAGTGGGACTGTGTTTTGGTGAACAAGCTTGGCAGGTAGCTGAGACATCTTAAAGCAACCGGTACAAAAATGCTTCTTTGTTTTTTTTCTTCTAAGGAGAGCATGTGAGGGAGCAAGGATAGCTGGAGTCAGCTAAGAAAACTTAGGCTGTGGTTAATTTCTGTCTCACTAAAGGCAAACTGTGGGATTTGGAAGGGAATGGAAGTATGAACAAGATCCTGTGTTTTCTGTGTGAAAGGCAGAGTAGTATTTCATCCCTTTTTATAAAGGGTTTGAAGTATTTGCAGAGCATTACCAGTACTGCAGACATGAGCAACAGCAGAAATTCCATTTTTAATTGTTTTGCATTCCTTCATCTTAGGATCCTGGACTGCTTAGTACACACGTTAAACAAAAGCTGGAAGTTTTCATTTAGGGTGAATTTCTTCTACTGCAATGAAGAAATCAATGCAAGTGAAACTTTGGTTCAGCCGATTCAAAGCTCAATACAAACAACTTTCACCAGGTTATATAGAAATTCCAGGGGCAGACCTGAAAGAGGAGATTTTTCTTCACTAAAATCACCTTGGTAGGACAAGTAATGGTAGTTTTTGACTATGAAAAGTGCCGATGCAGAATCATGAGCATCATCTATTCCAGAAGTTTTGCCTCAGCCTTACAAGGGGCATTTTTGATAGTTTGATTTTCAAATAATTTTGAAATGTTTCTTGAACAAACAATGCAGTGAGCGGGGGCAGGGAAAGGCACCAAATTAATTTGGGCAAGATAGGATTTGCAAGAGCAACAGCGGAGAGAACTACAAATCTTTACAAACATTTTTTGGCTAGGAGTGGGGGAATGAGTGGACAGATAACATTTAAGGTTTGATAACTGTAAAAAGCAGATAGGACGCAAAGGTTGCTAAGAGGAAAAATAAACTGAAATAGACGTGAAGAGGAAGCAAGTTTCACTTGGGATATCCTCAGTGTCAACGTTGCTGGCAGTTCAGATGAGCGCACTTTGCTCTACAAATTGTTTTAGAGTTGTCTTTGCATAATGTGAGCATGAATTAAAAAAAGTGACAGATGCTTTTTGATCTGAAAGAGAGAAAGTAGAAAATTGTTATGTGAAAGGGACTATTTGAAAGAATAATGTAGGTGTGCCAATACAGCTTTGGAAGTTTAACGTTCTGCAACATATGAAGAAGTACTTAAAATTTTACAAAAAAGTCTTAGGATTGTCTTTTCTTTTTTGTTTCAGCGTTCTGAGGTCATGAAACTTAATCCACAACAAGCTCCATTATATGTAAGTACAAAATTTAAACAGTTTTTTCCCCTCTCTTGCTATTCACACAAAATGCTTCTCTCCACTGTTTTTGGTGATGCTGCTCCTTTTTCCTTTGCTCCCCAAAGACCTTATTTGTATTTGTTGAATTGCAAATTCTCACTGGTAGCACTCAGGTAAGTCACAGAGCTCCTCTGTCTTTCCAGCAGACAATTTTAAAGAAGTTTTGAGACATGTTGTAATGCTGTCACCGTGCAGAGATCCCCCTACTTTTATTTTTTTCCTCCCAAAACTGTGCTTGAGTGCATGGCTGTGCTGTAGCGACTTGATGTGTTGAGAAGCTGTAAGAAGTAATTGCTTGTGTGGAAAATAGGGTATCCTGGTGTGCAGTGCTTGTCCATTGTGATAATATTTCTTTGGTTGGAGTTTTAAATGTGGCAGGGAGGAACTGGAAGCAGTGAAAGGCTCAGCTGTGCTGCGACTGCTGCAGCAGGGAATGGTTTACGTCAGCCTTCTGGAAGCTTGTAACCTTGATGGCTACATTAATAAGGAAAAAGCTTCCTCTCACTCTTGAATAGCAGCTTTGTTGCATGCAGAACGTGGGGACTGTCAGATTACACCTGGATTTGTGGGGGTGTACGCATGTGTGTTAAATTTGTGCCAAAGCTGCCAGCCAGGTTTGTAATAGTTTGCTTTCCATATAGCCCTGCCGTGCCCAAAGAAGGGTTAGCTGATGAAGCCATCCTGTGCTTGCAGTCCTACCCACAGATGTCGCAAACAAGGATAAAGCTGGGTGCAGGGATGGAAAATTTGGAGGGAAAATTGCTTGCAAATGTGGCTTTTAAGGGGAAGGAAGGAGAAACTATTAGAGCTGGTGATAGACCTGTATCTTGGAAAGTGTTGTGTGCTGTGAATAATGGATTGTTTTGACCTTTAGTGCCATGGAAGCTTGTAAATTTTGCCTACTTTTAATTACCAGCTGGAAGTTTGTATTGGAATTTGTTCTCTACTTACTGTGCTGAGTCTTGTGCTTGAAGCAAGATTAAAACACTACGTAGTGTAACCTGACTTTGGGAGAATGGCTTTCTGGAGTATATCGCTATATTCTGTATTACTGTGAAACTAAACGTTACCTGAAATTTGTTAAATCACAAGCATACTGAATGCGCCTTGACTTTGAAGAAACTTAATTTAAACTTAAGACACATTGAAAGAGAATTAAACTTATGTGCAAATACATGTAGATGCTATGGTAGAAACACCTGAATGGTAGAAAGTAGGATAAAATTAGCCTTATGTCTTTTGAAAAGTGTATGACTTAACTCATCTGGAGGCTTTGTGTTCCCCGTCGTATCTTCTGACTTAGTTTATGTTCCCACCATTTTGTATGGGTTTGTATTTAATATGTAGTACTGGAGTGGTATGCTTAAAAGTCCTCATCCCCACGTGATAGTGAGGAGGCTCGCGCTGAGGTCAACTGTAGCCCGGTCTAAAATAATGATTATATGGCACTCAGTATAGTGTTTCTTTGCAATGCAAGTAAGTTGATGACAACATATTAATACATCAGTGACTCCCTTTTCTCTCTTACTCCTCTTCCCATGGTCAGGGTCAGGGAAAAAAAACAGCAAATTTTGGTAGCTTGGGGAGGGGTGGACAAAAAGAGAAACTCGGAGACCTTGAAAATTCAATATTTAGTCTTCCTGTTTGCTCTCAGTAGAAATACTTTGTACATCTTAAGATCAGTTTTGTTTTCCGTGTGTTGTTAATTGACACCTCAGCTCATCTTGAGTTGTTAGGTGTGAGCGGAACGTAAAGAAAAATGTATCTTCCTGGTATTTTTGTTTTTCAAAAGACAGACACAACAGTCTTGAGGCCTGGCCATTGGTAGGTGAATACCAAACCTAACCGGGTTCCTAATTCAAAGTATTGTCACCTCCATTTTCTGCATATAGAATCCTTGAGCTTGTTTTCAAATAACTGAGAACAGTATCATGTGAATTTCTCCATAAGGAATTTCATCTCTGTTAAGTAAACGACTGGAAATAGAAAGCAATACAGACATGCCAGGGCTCTCCCTATATTTGCCTACTCTCAGGAAAAATTGATGCACCAAATTTCACTCTTTTGTTCTTGACACCTTTGCATTGCATCCTTTATGTTCTTCCTCTTTCAAGCTTACATTGAAGATAACTTAACTTTGTTTATTAATTTTTTAAATCTTGCACGAGTTTCATCCTGAAAGGACCATTTGGTCATTGTTTTTATCATCATCGCATTACTGAGGTCCTTTTAGAAGGAGAAAGTTAAAAATGATGTCTCCAGTTTCGAGAGCGTATTTTATCCTATCTGATAATTACCAGGTTGCCCAGATTAATACCTATAAAAAGTGTTATGGGAACCTGAGATATCTGATGTACTTGGGACCAAAGTTTTGTGGGTGATGGAAAAGATGGTACTTCTACATACATGCTAACAGGGAGATAGAGTCCTGTATTATTCAAGTCAGTGTACATAAATAGAGAGATCACCTGCTGCATCCTCCTTGGTGTGCCTTCTTTTGGCTTCTTGGACTTCTATTTACCTCTTCTGTAAAAGATCAGCTGTCCTGGCTCTGCAGAGCTTGTGATCACTGGGAGGTCACAGCCTGTAGTGATGAGACTATTGGCCTTTGTAAGTATAAAGATTAAGAGATAAGGTGGAAAACACCTGTAGTAATAGTGAGTGTTGTGTTTTTGTGATTAAATACATCTGTCCCATTTAAGTGTTGTCTGATTGCTGGTCAGTGAGGTTGTCAGGAACTGGAGCTAAGCATTGTATTGCTGCAGGTTTGGGCTGGAACTACAAGCTCAGCCTTTCCTCTGCAAACAGATGGCTTCTAGCCTGTTCAGTTCGTTCTCCCAGGAGCATTGTATCTCTCACCCAGAGCTGTTCGTTACCTGCCATTAATACCGTTTAACGGGCCTTCCTGGCCCTGGAGCTTGGTGCTGCTCACAGCAGCATGGTCATGGGGCAGAGGAGCTCGTGCCAGGAGAGATAGAGCAGCGAAGCGTTCCTCATTATAGCACAGGGAAGGTTCAAGGCAGTGCGATACCATTAATGCTGGTGCTTAAACAGGCTGTAGGTCAAGCAGCTGTCCCATCTGTACCACTGTCAATGTGTAATTGCCTTTATAAAGGCAGTGTTACTTTGCAGACTCTATGGCTTAATATTGTGTTGTGAACTCGAAATAAAGATGTTCGAACCTACTTCCTCCTTCCTCGGGTATCTCGATCGGGTACTGGCATGAGCTGCAGAGTCTCAAAGGTGAAGGACTGAATTGTTCTGTTTGCTGGCAGGGCTCAGGAAGAATGGGAGAGTTGCAGAAATCTTTGGTTGTTGGGAGGTGGGAAGTTAGGAGCTTCAGTTTTGTTTTTGTTAAACACTTGCAATGACTTGGTGATCGTCAACCTTTTATAAAAGTTGTATCTCTCTACCAAAAAAGTCAAAATTTCAACTTGAGTATTGTAAGGTGCTTCCTAGCTATTGTCAATATGTTATTGGAATATCCAGATCATCAAGGAGTATGCAGATAGGAAAAAAGGATTAACTTTGCTCTGAACAATGGAGGTTTAATAAGTGACCTTTTCTGTTGTTGTGATTCATTAAGGTCTCTGTTTATAAATGAAATCATTTAAATTAGTCACTTAGCTTAAACTCAGCTGTTACTAACATCCCGACAAGAGAAAGAAAATGCGAAAGAGCTTTGTAAAGGTGATGTGTTGATTTTTTTATAAATGTTAGTTATCATTAACTGAGAATCCAGAGTATCAGCAGGAGATCTAATTGCAGAAGGATCAAGGATCACAGTCTGTGTCCTTATTTCTAACCAAACTTTAATAAATAGAGAGTGCATGTGAATGAACGATCAAGGTAGAGTCTTCAGCTGCATACAGTGTCCTCAAAATCTTACTTCAAACTGTATGACTTTCAGTTTCAGCCTCTGATAGCTGTAGGATCTTTGTAATGTTACTGACCGTTCTTCTCACCCACTCGTGTCTCATGTCACTCTGAAACCAATGCTGGTTGTTTGGGGTTTTTTTTAGAAGAATAACCTGAGAGCAGTACTGGGTATGAGTCTGTTGGAACGGAACTGGAGTGACATGCAGGGGACGAGTTGGGAGGCATTAAGTGTCATGTTGTCTTGATTACTAACTACCAAGGCTACAACCTCAGATCTGCCTTTAAGACAGGAATGGTTTTTTCATGGTGATAGTGATCAGTGGGTGTGACACGGAAAAGATTAGCAGCTGGAGAAGGGTGATGTATCACTGTGAACTTTTTTCCTTTTTCCTTTTTGATTAAAAGGAACAAACTTGTTTTAAATCGCAGCACTCCTCCTCTGCATTGTTTGTTTAAGGTATGCCCATGTTACTTGGAGTGACAAACCCAAATGTGTCATAACTGGTGATTGCATGGGAGAGCAAACACTTAATTGATAAAAATGCTCCCATTGACGTTAGTCTTTAATCAGGTCTGTGGATGGAGTCTCCTGTATAAACTGCCATTTACGAGCCATGTAACCTGCACGGTTTCTCAAGGAGAGTTTTGATAGGGATGAGAGCTCCCACTTCCAAGGCAAAATGCCATGCAACTTAATGAAGTATGGACTTCAAAAGCCTCAGGAAGAATGCCTTGACCCTCTCTTAATATAACCTGGGTTTTGGGTACAGTAGGTCCTCTCTTCTGTTAATGAATGAACTACCGTAGATTTCCCTATGAGTCCTGCTTTTAATCTAAAATGGGAAGAGGAGGATAATGCTTATAGTATTTTTCTTCTACTTACCTGTTTCACTCAGCTTGTTGCACTGCTGAAGTGCGCTGTGTATTCCTGAGAAAAACAATTTTGATAACCTCTGATGTTCATTATTTAAGAGAAAACTCTTTCGAATAAATATTAACTGATAAAGAAAAGAAGTTCACAATACAGAGAGCTTGAGGCTTGTGGCAGCAGTGTCTGTCCCAAGTGCCATGGTTCTCTGTGCAGCGAGGTGTTGTGCAGGCATGCCTGCCTGGCAGCCAGCTTGTTACCATGGCTGAAACCATCTCAGGTGTGACCTGTGCACTATTGTGTGCTAGATAATTAATGATCTTCAGAAATCTCTACCAAAGAGACGAAAGAACAACATGAAATACCTTTATAATCCTACAGTAAAATGTTGTTGTGAGGTTGGCAGCTGTGGTTTAGTTACTTTTCTACTAATGTTGAATTTGTTTGCTTAGTGGCATCTATGGTGACAAAGGCCACTGGGATGCCTGAATATCTGAGATCAGTCCAGCCGAAAAAGTAGAACATACCTTGCATGCTTTTGATGTAGGTACTTCTCACAAAAATCACTGTACAGAAGCTCTGTGTTAGTTTTGAGGTCCCTAGGCAAGAGAGGAACCGGCCTTGATGTTTAGTTCAGCTCTGGAGTGAGAGGATCTGATAAACCTCTTGTCTTTTATTTGTTGGGTACTTGATTTCTTTTTAATGACAAAGTAGTTTTCTGCCCCACCTTCAAAATGTCTTTGAATTATGAATGAGTGGAAGGCCTCTGAGCACCTTTTAAAAATAAAATATTTGCTTCTGTTACTTGTGGAAGAACCTGCTTCTTGGTTGGTTTTAAAAATGTTGTTTGGGGTGCCTGAATAAACTGATTTCTTTGAGAGTTGCATATTGCAACTTGTCTGGTTCTACTTTCATTCTGCAGGCAAAACAGTTTCCTTACTAAACTGTGCTTGACCTCATCCTTTAAGTTTTTGTTACTTAGGTCTTTGATCCAGATTCTTTTCATCTGCCACTTCCCAAATTCTGGACTATATCATGCAAGAAGTCATCCTTTCTGTTGAAACGGGCGTCTGGCAGCTGCCACCTGAGCTCTGCGCTGTGCTCTGGCAAGTTGCCTGCTGCTTCCCAGTTCCCGGGTACCTAAATGAAGACTTTAGGTTGCACAGGCTGGCTATCACAAGGCTGTTTGCTTGGCTTGCATCTCTTAAGTGAGACGTTTGCTAGCTTGTGAGATCTGTGCGATGCTAGGATAGGACTTGTGAAATGATCACTTCTGTGCATTTACTGAAGGAAGCTTTGTCTGGAGAAGTCAGAAGAGGCCTCCTGAGCATCAGCATCACCTTCCTCCAGGATGAACCATTGACTAAATTGCAGCTGAAAGGACCCTTTTTAATGCTTCTTCCATATTATCTGGAACTGAAGATGCTGGTGACTTGGGTTGCAGGTTCTCCTCCCATAGTTATCTGTTCAGTCTTTTCTGTGATCCTGTTTTGCGGGTATGAATGTGCTGGTAAACAATAAATGGAGTAGCTTAAACTCTGGAGCACTTACCTGAAATTCTGCCCTTAAGTCACCGCTGCTTTGCAGCATTATGTGTGAACTTTAAACAACACAACTTCCAAAAGAAAGATGCTGGAGCTGGTACAAGGTAGTAGTGGGAAAGCAGAGGAGACAGCGATCCCCTTTTGAGGCGATGTTAGATTACTTCAGTCTGTTTTCTGAAATTGCAGAAGGAATCCTTCCATTGTCACACTAAGTTTTATTAAAACTGGGTGAAATGACAAATATGTCTTAGGCTCTGGATTTAGGGTTCTTTGTTTATTGTGATAGCCAATGAGCTGGTTAGTATCTGGAAAGACACTAAGAGGTTGCGTCCCATCCCCAGTGTTGGCTGACACTGTTGCTTCCCCTCCTCTCAGGAGGAATGAGCAATGGAGATCAGGACATCGTTAACAAGATGAAAATACTCCTCAACTACTCTTCCTCTGTGGAATTTATTTATACAGAGAGTTTACAAATATTCTTATGTCACCTTTAGAATGACCAAACATTTCCCATCTTATCAGTCAAGATACCCATCCCCACTGTATTTTCTGTAACAAAGTGCTGACAGTCATTTTGTTAGACTAGAGGCAGTTCTGACAGCAAAGCTGATGTGAGAGTAGCGGTTATGAAGATTGCGATTTGATGAAGGCGCGATGTTTTCAAACAAACTCTCGATTTTCCTGCACTCTACTCACAGTGCCTCCTGTCTGCTTCTGAAGGTTGTGCTGCATGCGGTGTCTCTGCAAGCACTTGTCCTCCGCCTTGCTCAGTAAAGCAATGCCATATTGTGCTTAAGTGGAAAATAAAATAAACTGTGATTAATCGTTCTGTGCAAAGATGGATGCTGTGCACTGCCATCAAGTGGCAGATCTGTTGCAGGACACATTTTCAGTGCTGCTTTCTGCAGGGCTGCCCACGTTTGTTATCTTTGTCTCAGTTTTTCTTTGAAGCATTGCGAATGTTTCATCTGTCTGGTAATTGTTGCGGGGGGTACTTATTCAGTAAGATAATGGTTATAATGGTTTCTATTCTTAATGGCAAAAAATGTCACTTTAAAAAGTGCCACAATCATTTCAGTAGCTCCAAGTACTGTAGTTGTGAAATATTTTAAAGTCTGGTGAGGATATTTTGCAGCTGGCAGGAAAATCAGCACTCTGAGACACACTCTGAGCTCTGTTTCTTTGAGGGTTTTGCTGTACTGTAGAGGAGGCTGAAGTACCAGGAAAACGCCATCCGTCTGCTCTCTTATACCTTTAGATGTTTAGATGTTCAAACCCGGTTTGTTTTTTTTTTTTTTCCCTTTAAGACACATCAAGGCTGTTTGTGAAGATACTACAGTGATAGGAGATTGTTTCAAATAATGTGTCATCATATGTACTTTATCTTCCAGGAATTGTGATTCTCCCTACCTCCCTGAAGCCAAGATAATAGCTGAGTTTCTGTTAGTCACTGAATACTTTCAGACTGCCTGCTATTTCTCCCAAGCTTTACGATTTTGTTGTTATTGCTACGTGAGTAATTAGCAGGAAATACTATCAATCACTCAGGCAGCTGGTAATAAAATTGTCTGGTTCAGATCACTAATAGTGTAGTGAAGAATAGAAGAGGCTTTAGGATGAGGCCAGAGCAAGACATTCCCATCAATTTGGGGTGCGTTGTAGGAACAGATTGTAGTAGTGTCCGTAATTTCTGAAAAATCTCCAATAGTAACATCAGAACTTGTGGTGGTAACTGGACGGTACTGGAGGGGATATTCTACTATGGATAAATTCCCTGTCTTTCATTTTGTCTTCATGTTCTTATGATGGCATTACATGGAGACTTGCATAGTTCAGAGAGCAAGTCCCCAGTGTGTTATTCCTTCTGTTCCTCCATAGCTGCTGGTTTTCTGTACCAGAGCGGGGCTTGCTGTGAAAGGGATCTGGGGTCACTGTCAGTAGTTACTTATTCAGGCGGTACAGGCCATGGTGACTGAGGACAGCAAGCGCACAATGTTTTAAATTAATCATCTGGCTACCACTAAGCTGCCCAAATAAATGTAAAATTAAATAAATATCAGCTTCACTATACTGCTAATTTCACCCAAACAATAGCATTATCGTAGCAGTTCTTCCCTAGGTGTTCGCATGTAACACAAATGGTCGAATGGTACTTTTCTCATCCTTTCTGTTTTTCTACTTAACTTTGCTTTTTTGCCATTTTGCAGTTAATTTTATTGTTGATTTTATCACGTCTTCCTGTGTGCTAAAGGTTGTTCGAAATGACCTTGGCTGTTTGCATAGCAGAGTCCAGCACCAAACAGATACACTAAACATGCTCTGAACAAGCGTTGGTAACGTAAGTGCTACAGAGAGCGTGGAGCCCTGTGCTAAAGCAACGATGCAGCTAGATTGGCTATTAACAACGCAATCTAATAACTTTGCACGGCTCTGCGCACCAGTGTGATATGTCGTGAAGATGCACCCATAAAGATA
The DNA here is from genome assembly GCA_013398225.1 of Steatornis caripensis. Lineage (NCBI taxonomy): Eukaryota > Metazoa > Chordata > Aves > Caprimulgiformes > Steatornithidae > Steatornis > Steatornis caripensis. Next base: position 24,712 of record VZSC01014395.1, read on the forward strand.
AATCATGTGCCTCTTTCAGCACTAACAGGATCCTATTACTTTGATGGATTTTCTGTTGGCAGTCTGTAGAGTTCTCCTTCAAGCTGCCTGGGTTAATATGTATGTAATACCTATAATAGCCTCTTGACACTCAGTAAAGATTCCTCTCTGAGCTGATTGATTTGGACACCGACTCAGACATGCTCTGTCAAACGAGGTGGGCTACTAATCACGGATTTCTTCAAGTGTATCTGTTTCTGCAGGAGTTTGTGGTGTTCACACCGATTCAGAGTAGGAAATCCACCCCTTGCTCTCCTGAAACCATTTATCTCTTTGCAAATAAACCCTGCTGTAGGATTAGACACTTGGACTGGCTTGGGAGGTGGTGTGACTGTGAGATTGTGTTAATAAAACAGCTGTAACAATGCTGGCTCTGGAGATAGCCGAGGGTGTCCATGCTGTGTTTTTAGCCCATGTCACACTCAAGATGGATCTGTGGGAGTCAGCTTGGGCCTGGACGCAACAGTTCAGGGCTGTTTGTACTAGATGTCCATGTTTTTCCACATATTCTTTTTAACCAAAGAGTCTTAACTAAATGGTCTTTTTGCTCTGCATCCCTGCTTTGCCCTGCGTCAGCTTTTTGTCCATCAGCTAATTTTTAGACCAAATTTTTTCTCACCTTTGGGGAATAAAGTGGTGGAGAGGAGAAAGTTATTTTGCATATATGTCAGTGTTTCAGTGATGGCTTTTTCATAGAATGGTTTGGGTTGGAAGGGACCTTTAAAGGTCATCTAGTCCAACCCCCTTGCAGTGAGCAGGGACACTTTCAAGCAGATCAGGTTGCTCAGAGCCCTGTCCAACCTGACCTTGAATGTTTCCAGGGATGGGGCATGTACCACCTCTGTGGGCAGCCTTTGTGGCTAGGATTGGAAGAGGAGATTACTTGGCTCAATGCAATGTTAATGTACCGCTTCAAGTTGCCTTGTGGGCTGGCAGAAAAACATGTACCATCGTTCTGCTCTTCTGGTGGCTTGTGTGCAAGACATTACAGTCTGTGATTATATTTTCCTAAGGGTAAGAGACTGCTTTGCAAAATCTATCTCATCACAGAGGGGCTCGTTATCCGTGCTATTAACCTGAAACCTTTCACTAGGAGAAATAATAGCACTGTTGTTAATTTAAAAGGGAAATAAAGTTAGGTTTGGACATTGGTTTTTTTTTAAACTATTGGAATAATTCTTGTCTTCCTTTGTGATTTTTTTTAATTCATTGATTTATTTTAAGAAAACAAAAAAAACCCATCTCTGCTTCATGGTCTTTTAAGATCAAGGAGTTTGAAGTAATTGACTATNACATTGTTTTTTTTTTTAAACTATTGGAATAATTCTTGTCTTCCTTTGTGATTTTTTTTAATTCATTTATTTATTTTAAGAAAACAAAAAAAACCCATCTCTGCTTCATGCTCTTTTAAGATCAAGGAGTTTGAAGTAATTGACTATGAAAAAGGACCCAAATCTACCCCAAACTTGGCAGCTTGCCATGCTGTTTATTTCTGCAGTCTCTCCCTGGAGGTTTTATCTGCAGGAGTTGCAACACTCCAGCCGAACAACATCCATCTTTCTCCATGCTCCTGACCCAGGTCACTCCCTTTATCAAGGGGGATATCTCCAGGCAAGAAGGGATTTCTAGAGCTGCTCGAGTTCAGACAGATTTCACAGCCCTACCTTTGTTTCTGTGGGGACTGTAGTTCTGCAGAATAAACTGCTTTTGACGTTATTTTTCTCCTAAATGCTCCTTTGAGTCAATACGTACTAGCAAATTTGAGAATGTCTGTAATGACTGCTGTTATCTTGCTGTAACAGATACCTCTGACCTCGTCCCCTGGTCCATTCCTTTTATATACATGTGCTGAGAGCTTGCAGGGTAAATGGCCGTATCTGCGAAAGGGGATAGATGTTTTGAGCTGCAGCGTTGCAGCATCTGAAAGTGAAGTACCAGGAGGCAACTTAGAAGCCCTAATAATGTTCCCATGAGAGAAAATGCACTCAAGATTAAGAGGTCCGCTGACAAACTCAACCCATAACAAACTAAGGCAAGGCGGGAAGGGGACTCAGCTGGATGTCTTGAAGGTAGGACCCATCCCCGGATTCCACCTGTCAGGGTTGAGCTGCTCATCTACTTCTGCTAACCTGGGAATAGCAGCCTGGAAGAGTTTGCTGGACATGTTATTTTCTTGCTGTGGAGGAAGAGCATCCCTTGGTTTTGTGAGCCAGCACTTGGTGCCTGTGTCACAGCTGACCGGCCAGAGTGCTCAGTCAGACTCAGGAAACTGTGATCCAAGCCTTTCTCAACTGAAACGGTTATTCCAGGAGATGAGAGCACTGTTGTGTTTGTTCTAAAAATAATTGCCTAAACCCCTATCTCCTTTTGTAGTCAAGAGCCTGTGTGACTGCGCCTGGTTTTGTTCTGCATGGAGATGTCCATGTGCTGCGGGTGTCCGTTCCGGAGGTTGTTCTCCAGGGGGTTAAGCACGTGTTTGCACCAACCCTAAGTAACCTTAGATGGGAGGGATCTTCCAGGATACTCAGCTGAGACGGGGACGCTGGGAGCAAAAGTTTAGCTGTTGACCTAGCTTACTGGCAGAAGTAGATGGTAATGGGGTCATTGAGCATCTCAACAATTGTATTTTGCTATTTTTCTTGTGGGATGATTTCGGCTATGTTTTCTAAAGCTACCTTGCGGTTACCTTTTCTATCCTTCAGCTGCTTTCATAGTATTCTGCAGTCCTGAATTTGAAGTGGAATTGTCTGAACTTTCCCTTTTATTTTCTCTAACTTAATTATTGTCGGTCTTGTACACTTTCCAAAGAAAACGTACTATGATTGAAAAGCCAGCTTTTCCTTTAAAAGCCATTTGGGTGAAAAATAGTCCATGCATTTGAACCACTATTCTGATTTCATTGATGGGGAAACTTGAAGCGCGGGGATGTGAAAGGACTTGCCTCCTGCTGTAATTACGGCCCGATCCTGTGTGCTCTGTGTTGAGCAGTAGCTGAGGTAACAGTAAGTCCAATTCTATCTGAAAATGAATAAGTAAAGGTACCAAGGAGCCTGAATTCCTTGAAGGAGGAGGAAGAAACCGCATCTGTGATTTTTGCGCTGTCCTCCTGGGTACAGTGCAGCTCTCTTAGGAGCTATTTTGAGCTTCCCAAAGGGGGGGGAAAAAAAATCTGTTTCAAAAGCATAGTTCTTCTTTTGTGTCCCAACATAATGCAATAAGCAGTGACCCAACAAGGATCTGATTCATGTTATGAATAGTGGAAGCAAAACAAAACTTGTTACAGTGGCATGTTATGTTTACTTGCCTAATCCAGCCTCTTTAATAAAGCATTGTTACACCGACATCTACAACAGCTCTTAGAAGGAAATATATTGGGAGGAAGGTTTCTTTCCTTGTATGTAAATCTCTAAGCCATCTAACACATGGACTTTCCATCCCTGGCTAGGCTTAATCTGCATCAAAAACCAGCTGGAGATGGCAGTGGTCATCAGCAGCAGTTTTGCTTTTCTGTGTAGAAATAATGCAGGATTAGTTGTTCTTAGTGTTTTCTGATTAAAAGCAAAATGCTAAAGTAATGCTTGAGTGCTTCAGTGTTGCTATCTAACACGTGCTTCATTTTCATATTTTTAGATTCTGTATGTGGGGGGAGGTCAGAGTGGGTGGTTACTGGGTTGGATTACATACTTCAGAATTCCCAGTATGAACCATGGGGGGAAAACCAGCTTAGAAATCACATGCTTCAGCTATAAAAATACAGCTTGCTTTTTAGTTGTTGTTGTTGTTGTTAGAAAGTTGAAGATTTGTTAGCCAGCATAGTCCGTTGTAGAGAAACGTACCTGTTGGTGGTGATATCCCTCAGGGAAAACTTGCCCTCGCCGGCTGAACTCATGGTTTTCAGATGGAGGTCTTGATAATGCTGCACTTGCCAGGGCTGTCCTTGCAGTCCCACTGTAAAGGATCCTCTCTGACAGATTCCCCAAAACCAGACACGTTCCCAGAGCCTGAAGTGGAAAAGAAAGATGTCTTTAAATGCTTAAAACAATTACTTCTTTTTAGAAGTTTGATAGTATTTCTGAGCTAATAACACAAGCGATCTTAATTCTTTTGAGCTTAAAGATTTAATTCACTTCATTGTCATTTCCAAATACTGCTGAGGTAGTCTATTTAAAAAAAAAAACAAACCTGTTTGAAGGTAAATAATTAATTTTAGCAGGGACAGAAACCAAGTCTGAGAAAGAAGAAATGATTAGTCAGAGTTGCAAGTACTTTGCCTATACACAATCCACATGCCTTTAACTGCAGCACTGGAAAAACAAATACCTGAAAAGGTGGAGTTGTCCTAATGCCAGCAAAATATGCTGGCAAGCAGGTGCATTGTCTGTCTAGTTTTGGTTTTTAGACCTAGTAACAGTATTTGGGCTTTTTCAGAGAGAATTGCATTTCTGCTGCCTTATCTAAGCCAAAAGTTCAGGGATGTGCCGCTCTCAAATCTCTCTCTGAATTGTTTTACAGTAGTTAAAGCTCAAGGTCAGGCTCGGCTTTCCTTTGGCGAGGCAGACCTGCGTTCTCCCTTTGGTTTGAGGAAGGGAATATATTTAGAGGAAAGAGGCACATCCACCTTCTTTACATCCCATTACAGCTATCTGAAACCAGAGATTTTCAGATCCGAAACGTGGAGAGGGTGACCTCTTTCATGAATGGACCAAAATGGAATGTTTTCATTTCCAATGGGCTTTAAGCCAAGTAAATATTAGTCGATCCAAACTAGTTTTGAAATTAAATTATTCTTATTTGTTGGAGCATTCCAGAGAATGGCTTTGATCTGTCTGTACTTTCACCAAAGGGATATTGGCAGGCTGGCCTCCCATTTCTAGCCATTCNAAAATTGCAAGTTTAAATAAAACAAATGATGTTTGGTTATCATCATAAGGGTATTGGGTGTTTGTTCCCCTTCAGTCTTTTGCTGGAGTGTCCTCCAGAAGAGAAGGAGGAGGGAAGCACAGTGGTGGAGACCATCCCAATGTAAAGTGCTACTTAGACACAGCTGAAGAGCCTTTTAAATTGATACCAACTGATGATAATTTGTGCTCCCCTAGATTTAAACAATTACTGAAATAAACNCAGGATGAAAGAGGGGTTATAATAACCACCTTGTGTGGCAGTGATACTGAACAGATGACATTTTTTGGACAATATTAAATGAATAAAGGTAAACATACTTCAATTAAAATGTTTTTTGGAGGCAGAATGCAATAGGGCTGTTGGAAAGTCTTCCATGTGGGTTGGAGGAATTTGGCTGCATTTGTAACTGATTTTATTTAAGTCCAAAAATGTTGGAAAGAGAGGGGTTTGTTCTGTGCGTTATTTCCTTTTCAAATAAATGCGNCGGCCACCTTCAAAATTATGTCAGGTATTATTTAAGAAGTTCAGCAATCTTTTTTTAAGTCCCAGCTTAGACAGATTTCAGGTTACANGTCTTCCATGTGGGTTGGAGGAATTTGGCTGCATTTGTAACTGATTTTCTTTAACTCCAAAAATGTTGGAAAGAGAGGGGTTTGTTCTGTGCGTTATTTCCTTTTCAAATAAATGCGTTGTTTGAATACAACTTTTTCAAAACAAATTGAAATTGGCAGTGGACAACAGAGTTGTTAATAACCGGGGAGTAGAGATGTGCATTGAAGGAGGATAGTCTTTCTTATTTAGTGCTTTGCTCTTTTCCTTCTGGCATCTCGGATCACATCATGCACAGTGAGCTGTACCAGGCACACGCAGTACGGCTAAGAGGTAGCTCATGCCACCTGCAAGTAAACTGAAGTAAACTTGGAGCATTTCTGCTATGAGGCAAGGCTGAGAGCCCTGGGTCTGTTCAGCCTGGAGAAGAGCAGACTGAGAGGGGATCTCATCAACGCTGATCAGTATCTAAAGGGCGGGTGTCCAGGGGATGGGGCCAGGCTCTTTTCAGTGGTGCCCAGAGACAGGACAAGGGGCAGCGGGCACAAACAGGAACACCGGCAGTTCCACCTGAACGTGAGGAAGGACTTTATCGTGAGGGTGCCAGAGCCCTGGCCCAGGCTGCCCAGAGAGGCTGTGGCGTCTCCTTCTCTGGGGAGATTCAAACCCACCTGGACACGTTCCTGTGCCCCCTGCTCTGGGGGCACCTGCTTTAGTAGGGGGGTTGGGCTGGGGGATCTCCAGAGGGCCCCTCCAACCCCTGCCATGCTGGGATTCTGAGAAGCACCCAGCAGTGAGCTGGCATGTCATCTGTCTTGCTGAAAATACTTGGAGACAACTTAAAATTGCAAGTTTAAATAAAACAAATGATGTTTGGTTATCATCATAAGGGTATTGGGTGTTTGTTCCCCTTCAGTCTTTTGCTGGAGTGTCCTCCAGAAGAGAAGGAGGAGGGAAGCACAGTGGTGGAGACCATCCCAATGTAAAGTGCTACTTAGACACAGCTGAAGAGCCTTTTAAATTGATACCAACTGATGATAATTTGTGCTCCCCTAGATTTAAACAATTACTGAAATAAACAGAAATAAAATATAAAGAGTGAAATAATTTGGTTGGAAAGGACTGCTGGAGGTCATCTGATCAGACTACCCTCCAAAGCACGGCCACCTTCAAAATTATGTCAGGTATTATTTAAGAAGTTCAGCAATCTTTTTTTAAGTCCCAGCTTAGACAGATTTCAGGTTACATGGAACTTCCGTTGTTGAGGTTTCTTACATGTATTTACATGTTCTTTGTCAATAACAAAATATACAAATTAGCTTTTGCAATAACACTGCAAATTAAATTGCTTTTCCTTGAAATGTGAGTAGTTTGCATGGATAGACAGTGTCTTCTCATGTGCACTCTGTGTGGGTTTGCATTCCTTTCACAAGAATTGGACTACCTGCACTTGATTTCTGAGTTAAATAAAAGAAAAATTTCCTTTAACAGATGCTACTTTACACAATCGGCCCTGTTGATGAACGTCCTGAAGTGTCACCTGCATTTTAAGTCTGTTTCACTGCTTTGCGTGTTCATACCTTAAGGGAGGAACAGTTTGAACAAAGACTGTTATAAAAACCAAAGCACAAAGGATTTGTAGGTTAAAACTTCAGATTTTGGTTTTTTTTTTTTTTGAACATCCACTCAAAACTGGATCCATTTGCTTGAAATGGAATATTTAGTTTTCAGCTCAGCATGTGAACTGGTAATGCTTGAATTTAAAGCTTGATTTGTTTCTTTTCACACCTGTTTCTATTTTAACACTGACTACACACAATATGTACTTTTGCTGCATGGTTCCTTTCTGCCCAGCTGGAAGTCTGGTCTGATATTATCACGTGAAGCCTTACTAAAATGTACATTTGTAACTCTGGAAATGCAAGCTAGACTCACTGCTCCATTTATCTTTTTTAAATTAATGGTTTTCTTTCCTGTGTGTTATAAGACTGACCCATATATTTGTTCTTAAGACCAAGGGCTGGTTGTGTACTGCAGTGCAAGACCTTGTTTCTATCAAAACAAGTTGCAATCCTGCCCCTGGCAAGAGGTACCAGACAGGCCAGATCAGAGGAGAAGAACTGACTATGAACTTGGAGGAGGAAGCTGTGGTGGGCTGTAAAAGTTGCTGAGATGAGGGAAGGGAGGGGGGGCAGACGTGAGACGGAGCATGGGAAGCGATGCCAACGCGGCACCGGTTGGAAATCTGGGATGTTTATGCCATAGTTTGACAAAGAGAAGAGACGAACTGAGTGATCTTAAGGAGAAGGTTTTCAACGAAATGACATGCGTATTCTATTGGATATGCAAATTAGAATTACATAATCTGCAATAATAAAATCTTTTCCAGCTTTGCAGCCTTAACCATAATGTGGCAGAGAGCTGGTTAATGCAGCTGCAATGTAAAACTGGGGCACCCAACTGGTTTTGATCTGGATAGAAAGGGGGCAGAAGGTCACTTCACAGTCTGTTGTTCTCTGTGTCTCATAGTTTGTATAATTCTTCGGGCAGATAGATGATGTATGGTGAGCTCAAATGAAAATGCTTCACTTAGTTCTGTAGTAACTGAAAGCCATCTTATTTCCTTGCTTTCCCTTCCCCATGGAAAGCTGAAGTGGGTGGATATTGCTCCTGTTCTTGTCCGTGCAGGTGTATGAGTTTCCGGTGTATTTACTGTGTCCTGTGCTGGGTTAACTGTGATAACAACCATGTGTGCCCTTTATGAACATAATTTTTGCTGGTAGCAAAGATGAGCGTAATGTTAGAATATACTGAGATACTGAAACAAAGCTTCCCTAAAACTAAGCAGGAATGTTCAGCCAGCAGATCACGACAGATTTATTTTCTGGGCTTGAAGAATTCCTGGTTTTGATAACGTACAAATCTTTTCACCAAGGCACGAGCTTATAGATGAGTGAGAAGAGTTACCGCTGTCTGCACAGCCACAGTTATTGTTTTTGCGTAAGGAAGATGAAAAGATCTCAGAGGATATGGAGCTTTTGTATCTTTGTTTACGGATTGCGGATGAGAGATGCATTCAGTGATTAAGTTGGTTGCGCTGGAACTATCAACACAGAAGCTATCTTAGGGGAAATGTGAACGCTCAAGCAACAGTTAGTGAATTTGTTCAAATTTATGAGGAAAGAGGCAGTTTTAGACTGCCATCCCAATTCTGTTGTTTTAGCTATGCATATGTGGGGGGATATGTTTGTATATATGTGTGTGTGTGCGCGCGTATAAAGAACTCAGTGCGGGGTGTGTGCTCGTGTTTGTCAGACTTGGTGTGATTTCACCATATTAAGTTGCTATTTTGAATATACCCTTGAGATTTCTATGTATCTCTTCCCAGAGCTATGTTCAACGTATTTTCTAGCTGGTTGGCTGGCTCTGATGCTACAAGGTATGCTAAGGATGACTTGCATATCTGAAAATTAGGATGGGCCCCGAGTCGTGTGAAAGGAGTGTATGAACAGAGAGCAGAAGCCTTGGAGTTAGAGAAGTTTTGTTTTATTTTATATGATGCAGTTCTTGCAAATGTAAACCTAACCTTATTTCTTGTTCTTTTTCCTAGGGTGATTCTATTATTACAGTGCAGTTGACTGAGGAAGATAAAGTTGAAGATGATGTAGTTTTTTACTTGGTCTTCACTGGGTCAACTGTCCAACACTGCACAAGCACGAGAAAGATTAATCCTGGGAGTCTGGAGACAATTTCTCCTGGTAAACAATTGCCTTTCTTTGTGTATCAGTGAATCAGTCTGTAAAATTTGGTTAATTCAAGTAGACTTAAATATAATACTGTTTCGTTGGTCATCTTTTTCTTCGTTTACACATTTACAGAGAGTAGAAGGTGTGGCTTGGGTGACTGCTCTTGCCTTTTAAAAATATCTTTCTTGATTTTGCTACAGTTATGGCTCTGAGATTGCACTTATTTAATGTATAGTTATGGGATTTTATTGTCTGATTTACATTTACACATAGTAAAAAGCTTTTAAATGTGAGCAAGATAATGGAAGATACGTTTGCTGGGTTAGAGATGCTGTTGTCCAAGTGATGTACAGCATGTTAAGTCCTAGCTACGCTTAGGATCTCCTTAACTCAGTAAGGTTGATTACTGCAGTCCTGGTGAAACACAACCCTTTCCCCTTAAATCCTGTTGTGCAGATCAGAGCCAACACAGAGTTTCGGAAGCTCTTGTAGTAGCAGGCAACGTATGGTGCTTGGTGCCATCCTTCCAGTGCTGCTGGTTCGGACGGGGTGGGTTTTCACACCACTCTCTTAAAGCCTTTGTGCCGTGAACAAAACAAAACAAATCAGCGCAGCATTTTCCTTCAGTGACTTCAGGACCGTGGGAATGAGCGTGTTCCAGGCTGCGGTCCTTACCATTAACCTTTCATTCTGACTTGTTGCTATGCAGCACATTGATACTAGTATGAGAAAACGCCTGACGTTTTCACTATAGACAGTACAGCTAAAGTGATCAAGTGTATTTCTTGGATTTGCTGTTTTATCTCTCGTGTAATTATTGTTTTATGAGAGATGAACTTGAAGTAAAATTTGGGCTAAGGAGTTTTTCCTCCTGGTGGCCACTGTGTTTTTTCATTTCCTCCTCTTTTTGTGCTGTTCAAGTTGTTCAGTTGGCTTGGGAGGAGAAGTCTTTTTACAGCTACTGAGGACTGAAGCCCCGTGCAATCAATTAGATTAGTGCTTATTTTCTCCCAGAGGAGGGGGAAGAGGGGGCGACTCCTTCCCTGCTTTTGTGTTGCTGGTGCAGGGCTCTGCCAGCCCCATTCGCAATGACCTCACCTCCCCCTCGGGATCGTGACTGCATCGCCAAGAAGGGAACTGAAAAGCTTCAGTGTTCCCCTTCAGCCCGTGCGGGAACTAGCATCCTTCATGGGATTTCCAGGCGGGAGCACCGCTTTCCTGTCACCGCTGGCCCTGATGTCCTGGAGTAGCATTGGATGTGGCTGAGGTGGTGGCTGCCAGGCAGTACCTGGGGTGATATCGTGCTCTGGGCTCTGCATGTCCTGCTGGCCCCAAATATAAGTGAATCGCTGCGGAGGGCTCCCTGGGCCTCTTTGTTGCTGTTAGTGGGAAATCTGGCTCTGTGATTCCAAAGGGAAACAAGGGAATTGCTCTCAATTGTTCCTTTAGTTATAATGGGCTATTTTTGGGTTTTTTTGATTCAGTAGAGTTGTGATCTTGTTGCACGGGATGCTTGATAGAGATGGGTGCTGTCCCAAAATGCAACTTGTATCAGAAAAAGATTTAATGGGCCTTTCAGAAAGGTAATCCCATTGCTGCCAGATGGCACTGTCCAGGGCCGCAGTGATGTCTCTGATGTAAAGGACCATTTGGATAACACTCTATTCTGTGTTTGTACCTCATTTTGGAAAAAGTACCTGAGAAAAAGAGACTTTAGTGTTGAAGGCGGTGCTGGGGAGAATGAAATAGGAAAAAACCAATTTTTTTCGTACCCTCCACTGACACCGATGCGTTTGTCCAGTGTTGCTTCAGCACTGACTACTCTGATTTCAATAAAAGCATGACTTATTTCAACCAGTTCCTTCTCCTCCTCCTTCCTGAACTCAACAGTGAATCTGTAATCATGTGTTTACACTGTATATTCAGCCAGTTGCCTTGGAGATGGTTGTGGTGACTCAGAGCTGGCGTTATTTGACCTCACTGCAGGATTAGCCATGAACAAGAGACAGTGTGTGGCAGACCAGCCCTTGTTTAAACATCCAGGCCTGGGCACTTAGTAAGTGCTCTGCAAGGAAACAACTTTTAGCCAAAATCTCATCCTTCTCTTCCAGCTTTAAGCATCTTTCGTTTGTCCCTGCCATGCCAGATGTGTTGCACACCCCTGGGAGCACAGCTGCTCCTTGGGGACAGCTCAGGTGGGTGAAGGAAGGGCTGATTCACTAAAGAGCATATGGAGCCTCTCTGCCTGCCTGCCTTGAACCTCCTCTGCTTCCCTTCTGGGCTTGGATGCTCTTCCCTCATCTTTGTCCCAAGTCCTCGCAGTTTCAGAAGGTCCCCAGGAGACTTCAGATTAAGTCTGTGCCAGGGTCTGGGCGAAAGGGGTAACCGTAATTCTGTTAAAGCTAATGCAAAAACAAAACCGGATTTTAGATTTTTTTTTCTTGACTTTGTCAGTAGTTTTGGTGATGTATGGGGGCATAAAAACCAGAAAGATAAATGATTTGATTATATTTGCTGCCAAAATTAAACAGAATGTTTTAGCAAAGTTTTCAAAGGAAATCACATTAAAAAAAAATCTCAACAGTGTAAGGTGGTTTTAGATGAGAAATTAAAGAAAATGGAATGGAAATATAAATTGTCGGAATACCTGTAAATTCTCATTGTGTGTGAAAAGTCTCCATATCCTGAAAGACTTTACCTAAAAAGCTTACAACTGCAGTCAAATGACTGCTGCATTTTACGTAATTACTTGAGCAATCTGCCGCTTTCTTGTGCTGTCTTTATCATCAGCCTTAGACACTGAATATACACAGTTAACAGTACTGTTCAGATGTAAGCTTTTATTTCTGTACATAACAAAAGACTTCTTATTCTAAATTTGTGGGAGCAGCTTTTTTTACCTGAAGATGTGGCTAAATGTAGATTCAACCGTCACTCAAAGGACAAAATACTTACCTGTATTTCTGCATTTGGTTATCTTGCCCAGCTACCAACTGTGTTAATGTAAGGGAAATAATTTCCTCTTGTAAGAAACAGATTCTCATCTGAGCTGATCTGTCCTAACCTGAAGTATCAAAATAAGCTACTGAGGTACAAGAGTTAGGCAGTGGATGATGCTTTGTGTGCTTCCAGTAGCTCTTTTGCCAGCCTAAGGACAAATCAGGTTACGTTGTCCAACTAAGCTTCTGTTTGCCTTGGTGAAAAGGTACCAAAAACTTATTCAACTATTGCTTTATTGTCACTGTTACGATGCTTCAATTTCTAAATTACCTGATTCAAATTCTCATCACTGAAGAATTTTTCCACTGTCCCAGAGGCACTCTGTAGTTCTGCAGAACAAATTCAAACACTGTCTCTTCAGACACCACATTAAGGTCTGTCAGCGTGGCAGGCAGAGCTGTAATGGCACTGGATATTGCTTGAGTTTGGATATCGTTACTTGCAAAAGCTTGGTCGCTGGAGTTTGGGTATTAAGAAAATACCAGAGGTCCGAGCAGATAAGGGTACAGAGAGATTGTCAGCATTGCTGCTGTGGTGCTCTTTGGTATCACTGCTGTGGCTAAACTGTTGTTGCTGATGAAATTGTATTGTTGGGGATGGATGTGTCCCCTTAGTCATGGATGCTCATCCTACTTCATGTTGGTCATAAACTGAGCTTTTTCAGCAAGTCCTTATTACTGTAGTAGCTGAGACCATCATAATCTTTAAAACATTGTTTTCTTCACAACATCTCTGCAGGGTAGGGACGGTAACTGAGACATTGAATGGCCAAGCAGATTGCACGTGGTAGTGTAAAAAATCTGTGTTAAAGCAGGGAAGTGAAACTTCATTGCAAGACAGCAGCCTCATTGCCTGCCTCTGCTGCTAGAGCAGCTTTTCCTCTGCTGGAAAAAAACCCCAAATAATAAAAAGCCTCAAATCATGATCTGGCAAACAAAACAAAACCAGAAAGAACAACCTCATCCCTGGCCACATGAGTCAAAAGCCTTAATCATAGCCTGCTGTGGGCAGTGGAGGCATCTCAGTGTCGGGAAGCTCTTGGGCAGATTTGGGAGAACTTTCTTGCAGGACAAAGCTCACAAAGTGAGCTGTTGTGTGCTGGGAGCTTGAGTATCTTTGTGGTGCATCTAGAGTAAGCTTGTGTGCCATCACGATCACAGCTGTATTATTTGGCACAAATATTCCTTTGCATTTAAAGACTGGTGTGTAGAATGTGGGAGCTGCAGAAGAGCTCAGTGGAGGAAATTTGAAATGGAATTTCAAATAGTGGAAGTCCAGTACTGTTAATCCAGAGCTACAGCAGCCTCCTAGTAAAGGAAGCGAAGGGTAAGAAATACCCTGTTTATAAGCCAGGTCACTGAAACAGTAAGTATGGTAATTTTGTGAAATGTAATTGCTTTTTTGTATACTGTTGCAATGTGTTGTATCGCTCTGAGCTTTTGCTCTTTAATACCTAAATCACTTTTTTCTTGTTGTTTGACCTCAAAAGGTGCAGGATTCTTATATGGGTTTTAAAGGGGGGGAGAAGCAAAATTAGAGGCAGAGAAAGGGCCTGAGAGACTGTCTGCTGGTAGCTGGTTGCCAGCAGTTTCACAGAATCCCAGCATGGCAGGGGTTGGAGGGGCCCTCTGGAGATCCCCCAGCCCACCCCCCGCTAAAGCAGGTGCCCCCAGAGCAGGGGCACAGGAACGCATCCAGGCGGGTTTGAATCTCTCCGGAGAAGGAGACTCCACAGCATCTCTGGGCAGCCTGCGCCAGGGCTCTGGCACCCTCACAGTGAAGAAGTTCTTCCTCATGTTCAGGTGGAGCTGCCTGTGTTCCAGTTTGTGCCCGCTGCCCCTTGTCCTGTTGCTGGGCACCACTGAAAAGAGTCTGGCCCTGTCCTCGTGACACCTGCCCTTTAGATACTGATCAGTGTTGATGAGATCCCCTCTCAGTCTGCTCTTCTCCAGGCTGAACAGACCCAGGGCTCTCAGCCTTTCCTCATAGCAAAGATGCTTCAGTCCCCTCATCATCCTCGTTGCCCCCCACTGGGCTCTCTCCAGTCGTTCCCTGTCTCTCCTGAACTAGGGAGCCCAGCACTGGACACAGCACTCCAGATGCGGCCTCACCAGGGCAGAGTAGAGGGGGAGGATCCCCTCCCTCGACCTGCTGGCCACACTCTTCTTAATGCACCCTAGGATGCCATTGGCCTCCCTGGCCGCAAGGGCACACTGCTGGCTCGTGGTGAGCCTGTTGTCCACCAGCACTCCCAGGTCCCCTCTCTGCAGAGCTGCTCTCCAGCAGGTCAGCCCCCAACCTGTACTGGCACATGGGGTTGTTCCTTCTCAGGTGCAAGACCCTACATTTGCCTTTGTTGAACTTCATCGGCTTCCTCTCTGCCCAACTCTCCAGCCTGTCCAGGTCATGTTGAATGGCAGCACAGCCTTCTGGTGAGTCAGCCGCTCCCCCCAGCTCCCAACTTGCTGAGGGTACACTCTGTCTCTTCATCCAGGTCGTTGATGAATATGTTCAACAGGGCTGGACCCAGCACCGACCCCTGGGGAATACCGCTGGTCACAGGCCTCCAGCTAGACTCTGCACCACTGATCACAACCCTCTGAGCTCTGCCGTTCAGCCAGTTCTCGATCCAACTTGCTGTCCACTCATCTAACCCACGCTTCCTGAGCTTACCAATGAGGATGTTGTGGGAGACAGTGTCAAAAGCCTTGCTGAAGTCAAGGTAGACAACCTCCAATGCTCTCCCCTTGTCTACCCAGCCAGTCATGTCACCATAGAAGGCTATCAGGTTGGTCAAGCAGGATTTCCCCTTGGTGAATCCGTGTTGACTACTCCTGATAGCCGCCTTCTTTTCCATATGCTTAGAGATGTTTCCACAGGGCTGAAACATTCCCGTTTGCTCCAAGTGCTTTGACTCACTGGGAGCTTTCTCTCTGTGCTTAAGCTAAGGTGGAGAGGCAGGTTCCATCTTTAACTTGTTCTGAATTCCATAGTTCTCATGGTTTTGGTTGTTTTCCTTACTTTCTTTGTGCTAGTTGTAACAGGATAGACTAAAATTAATTTCAATTAGCTTGGAAATATCTTAATTTCAAACTTTTCTTTTACTGTGAAATCCTTTACATATGTTCACGCTTTATTCTCTTCTACCACAGACTGTGTTTTCCCCTAGGAAACAACTTTTCATAGAAAAAGCTATATTTCATGTATTACAGTCTTTATACTGTAGACCAAAAGGGTAAACAAGTTGCATAACAAATGACCACTTGGCAGTACCAGTTGTGGATTTGAAAATACTCTTAATTATGAAACAAAAAAACTCCTAAAATAGAATAAAATGGCATAGCCAAGAAGACTTTTTGCAGTCCATCCTGTTTGGTGTACTTAATTGCTCTAGGCAATGTAATTAAAAGGAAATGGTGCGAGTTCTAGATGACATCAGTCACAGGAAAAAGTGATTGAATTTGTATTGAAGTTATTTAAGATGTAATATGTGGGGTCTTACACTTCTATAGATTTTTAGGTCATCTGCAGTATGAAGGGCCTTAAAAAAATCTTTCTACACTCTCCATGTTAATACTTGCGGGTTTAAAAGGAAAAACAAAGGCTCCTGTCTATTGCTGGTACTGTGCCTATGTACTTCATAAGGTTTCCTGTGTTGCAAGAGTGAATACAGTAACTCTAAAATCACACAAATGCATGTCAAATATGGGCTCTGGTTTTCAGAACCAGAGTTTGGGTTTTCTGAAGCAGAAAAGAAGCACTTTTTGGATGGCCATAGGAGACCCCTTGGCTTGCCTGTCCATGAGCCACCGGATGGCAACATCTTTTGGATGCAAATCCAAGGTACTCCATGAGATTCACCACATTCGTTGTTCGGCTTTCCTGTCCTGCTTAAATCTCTTTATAAGACCTCTTTCAACCCCACTCCACCATGGTAACTCAGAGGATGCAATGGAGTCCTTAATCACTTACCAGGCAAACCCACGCATGTGCTTCCAGCAGGGCTTTAAATAGCCACCGAGGCTGGGGGCCCATTGTTTGATAACTCAAATATGAATTCTGAAAATAGGAGGTTTGGACAGGATTTCCACTTTCAGAGGAGTAGGAAATGAAATCATGTTTTGGTAAAGCTCTGTTTGACGGTGTTTTGTCTCCATGTGCCTTGTTTAGCAAGAAAAAGTCCAGAGAGTTCTGCTGCCGCCCTTTTAACCACACCCCAGATCAAAGACACAGGTACCAATTAGACATCCAGGTCTAAGGCCATACATTAACTTGTCTGCTATTTACTTACAGCTTAGAAATCTCTACCTTTTCTTCTACTCACTGTTTTGCATCGTTATTATGTGGAGGAGGCTGAGCTATCATACCGATGCATCTCATCCCCTCAGGGCTGAGGACAGAGAGACCAGAATGCTGTGTTCTTCATTTTTTGCTGTTATGTATTGCCCAAAACAAGTTTCAGTAAGTGGCCCAGTAAGGAATTCTTTACTTGTAGAGTTGTTATCTCATTTTAAGTAGTTTTTCAAGCGTGGTTTTAGGTGAAGATGAGCAATTGGCTTTGTCACGACAGAAGCAGTCACTGCACCCATCTCTGCACAGACTGAAACAGATATTTTTTTTCCTGCAATATGTTGGCCCTTACCAAAACAGCTCCAAGTAGTGAATCGTTTCCAAGCTAAATTTAAAGTAACTGAGGAGCAGAAGGAGAAATGGGTAAAATGCAATGCCGGAAGAACTAAGGGGTGGGTTATTTGACTTTTTATCACAGTTAAGCCAGCATATAAATGACCTGATTTCATACTGTGACAAAAAAAAATCATGAAGAAGAGAAGCCTAGCTATACACATGAAGTTATTCTGTGCAGTCTGAGACATCAGCAAGGTAGAAACACTGCTGTGTTTGTCAGAAGAGTTAAAATTCGACCTGAGATAGTGCTGAATGATACCAGTGTGGCGATGTTCAGTATTTCATCGTTTCCTTTTCATTTCTATTTTGGCCAAAGGGCCTGATTTCTGGAGAGAATACTAAAGGCAGTCAGGAGGGGTGCTGGGCGGCATCACAAACCTGATCGTGTTGTAAAGCACAGAGTTTTCTTTTCCCTTCTGTGGGTGCCCTCATCTGTGTGATTTATTGTTACTTGTGTTTTCGGCCTACCAAAATGCAAAATTTTATAAATAGGCTATAAATAGACTCATCATTTTTTCTGACACACACAGGGTTTTTTTCACCTTTTTAATGAGTCTTTTTCTGTTCTACTTTTGGGGAAGGTGTATGAGGGAGTTTAAGCAGTTTGTAGTCTAACACCCTGATGCTTGCAAAATGCATGACTTTGTGCTTAACCCATGTTAGGAAAAAGCTCCGCCATCTACCAGCCGGAGTGAAAAAGAGATGATCAAGAGCAGCAGAGTCTGTTCTGGCACCGCATGGAGCTGTTTGGGATCTTGGGCAAGCAACTGAACCTTGTAAAAATGGATTTGGGCTTGTTTTTACAGATGATAACCACTCATCTCCTGAGAGTGCCAGAAAACTTAGCTCACTTTTGCTAATGCTTTGGGAAAAAAGGGCTGTTGAAGTTCAGATAATAGTCTAAACGAAGGAAGGTCGTTGCCCCACTGACAGTTCCTTCAGAAGGTTCATGTTTTGGGGACATGTTTGCTTACATCATTCCTGTAGCAATTTCAAAGCAGGGGGACAGAGACCTCTTGAGCAATCTTTGTAGCATTGACACACTTGTTACTTATGGCTCCTCTTTCGTTTGAACTATTTGCCAAAAGTCAGAACCTGTAAGAAGCCAGGCTCTTACCCCCTGAGTCTGACATCTCCTCAGATGTAGGGAAAGAGCGTTGTGAGCAGTTGCCCTTTCCAAGAACGTTCCCCAGGGCTTAGCAGGATGCTTGTTTGATCCTGTTAGATGTAAATGGATCGTCAGCTCTGTCACCTCTTTTTCAAGGCTGTTTGAGGTATCTGGGGGAGTTCCAAGAGAACCATCATTGCCTGCAGATCAGGACACTGCCTTTTTGTCATCTCTTGCACTGCATTGAACAAACCTGTAGCTTTGCTTGTTTGGGGCTGGTGTTTCACATACGTTCCATCTGAGGGAACTTTGTGTACATCCATGACAGACCAGTTTAAGGAGACCATGTGTCTTCACTGAGGTTTCTTGGCTTGTTGTCATGACAGAGGAGCTTTTGCTGTCCCACAGAAGCATTGTTTGGCTTTGTCACAAGGAAGTGACTGTCCTGAAGTGTTTCTCTAATTGCTCATGGGCCATGCTTGCCTTCTGCTTCAATCCTGAAAGTCAACTGACTTTCTGGCAGAGCAGCCATATTTTACATTATTTTGCAGATGGGATTCTTATGGGAATAGACAGAAAACACTTAAAGATTCAGCTTTTCTTATGCTATTAAGGAGTCCTTTACTATTACTTGTTTTTAACTCTGCATTCTAGCAAACTTCTGCTTTGCATGAGGGAGAGCCAAGTTTGCAGCACTTGAGTCAGCTCCCGTAGAGTAGCATGCGTTCTTGGCAGGCTGCGTGCAACTCACTGCTTTCATAGAATGGTAGGGGTTGGAAGGGACCTCTAGAGATCATGTAGTCCAACCCCCTTTTGTGGAAGTTTTAGCAAAATTAAGTATTACCTGCTCCTTATTCTAATGTCCTTAAGAAGGTAAGCAAAGCAAGAAGGATGTATACACTTCTGAACCGCATTAAAGGCAAGTTCCCCCAAAGCTGTGCCATCTCCTTGCTTCTCCCTTGAATGTTTGAGGCTCCTACTGTGAGGACGAGTGGAGTTTGTGAATTGGGTTTCGTCTCGGCTGCTGAGATCTCTGCCACTGCCCATCGTATCGACTGGTGATTTATTACAGTGCGCATGCAATGTTTTCAAGAACAGTAGAAGTAGATCTTCCTACCCTTATTCTTTTTTATAACATCAATACTAGTAAATCTATTCCTTCAGCTTTCACATCCTCCTCTTGCTAATAGATAATAGATGCCTGGTGCTGGAAGGAAAGAAGTTTTCTCACCTTTCAGTTTCAGAGCCTCTCGGTTGGAATGAGCTGTTGCAATGACATCCATGGGTGTTTTCATCCTTCCCTTTTACACTTGTCTTTGATATCTTTCCAGCTGCATTTACTCTCCTTAGGAAGCCATGCAGCCTCGTCTCTGACAATTTTGGTGCTACCCACAGTGTCCAAATAGCAGTTTTGACCTTTCAATTAACTTCAGGATCGCCTCTTTCAGCAGACAAAACCTGTATACATGCCAAAAGCCTCAGAACAGATTTGGAAGTTTGGCTGAAAGACCGTGAAGATTAGGGACATATTTTTCCTTTTGTCAGGGAAATCAACAGCAAAGGGCCCCGACACAAGAAGGAAACTTTCCCACTGACCACAAATAGGGGCTTAAATAGAATTTTCAAGCCTTTAAAAATAAATCGTCATTTTGTATTTAATTAAGAAGAGTTTCATGAATGTAGTAGTATGCTGAGGTCACGGGCAAAAAGAAGCTTTTCCAGTAATTAGTGCAGGGTCCATGCTGTTCTGGCAGAAACAGCCATGACGTCAGTCCGAGACTGGGACAAGAAACTGTGCTGCACGGTGAACTTGAAACACAAACCTTTGTGCTGAAGGGGCATGTCTGACAATTACAAGTGCTGGTTGTGTTGGACACATAGTATATTTTTCCTTTTAAAATTGTAAAAAGGTGTTGTGGGGTTTGGTGGGTTTTGGGGGTTTTTGAGGGTTTTTTTTTTAGTTTCTGAGTCAATGAAATTGCTGCCATGCCAGAGCATCCTTCCTCTTGCTTCCCCTGCCCTAAATAAATAAACTTAAAAGTTACCAAACTTCCAACCTTTTTGTTTTGTAAATATGGTAAGTGACCACTTCTATGTTTTTATTTAGCAGAAGCGGCTTAGTTTTAGTTTTGTCATGTGAACCCAAATGCACAGGGCAGGTGCAGCAGTGAGCCTGAGATCCGAGGGCACGCACAGGGCACGTCTGGGCAGGTTGCGCTCTCATAGCCATTGCTGCTTTTTAGGTCTTTTTTTTAGGTGAAAGTGTGCATTATGAACAAGCCAAATGTTGTGACAGCATTTGGAGTAAGTAGTTTTGCAGCACTCGGGTTCTGGTTTCTGGTGAGTTACTGGAGTCCTGTGGAGCTGGAAAAGAAAAGTTTGACCGTGTAATCTGGCTGTTTGGACCGTAATTTCCATTGGTACGTTGGCAAAATCTTCGCTTGAATTAATGCTCTTGAGTTTACTTGTCACTGATCAAAAATAGTTTGATCAGATAAGAATGGCTTATATTTCTTGGTTTGTATTGTGCCAAACAAAGAAGAGTTACACATCTTTTCCTTTTAAAATCTGTAAGAAATACTTATATCTGATAATACATATAAGTTCCCAAGATAATGTTTAATTTAGTGTTGTGACCCTCAATAACTTGTTCTTACGTGATTTAATGTAAAGACTATGTGTGTCAAAGGAGTTACTCAGTTGTGTTTCTTCAGCATGTCTGATTGTTCTCTTTACCGTTTCCCTGTGTTTTATTTTGCAGGCCATGACTGCTGTGAGACAGTGAAGGTGGCACTTTGTGCCTCTAGAGAAGGTCATCCTGTTCTGGTTGTGGCAGAAGAGAGTTTCCAGTTTGTCCAGGATGAAGCCTATGATGCTGCCCAGTTTCTGGCCACCTATGCTGGCAACCAACAGGCACTAAATTTCACCCGATTCTTGGACCGGTCGAGACCACCTGCTGCCAACGTGGACTTTTTGGATGAGAAAGTGGCTTTGGCATTTCGACACCTGAAACTGCCGGCAGAATGGAATGTGCTGGGACCAGACCAGTCCCTGACCGGTGAGACTTCTGGGTTGGGAGGGAGGTAAAAAGCCTAGGAGAAAGGATTCCCAAAGCAGAAGGGTTCCCAAAACTCCACGTGTCTTTCAAAAGCTGTGTGTGTGCTCAGACACGGGACATGATATGCACCAGCATGCCCCTACTACATCAGTGTCCTATGCTTTGCACTTGAGCTACCTTAAAATACATAAGGCACTGATGTTTTCCTTGTGTCTTCTCTTATGAAATAGCACAAGCTGTTGTAAATGGTCAGTGCTGTAAAACACACCCAGAAAGGGTTGGGGGTTTTGTGTGTATGTGGTGGTATGTGTATCAGCATCACACTTCTGACATTTCCTGAAAGAAACTTGTCTGTGTGTAGAAAGTCTGATGCTCCTGGGAATATTATCCTTGTGCCCCAAATTTGGCACTTTTGGCAAAAGTTGGTTTTATGGCACGTGTGCAAAGTGACTGTAATGAGTAAAATACATCTAATTTTTCCTGGAGAAGTTGGAGGTCTGCCCCTGAGGGTTTGTATTGCATCCTTGGTTGTACACTGGCTGCGCAAACACAGGCATTCCCCAAAATAAGGCTGACAGTTTTGCAAATAAAAGAGGGTAAAGGTAGGAAAGCCTGACCCTTAACCACAGCAGCAAGGGCTACTGAGAGCTTATAAATAAACCCTAAGGCTGGCTCAAAGTCTCTGGTGACTGCTGAAGCAGAAGTGCTAAGGTGCTTGGGATCCTGTGGCATGTCTGTGTCCCTGAGTTCTGCCTTTTTTGGCACAGGTGTGCTTAAGGAAGCGTATTGGGGGAGTGGAGGGCTAGTTTCAGTGTGCATGAATTCCTACTCTAAATTTTCAGGGTATGTTGGCAAATAGTTTCATGTTAAGGAATGTGGCTGTGAGACATCCGTTGTCTTTTATAGAGTGCAGTGATGTAAACACTTGCAGAGGAATGGGACATGGCTCGCTCAGCACAGCAGGCTCAGTCCTGCTTGCTGCAGAAGGTTTTTCTGCAGGAGTTTTTCTTGCTTTATTTTTCACTGACTTGCTGACTGCTTTTGTAAATGTGAATACACAGGCAGGCAATTGAAGCAGTATTAGCTTACGTTAAAAGATTTGATCATATTTAATGGTCCCTGGATAGAGATTCAGATGCTGTCATACGTTTACATGGAGATAAACACTTGGTATTTTTTTCCTCCGTGTGGAAGACACTGATGGTTCTTTCTGCGTTTAAAAAAGTTGTGATAATGCAGGCATTTCTGGTTTAAGTGATAAAAATACAGTCAAAGTGATCTTAAGTTAATGAAAGCTTTGATTGAACCTCTGGATTGTTGCTGATTTTGCAGGAAGACTGAGATCGGTTTCTCTTTTGGACTTTGATTATTCTTTGGAAAATCAGCACTTAGGGAAATCAGGCCATAAGATGTACGTTCATTTGCTCAGCATGAGCTTGTGTGCCTGGAAGTCGTGATCGTGTGGGGCTCTGAATGCTAATGGACCGACCTGTAGAGCATCCTTTGCATCTACGGGAGAAGGGTGAGCTCTGTAGTGCTGAGCTCTAATGCTGAGCGTTTTGGCATCTCGTGGTGAGGTTTTTGTAGACAAAAGTGTAAGTGAATAAATATAATGGCACTAAATACAACTTTCATCCAAGAATATTGGTGCTATATTGTATGTTCCTTTGCAGTGAGTCCTTGCATAACCAAAAAAGGACAATTTATTGATGTCTGGATCTGTCTTTCATCTTCTGATCAGCTTTTCTGCTAGAGGCAGATTTATCTGGTAATTTTTTGCAGTGAGATAATTATACGTAGGGAATTTGGGGGAATTTTTGTGATTGTGATGGGAGAGATTTGCATGTGTAAGCATCCTTTTGGTCACGAAACTGCTTTGCTAGAGCAAGAAGGAAGAGACATCCCTGATTTATGATAGAGCACTAGATTAGAAAAACTTCTGTGGTAAAACATAGCACCCCTGGACTGGTGCTTGTGGGTTAATTTGTGTGTGTGGGAGAGAAAAGCACAGCAAAGATTGAAACTGTGGGAGCGTTTGAGGAATTACGTGTGTTCTGGCCAGTGCCCCTGCATCCTGCGCTGCGTCACTACCTATGAACAGCTATTCCAATTCATATTTCACATTTTGCTAAATGTCAGTACCAGATACTTCAAATAACCTTCTCGAAGGAGAAAATACTATAGAAATGAGAACAAAAGAAAATGTCAGATCCTTTCTTGAAAGATTTTTAGTGCTGCCTCTAAGCTGGCATGTCTCTATGGGCTCTTGTGGGTTGGAAACAAAACGCTGCTGTTTAGCAAAACCTCTGAACACAGAGTGAGCCGGGAGCCTCAGCCAGCTCCCCGAGTGCAGCAGCTTGATGGGGAACTGCTGTTGGGAGATGGCTGCTGCTGTCAAGCACATTTAAAAGTTGATTTTTCTATGGACTAAAGTAGGAGTCTAGCTTTTACAAAAACAGTTAGGAAGTAGCAGCCTTTCTCTAGGCAGAAGCTGGGTAGAAGATCCACCATCAAGCACAACTCTACTGATGGTTCTCCTCCCGCACCCAACCCTGACCAGTCTTTAAGCAGATGGCAGGGAGGTCCTTGCTATCGCACACCTCAGAGGGCAGAGAAGCTGCTAAAAGTAACAGCCAGCTCCATCTGCTGAGGCTATTTAACATATCTTCTGTGTTAGTAGGCTTGTGCAGTGCAAAGTTTGTGGTTAAGGTCCACACACCGAGGAGAAGGAGGCGCGTGACACCCTATGTGCTCCCGGGGACCAGCAGACTGATGGTCGCATCATTAAAATGATGTTCAGTGGTTTGCGTCCATTCGTTATTGTTCCTTATGCTATTGCAGCGTTCCCCTCCTCTTTTCTAACACATTAGTAGATTTGTCTTTTTAGTATGGAGAAGTGCAGGATTACTGTGGACAAAGCTACGTGAGAATTCTCTGCTGGCTTTTGGTTATCAAACCAAAGGCTTCATTGTTTTAAGAGTTTGCTATTGCTCAAGATTAAAGGTGTGATATAGTCATATAGTCAACTTGTTAGGAGCACGTTCTTTCAATTGCAGGTTGGAAATATCTCCAAGATTATTTAAAACTGCTAGAGAATATTTGCAAACATTTCAGTGCCCTTTTTTAAGCTTATTTATATGTAACCTCCTTAGCTGTTGCCATTTGACAAGGGAAGTTTGTTCAGTTTCAATAATCCTGGTAATCTCTCACACACTAGGTTATCTTTACATTTATTCCTTGTGTTACCTCTTTAGACATACTTTTCATTAAAACAAATTGAAAATAAACTGAACGTTTCTTCCCGTATTTTCATCAGGGCGTTTTTCATTTGCACTATTCTCGTTTGGCTTTTTCCTCCGTTGTTCTGGAACAGCAAAAGGTTTTATTGCTTAAAAAGAAACTGTCCCAAAATTAAATGTGTTGAGCAACACTGGTTAATCTAATCCTTACAGTAATGTTAGTGTAGGTATTTGGTTAACATAGCTCAAAATGAAATATTTATTAATTCATATACTCTGGTACAGTGTAAAAGACTGAAGTTGTTTGTGATCACCAGTCCTTAGTTCTTCACTCAAAATCAATTGAAAAAAATTTAATTTGTTTGGACCTCAGGAAGCTTTGAATGAACCCTTTGTGCCAAATTTAACCCCAGACTATGTTTTTGTAGGATTGAGGCTTTGATGATGAGCTTTTTGTTCAGCAGCCAGCAGTGTGGAGCATGATACCCAGCCTGGTCTTACCCCACTGACAGTAACGCTCATGCAATGGAGAGCAGTAGCTGGACATCATGAGTCCCTGATGGGAAAAGCGAGTTCAGAAAACAGAATCCTCTCTCTTAAACCGTTTATCAGTGGTCTTGTCTTACAGCCTTTCCTGCTTGCTTATCTGTGGAAAGGTGATGCTCTTGCCCTAATTTCTAACTCTTTGCCCTTCTGATTTGATCCTGATTTGACTTTAATAAGGTATCTAGGGAACAATTTCTTTATGGAATATTTTCCCTGTTTATATATATATATGTATATAAAAGCTATTCTCTCAAGTTTTTCCTCATGACAGCTACTCTCAAAGGGCATGTACTTGGGTTGCAGGGTGTTCTGATCAGCATTATATTCCTGTGGAGAAGTACCACAGTCAACCAACACCCATGGAGCTGACTGGAAAGCAAAGAAGGGACCTGTGGTGTTTTGGTCCTTTTTCCAGCAATGGTGGCCATGTTTTTGCTGTGTGGTTTGTTCTTAGGATGTTGTACATCTGACTTCTAAGTTGCCTTCCCACTCTCCATCTCTTTATTTTTCTCATTCTCCCTGGACCCACCTGTTGTGTAGGATGCTTGAGGTGCGGCCTCGTACTTGCTGTTTGTAGAAGACCTCAGAGAACAAGTCTTAGCTTTTAATCCTTAGCTTAGACAAAAGGACCCCAGAAAGACTTACATTAACGATCTGTTTACCCACAGATATAAAATATTTTACAGAGGACCCAGGTAATGGGACTTCGGAGAGTAAAATGTCTTCCAGATCCACTTGGTGCCATGCTAGCAGAACTGGGAATGGGAGCACCTAAGTTTCCTGACTTCGGAGGTCTTTGGGCTCCATCCTGTCTTGCTGAGGCAGGCAAAAGATACTTGACCATTTGGTTAGAGGAACTGGATAGCAAAAGAAAGCCCGGCACGTGCCGAGGCCAAAGGAGATGGAGGAAGCAGCATCGTGCATGGTGCCCTGGTCCTGCTCAGCTGGCGCAGCAGTGTGTCCTTGCATTGCAGAGACAGGGCAGGGTACATGCGTGTGTACGGAAGGGATTTGCATTGCAGGTAAAGAGTGTGTCTGAACCCCCTTGGGCAAGTGTGTCCTGACCTACTCCCTGCACGACTGCAGTCCTCATCACTTCTTTTCTGGGGCAGTTGTGCCCTGAGGACTATGTTCTTCTGCCAGCCATGTACTGTCCCTCTGCAGTAAGGGATTCCTGGGCATTGCTCTTATTTATCTGTCAGTCTGTATGAACTCAAATGGCATCCACAATTTCAGAATATCCATAATTAAGGATTACTCTTGTTACCGTAGTATTCCAAACACAGCATTACTTTCAGGTGCTGTATAATCACGTCCATCTTAATTATTACAAGTACACTGTAACTTTCTAAAGAACATAGTTGTTACTGCTGTCAAAAGTAGGGTTGTTTACTGTTCTCAGTGGATTTAAGGCGGCTGTTTAAATGGAACAGATTGTTACACTTTGTATCTAGAAATCAAAATTTAATATGTATTCTGAGGAGGACGCATGCAATGTAAATACAGGACTGTGTTTTTCTATTTTAAATGACTGAAGAGAAAATAAGCTAACTAGAAAGCCATAACAGAATATTTGGATGTATGAGTAATGATTATGGCTTGTTAGTGTTACAGAAAAAAATCAGAAAAAAAATAGGGAGGATCCAAGGCTCGGGTATGAAAAGCTTGGAGAGCTTAATCCTTGAATTAAATATCAGTAGAAAACAGATCACTTTCAAAATATCTTCTAAGTAATATTCTGGCAAAACCTTTTAGCAAACAGTCTCTTCTGGGTGAAACCCAGACCTATGGTTACAGTTTCAGTGGCGTGAGCTTTCTGAGATGGTGCTTCCAGGAGCTGGTTAACATTGGCAGAGGCTTGTGGTGATCAACCATGATACGGAGCCATTCCCCTCCATTCCCAGTGGGAGAGTAAGGAGAAGCAGGCCCTTTGATAGTCAGCCACCATTACGGGCAGATAACGAGGAGGAGGCCATCTCGTAAGATAAAACACTTGACAGCTACTTAACTATAGGAACGCAGTTACTGACGTCTTGAATAAGTACAGCTTCCCAGAAATGCTGTGGAATAAACATCTGCATGCAGTAAGTAGCGCTTGAGAAATGAAACCTGTGAGCTCGCCAGGTAGGAGGTGGGTAGAGAGGAAAATGGTTTGAAATAGTCTGAGTGGATTTGAGTTACGAGTTTAATAACTTTACATACAAAACCAGTAGGATTTCAGTGTACAGTGCGACCCGAGTGTCACCGTGATTACAGATCATTAAGTTGGGGTTTTTTTTCCCAGAAAGGGAGAATGTCTGAAGAGAGAAATTAACGAAAAAAGCACTTGTTTTAAAGAATAAAGCAAAAAGCCTAAAAACACATTTAAAAAGCTTTCAGAAATAGTTAGAAGGAAATTTGATTATTAGGAGCTAACATTTTTTCCATGGGAGGATGTTAGATAAGCAGTCGATGATGTTTTCCAGACATACAGCTTTAATCTGTTCATCGGCTGCACTCTTTTTATAGTTTCTCATAGAACCCTTTCAGTGTAATAGTTACAGGTATTATTTTCGTTTTGGGTTTCATATCCTTTCCAATCTGCTGCTCACCTCCTTCTCTGCCCTTTGATAAAGGGCTGTATGGTATAAATCAATACGATCTTTTCTGTGCCAACAGCACAGAGTGGTCTGTTCAACTGTAGTCCTTGATAAGGTGTAAAAAATATTTTCCATACCTAAATTTAATGTTACCTAAATTCCGCTGCAGTGGAAAATGGGAAGCAGAAAATAATTCTTGTCCAGGCAGTGTCTGAACTGTGCTGGTCCGTACTCAGATGTACTGACTGCTCAGTCAGTGGCTGAGAAATCATTGGCATGAGGAAGTTTCTGTTCCCTTTGATATTAGTGGGGATGGGGACATGAAGATCCTTTGGTGCACTTTGAAAAATTTCTTGTTTATAAGATGAAAACAGAATTACCCACACATCTTTTTATTAACTGAACTCATAACTCTAAACACAGCATCTTTGCCTTGACCTTTCTTCAGTGCTGTTGTCTGCTGGAGCCTTCCTCTAGGACCGGCGTGTTAAGTGATAGCTTGTTGCTGGTTTTTGCTCCCCGTGTTTTTCAAGGATTGACCTGAGCAGTAAGAACATTTCCCGCAGAAAAGGAGATTTTGAGGCCAGATTTGATGGTAGATTTCAAACTCGCTGAGTATATGTGATTTTGGGTGAGATCCGAGTGAAGGTCACCATCACAACAAGACTAGCAAGAGATGGTAGCTGGTCCATGGCTCTCTGTTCCTTGACGAGATGTCTCAGTGCATGGAGGATAAACTGAGCAGTTAGGTGTGGGTTGCAACAGTATTTTTTTCCTGTTATTTAATCAAGATCAAAATGAAAGTTTTTGCTTAGAGAACAGTTTGTGTGTTCTTGGATGCATCATACCCAAACTTTTTTTTTCTTCTTCAGTGCTTATTTGTTTTGTGCAAATGGCACCTTAATCCTTTACCATTAGCAAAGACATTTGACAGTCTATGGAAATTTTGTCCTTAGTTACCCAGATAAACTGTTTGTTTGTGTGTCACAGCTGAAAGAAAAAACCATAAAAATAATATATCTAAAGTCTTAGGCTTTGCCAGCTGGATTAGAGTACCCTACCATTATGGGACAATAATCATATGTTTCAACTCTTGTCTATTACTAGGAAATGAGAAAGGAACAAAACAACCTTGGCCTTTCCAGTATCATGTGTCTTGTATTTCCACAATTTCCTAATTACAAGAAGTTTTCTGTTGACATTCAAAGGACAGCCATTTTAAGATGAGGAGCTCATGCTTGGTATGTGGTAGTTGAAGGAGCTCTGGGTATTGCATGTTAGAGCTTTCGTTATTGTTCCATGCCTGGGACGGGCATTTTGCACCATGACAAGACCTTAAAATAATTGACTGAATTTCCAACATTTTGCGCTACAAGCTTCAACCTTTCAAAGGTAGGAAGACTGGAGGGATCTGTCTGTCTTCCTCCTCTCTCCATCCAGCAGCACTCTTGTACTTGATGCAGACCAGCTCTTGTTCTGAGCAACACCGTATACCAACAGATGTATTTTTCATTATATATTAGTAGTTAATCCAGCCTACAGATGGCACACGCCTTTTAACTGTAGCCGTGAAAGTTTGGCGCACTCCAGAACCTTCTAAAGCCATTGCCTGGGGCCCCTGCAGTTGCTGTATGTACAGTACTTTGTGTCTTTGCTGCCATCATCTGTGCCCATCTGTTAGGCTGGCCTCATGCCAGTTTATATTTTAGGCAAATCTTTCCAAATAGGCCTGGATAGAGAGTTTGTATGTTTAATACGCTCCGGATGGCAACACGCCATGTCTTCTTGTACAGATCGTCTGTGCACGTCGTCGTTGCTCAAAGGCATCAGGGCAGGGCCACATTCAATTCAGTTGTGTTTGTAAATACCTCCACCCAAATGCTGGGACTGCTGTGTCCACTAATTTGATGATAAAGAAGATTGTTTTAAAAGAATGGGAAAAAGGTAGGATTTTCAGAAGTTGCAGTCATATGAGAAGATAACATCAGATGGGCATTTGGGACAACTGGGAAGGGGGCATTCCATCTGTGGAAAGATGAGCTAGAGAGGGGCACACGGCTGTATCAGGGGCAGGCTGAGTATTTGCCTGCATCTTGCAAAACTTGCAACTGGTATATGTGTTTATTGGTGAACCATGAGTTGGTGACTAGAAGATGCTTCTACCTAACTTTAAGGCTCTCAGCTGAAGGAGCAGGAAGCATTTTGGTCCAGGGACCTGTGCTTATGCTTTACAGGCCTACGCTGCTCGGTTTTGGTGCAAAGCTGTCCGTTTTAGTTAGGAAGATCATTGTTCCTTTCAACAACGCAGCTAAACAGGAGGTCCCATGCTAGAACAGGTGTGATCAGATCAGTGCATCACATTATTTATTCGGACAGCAGTTGTTTTGCTCTAACAGAAGTGCTTTTGTGCTTCCTATATCTCAGTAGGAAGAGTTGTACCGCTTTAGTTACGCTAGCTGACTCTGCCACTGTGTTAGTACAGGTAATGTAGGAGTATTGTGCAAGTTCATTGACTGAAACCTTGGGCATCTGCTTTCACTCTGGGTAGGTCCCACGTGTATCAACACTTCCTCGTTTTTGCAACCTCATCAGTAGCCTTTCCTTTCTGTCTGTCTGTATGGTGTTTTATTTTTTCATTACTCTGCAAGTCCAAGATTGTGACAACCATGGATCAACTACCTTGTTGTATTGTTCACATCTAAAGCATTACACTCCATAGCACTTAATACCAAAATCCTTGTCATTGCTCTCCCGCAGGCTGAGAATTTGTCTCTGAGTGAGCTCAACTATTCCCTTTTTCCCCGATCAGCTGGAAGCTCCGTTCAGACATGCTCGCGTATTCAGGACAGCACAGTTTTGCTTTATGGTAATCAAGAGGAGGTTAAGGGGGAAGGATTGGTTTGTGGCCCAGAGACCTAATTTGGAGTTATTCAGAAGAGAGACGGTGCCAGAAAGCTTTTTGTTCTTGAATACAGATTAGTTCTTCAGGAACTGATCCAAAAAGTCGGGAAAAATGGTGTGTCCGGCAGGGAAGAACTCGTCACTTTTGCTTTGTTTTTCACTGAAGGTCTTAACGATGTCCGTTAAGAAAGCAAGTAAGCAAGAAAAACAACAGCACTTAGAAGAAGTAATATCTCTTGGGGCATACTTCTTGAGGAAAAAATACTTAGCTAAATCCTAAAGCCATTATGCATTGCATTTTAATCTGCTGTATAGATTTGGCTGGCAACCAAATTAATAACCCAATAAATCATTGCTGTGATACTAAAGGATGCTACCAAGATTGCTCACTGGCATGGTTTACTGAGACCCAGTTGGTGCTTTGTTGTTGTTGCTGCCAGTCAATACTGAAATCCTCTGTAATTAAAAGAACAAATTTTTTATTTCTCTCAGTTTTTTTAACCCAAATGCTTTTGCCTTTCATACAGAAGTACAGGCTTTGATCTGCAAATACAGTATTTCAGCAGTGCATCTGGAGCTCATTTCTGATTGAAGCTTTTCAGAGCATCGTTCTAGGGCTGCAGCTTTTACAGTATGGGGAGATTTTTCTGAGATGAATGCTTTGGCTCAGGAGTGACTTTGACCAATTTAGAAGGTCACGGTTATTAAACATAAAAAGCAGCAGCAGAGATTGTTGGTTTATAAATGCTGCTACTAAGAATGCTAGAGCTACTGTATAAAGCTGAGAAAAGCTGCTCTGGGGCATAATCAAGACGGGAAAGCAAAATCCTAAGTTTTTGTCTACACAAGAGGTTAAACTGTTCTCTTTTATAATGCTTTAGATTTGTGCTTCAAATGTGATGGATTTTTTTCATGCCTTGGGACAAATCAGCATCCTGTTAAATAACAAAAATTGTCTGTTCCTAAAACCTGGTCCTCGGTGTGTGAGGAGAAGGCTTGGACATCTAGACAAAACACCTGACCGTGCCAGGTTCTGTTTGGAAGCGCTGCAACTTGGTGGCTGCCATGACTGTTTATGAAATGGTGGGTTTTTTCGCATTGACTTCTGTGGTCAGTGTCACCCTGAGAAGTCCTGAGCACTTCTAGTCCCACCAAAGCCTGTCGCTCGCTTTACAGTACTGGTCTCTCCTGGATATTGGCAGCCAGTGTGTTTTTCCAGGTGTGCTGCAGGTTCCTTGGCTTTCGGGCTGTCAGCTCCATGCCAGCCTTAGTGTGTGGTGCGGCTGGGAGGTGGGGATATGGCATTCACCTAACCCACAGCCTACAAATTCCCATTCCTTTTTTTCTTCTTTCTTCCCAGAGAACATCCCTCGGGAAACGCTGATGCATTTTGCGGTGAGGCTGGGTCTGCTACGGCTAGCATGGTTTCTGCTCCAGCAGCCGGGTGGAAGAGTTGCTCTCAGCATCCACAACAATGAAGGGGCGACGCCAGTGAGCTTGGCCTTGGAGAGGGGCTACCAGAAGCTGCACCAGCTTTTGACAGAGTAAGGATGATTTATTTGATGCTTCATCTGCTAGTTTTCCATTCTGTGTCATGCTTACTTTTGCTGTGCATTATCACTGAATACCATCTAAGAGCTGTACTCTACACTTAAAGGCAATTTTTGTATAATTTTGCTTTTACCTTTCTTGCCAACAACAATGGGGACAGGTCCTTAGGGTTTAGGGGAAATGCGGGAATATTGTTGTGTTCTCCTTGGCTGTTACACAGTGTTCTG
Organism: Steatornis caripensis; assembly: GCA_013398225.1. Taxonomy (NCBI): domain Eukaryota; kingdom Metazoa; phylum Chordata; class Aves; order Caprimulgiformes; family Steatornithidae; genus Steatornis; species Steatornis caripensis. The sequence continues at coordinate 56,843 of VZSC01014395.1, forward strand.
TTTCCAGCTGTCCCTTAAAGGCCAAAATGACTCACTGTAATATCGACTAATTAAGACAAACCTTATGCAAACACAAGTGAAAAAGCTTTTCTTGAAAGATGGCCAAAAGAGGGGAGCTAGCGGGCTTCGTGGTGGTGGTTGACTGTTGCGTCCCTTCTTCAGAGATTTGGAGGTTTTTAGTTAAATGCAATAACGAAAATTGTATTGAAATAAGGCAGCATCTTGTAGAGAATAGGTATCTTAGCAGTAGAGCTAAAAATTCAGGTAAGAATTAATGCAATTATTTAACAACAAACTGTTGTCTTTTGAGTGGTTGTGAGAAGCAGCCAGCTCTTAGAAACTCGTAGCAAGTCACTAGCAGCATGAGCATTTACTGCAGTGTTTTATGAGGAATCCTTCAGATGACAAGTTATTTTTGAATAGCAAATGTTTGGAGATCTAGCTTTAAGAGCTGAGGCTAATAAAGACAAGGAGCTTAAATAAGTCCTGAGGGGGCTGTTTGTAAAGGAGTAAAGATTTGGTCTGCATGTGTGTTATTCTGATGCCTGGTTCTCTTAAGCTTTGTTATTAACATTGTTTTTCTGAACTGAATTTTCAGATACTTGGGGTTTATGTTGAGCGACCCAATGTCATGTTTAGGAGTCTGCTGTGTCGTCCACATTATCACGCAACATTTCTCCTTTACGTATTGTAAATTATTCTGCTTTCTATAGCTGTCGAGTGGGGTGTTAGAGGGCAAAAAATGCGATTGTGCTGCTGGAGTAATTGCATTTAAATTTAATCTTTAACAATTCTGCCAATCCCATGGAAAGTGAGGGTGAAGAAGCTGCAGGGTGGGACAGGAGTTATACTCTAAGCGTTGGCTGGGTGAATACAGAGATGATGACAGTGTTACGTTTTTCTCTGTTGAGTTCAACAGTCATACTGTGAAAACACACAACTCTCTTGCAGGCTATCTTGTAAAATTGGAACGTGCAAATTCGTCCTATAAATGCAGCAAAGTTCTCCACAGCGAGACTAACCACGTTAACAGACTTTACATACTGACAAGAAGCTTAAGTTGGCCAAAACTTTATTACAGAAAGCTTAAGTTAGCCAAAACTTGATTATAGATCTCACAACAAATACTGCAATCCGAATATGAGTAGAGCTGGTAGTTTAAAAAGAAATGGGAAGTAAAAAAACCTATTACAACAGCCATTTATGTATTTGGTGGAGTATTTCACAACCGGTTCCAATACTGGAATGGCAGTTCTTGCTCAGTGAAAAGAAAAAAGAAGAGTACTTGGATTACATGGCATTGCCCTGTGCCATTCACTTTAACAGATGCTGCTGGTGTAATCCAAGGGATTTCCCATCTTTGAGAATAAGACACTAGCAACTTCAGTAAGGTTACCATCAAGATCTCAGATCCTGTTCTTCGTAGTATATCCTTAAACTGTTCTTTATGGTTAGTTTTCCTCTTGGACTGTTGGGTGGAAATACAATGTAGAAACATCTGACAGCCGTGCCACATATCCCGTGACTCTGAAAACCTTGCTGTCTCCATGACGGCCCACAGACAGAAATCTGTGGACGCTGGAAGTCATGGACCACTTTCTTAATGAGTGGTGTAGTGGTGAAGCACCGTGCTACGAGCTGGGGGCTGGCCGGAGCGGTGGGAGCACCTTGTGATACGGGGACCGCCATGGCCCTTCCCCACGGCAGGGTGGTGGCTGCAAAACAGACACATCCTGATTTCCCAGCAGAGTTTTTTGTTTTGCTTTGCACTTTCTGCAGTGAGATGGGATCGAGGCTTAAAAATCCCTATTGAGAGGGGAAATATTGAGTTTCAAAATATAGAATAGCAGCCAAATTCCATGAAGAGAATATATATAATTTATGTGCTGTCAAAACACAATGGGTACTGAACAACCTCTTCTCTGCACTCTGCTTATGCGCACGCTGTATAATCCATGCACACAAATTTGGCACGCAACTCGTACCGCTCAGCAAAATACAGAGCAGCAACGCATGTTAGCGAGAGCCCATACAAAGGAGTCATTATTTTTACAAGTAATTAAGTTGCACTTCGCCAAATAAACGAATGCGGTGTGTTTTGTGATGCATTATCCTTGGGGGGATTTTATTGTTCACTTGCTTGCTAATTTGCAGGACCCTGCATTTTACAATGATTCTCCCAGCCAGCATTGGGAAGGGGTGAAATTTTGCTGTAATTAGGATACAGTCATTAAAGAGCAGCCACAAAACCTTCTCCGTTGTTGCAGCTTTGCCGGGGTTCGGCTGCAAAGTAGTTTGATTCAGCTGCAGTGTAAATATTTCTCTCAAAAACTAATTACACTGGTGACATTTTGAATTTCTGTTTATCAGATGAGCTTTCCTGTTTCAGCTGTTGCCGTTCCTCATGTAAAAAAATAAAAGATGCTTTCAATTTAAATTTTGCAACCCTTGAAGTATTCTTTTCTGTAGTCTCGAGCTTGTGCACTGCTTCTTGCATCTTCTGGCAGGAAAGGTGCGTGCACTGCTTCTTTCGAGACCAAACTGAGAAGCTGCAATAGAGCACACGTGGGGCGCTGAAGATGGAGAGCAGAGTGCCGATAGCAGTGTTTGCTCATCGGTTGTGTATCATTCCTGCGGGTGCTTGTTTTATCTTTGAGATTAAAACCACAGTAAACATTGTCCTGCGATGCAAATGGAATAGGACAGTGCATAAGGGTAGGAGTTTTTTTAGGAAAAGGGAAAAAAAAAAGGATTTTCTCTAGGAACATTCTTGTTTGCTCGCTAGCAGTGTGGTTAATACGATTTTTTTAAAAAATACAAATTGAAATACAATTTTTAAATACAATTTAAATAAATTCTCTTTACTTGCATGAAAAAGCTTTGGAAACTAGGCAGGTTGCATAGTCCTCTCTAAGTTTGAACCATTTCTGAGTCTGGTAGAAGCAAATTCCAGAGCAAAGGGTCCTTCGTTGAAGCCTGTTACTTCCCTGTGTTTAAATTGGGCAATGCCCGCGGCAGGGCGTTGGCAGAGCTGGGTGCCCTGCTCATTAGGGAGGGCTGGCTCTGAAGAGGCAACACAGTTTATTAAACAGGGGGGTAGTACGCTCCGTGTGAGTAACTTGGCCTCTGCAACAGGGCAGCTGCAGTTTGCAGGAGCTGATGTTTGCAAATGCACTTCGGTGTAGTAATACAATCTGCCTGCCAGCTCCATGTTGTTCAGGGCTCTGTAAGTCAGGCAAGGAAAATGGCTCCAAGAAACAGCGAGCGTGCGGAATTTCAGAGAAGGTGGAAGTGCCGCTTTGTAAAACATACGAACACTGATTTTGTTTCTGATTTCATTTCTGCAGAACAGATTTCTGTCTAGTCACCCCAAAGTACCGATTTTTTTTTCTTGTGAAGCCGAATGCTTCTAGTTCCTTCACAGCTGAGAGCGATTTATGTCCCCTGGAAAAGGGGAGTAAGAGATAAGTAAAGCCCATAAAAAAACCCTCTTGCATTTTCCTAATCCCTGCAAAAGAGAAGTTTCAGAGTTGTAACAGTCCCTGAGTTTTTTACTGTAATACCAGTTTTGCTTTTGCTGGTTTCTCCACGTGCGTTTTGCAATAAAGCACTTCTGCACAGCTCTGGGATTGCTCTTCCTTCAGATCTCCTGGTAACAACCAGGTGGCTCTGTATGTGAAACTGTAAGTCATTACAAGTCTGTATTTCCAAAATTAAACAGATTTAATTAACACACATTAGGAATAACTCACTGGTAGCACAAGGGTTTTGTGAACATTTTGCAATCCATGATTATCACTTGCTATTGTTCTGATTTTATGTAAGTAATTGGTGAAGTCTGTGCTGTAATCTCTGTGGTGCCTCTCAAAATGAGGAAGCTTTTTCAGTAACTCTGTGTTTGTAATTGAATACACTTCTCTGCTTTTCTGAGCCAGAGCTGCAAGAGGATTTGCTTGGTACTTCATTTCTTTGCACCCCGATTTAGCAAGTCCCTTAAGCATGTGTTTAGTTTCAGAAACGTCCAGTTCGTGTTCAGCAGAGAGTTTAAGCATGGTCTGAAAATTGAGCATTTCTTACAGTGCCCTGCCAATTCAGGATGATAGTTAAAGATGGACATTTTTCATTGACTTTTGATGTTAGGTTGTTCCATTAAATTCAGTCTTTGCGTAGGTGAAGAGCCGTCTGTGGTGCAGATGCGTTCCAAAAGCACTGGTTTCCTGGGGCTGAAAACATTGCCGACTGCTACAGCTTCAGTGCCAGATTGTGGCAGCTACTTGTAAACAAGGGTGCTTATACCCCTGAGAACATATAGGCTGAACCCCACTTTCCTGTGTGCACCCTTGCCATTAGTACGAGCTGGGAACTAAGTGTGCAAGGCTCTGAGTCTCCCCTCAGTTACACCAGTTCTCCTAGTATTTGTTGTATGGGGAGCACGAGTGGGACACAGCTGGGGACGTGCCACTGGCCAGAAGGTTGCCACCACAATGGGCAGGTGATGCTGCACGTACTTTTCATTTTATTTCTGACTAAGAAGAATCCAATGGCTGAAGATCTTATTGAAGTAATGGTGATGTTTTTCCCTCTGTTTTTCCACCCTGAAACAAGAAACAAATCGTTTCGATTGCTATTCAGGGTGCCGGGCAGTAGGTTTAGCGTATGGCTTGCTATGGTCTGGCAGGAGAGGAGAGCAGTTGACTTTGTCTCTATAAGCGCTGGCACAAGATTAACATTTAAAGGGGGATTCAAAGACGTTAGAAGGGCAGTAAGAGAGGACCCGACGAGAGATGCATGTGTTAAGAGAATGCCGTTTAGCATCAAAAGCATGGGAGGAACAGTGATCCAACAGGGTCTGGTTTGGTGGCTGTATTGCTGACTTTATCATTTGAAACACCGTTGTTTAATTGACTGATCGTCATGATTAGAAAGATGTTGAGGTGCTGTGGGTTTCTTCTGGCCACTGCAGAGGAGCAGACTGGGAGCGGGTGAATGGGGGAACCAGGTGTGAACATGATGGAGCAGGAAGAGTTTGTGTTTCTCTCTTTCCACCTACTCACCACTGCACGCTCCAGCTTTTACTGGCTTCCTAGTGTGTTCCCACATCCCTATGAAGACTTGTATTTTCATTCGTTGGCTCCCTCCTCTCCTTTGTTTTGTCTGAATCGATCTCTGAATACAGAAGAGAGAGAAGTTGCTTTGTCCGTACGGTAGAAGGAACTTTTTACTGTCTCTGATATCCTGCTTGGAAATCGGACATCCTGGGAGATGATGTTCACGTAAACAGGCCTGTGAGGAGGAGAAAGAAGAAGAGTTCTGGAAAGATTTGGTAAGAGACGAGAAGAAAATTATTCCCTCCCATAAGAACAGCCTTGTGTAGTTGTGATAGTGATTGTGATAGACCAGCTCCATTTCAGGATAAATTTAGAAAATGTGGATAAGTAATTTCCCAGAACTGCTGGTCTTTTGGCCTCAGGCATGGGTTAGCTGGATATCCGGTTAGGATCCTCATATTTAGTCTCTGGAGCAGATCTGCTAGAAGTAGTGATGTTTGTAGTGGAGATTGAAGTTTGAACAGATTATTGTAGAGAAGGTCTTTGTAAACTGCTGTGTCAGAGACTTCATCTTTGGGTTATGTTACCAAGTATGTGGTCATGCTCGCTTGCAGCACGTGGAGATGTTCTGCAGAGACAAGCCTTCCTTCCATATCACTTGTCCTGATCTAAGATGCTGGTTTTAGCTGTAAAGAAAACATCGCTTGATGAAGTGGTGTCCATGACTCTGCTTGTGTGTTTAAAATGCAACAGGTGGCATCTGTTTTCGCTCTGAGTGCGTTTCATAGATTCACCTTAAATTTCTCTTTTTTTACTGGTGTGACTGCAAGTTGACGTTGAGTTCTGTGTTGGACCTACAGCTCCACATCCCAAGCAGAGTGTCTTTCTTTTTAGATAAGACTATGAAAATAAAGCAAATGGGAAAGTTCATTTAATAACAGACAGTTATTCTTATGGAATGTGCATTGTACTTTTTGGCAAATGTAGTTGATGACAGTTTGTAGCTGTATTTTTTTTTTTTTTGAATGTGTAATGAACATTGAGGCCTAAGAAATGCTTGGGTTTAGGAGCGCAGACCCTTTGTGGTAGGAAATAGGGACGTGCTCTCTTAGGATATGTGTGTCTGCAAACAGCTGTTGAAGTACCAAGCCAGCTTTTCCCTCTATGATTTCCTACTGCATAATGTGTTGATCAATGGATGGAGAAGATAGCATTAAATATTTTGAATCCAATTGTTATATATTTAATCTGATATTGAAGGGTAGGTTTTATGCAATCCTGAATGCAGTTCAGTGTCTGAACCCACTGCGGTTCATGTTTGTGCAAAGCACAGTAAGGGATTAGTCATCTTTTCTACATTGGATGAACTTCAGCTCTTGCTTTCAACATCAAAAGTATTCAAATTAGCCAGCAATCTATAAAATTTTCTTATATAAGAAACATTTTTTTTTCCTACTTTCCTGGAGCTTTTGTAACACTTGGAAAGACCTGAAGTATGAATGCTGTGTTTGTTAAGTATCTTCCAAATTTATGAATGGTTGATTTATTTTAACCCATTCTAGCACATACTAGTTGCACAGGTTTTCTGAGTCTCATACAGTGCGTGTTGATGGTTAAAAAAAACCAAGTGGGAGCAAGAAAGTGTTTGTGTGTGCTAGCATTTTGTATATCACTAAAGGCTATGGGTGCAAAGTTGATCATGCATATACAAAGCTTCTATTATCCCAATACTTCTGCAAATACTATTGAAGTTCTATTTTGTCAAATTTCTAAGATGTCTCGGCTTTAGATCCTGGTGACTGCATTAAGTCTGGGTGCTGGGTTTTCACAGGAGAGATTTTCGTCTTGATTTAAATTGCCTGTGCTAAGGACGTGTTGTGCAATTGCCACCAAGTCCAGCATCCTGTCCCAGTAGGCACCGTTCCTTGTTTATCACAATCTGTCTGATCTAGTATTTTCAGTGTGATATTATAACAACAGTAATAATTCAGAATTTGAAGAAAGATGTAAGATTAAAATTCAGTTTAATTTGTATTTGCCTCACAAATAAGAGTATCCAAATTCTAGCCTTTTCTAGCTTTTCACTACGACCATAATACAAGGGGCTTTTTTTAATTTAAGAAGGGAAAAAAAAAAGTGGTTTGGGTTTTTTCTTTATCACATGAATCTAGGGGCTGATACTTTCAGAATAAATCCTCAGCTGTTGTCAGGCTTGCAGTAAGATCATAAGAGCTGGCAACGCTACTGAGTTTGTTTTGTTTCAGGCAAAGTCCAGCTCAGAAATCTGGGATATCCCCCGGAAATAACACCTTGAGTTCCCACACCGCCTTCCTTGCCCATTTGTAAAACTGTGGGATAAATCTTCCTAACACGAGGTTCTGCTTAACCCACTGAGGCTTTTTTGTTCCTCTTCTGATAGCTTCCTCTCCCCTCTGTTCAAAATCTGTTGTCTCTGTACCAGAAAACATGCCTGCCAGGAGCACCGGCACCACCGAATTTCAAACCATTGTCACCGAGCTGCGTTTCTGCAGCTTTTGAAGGCGGGCGGAGCTTTTACTCAGGTTTTTTGTTCTCTCTTTCTCACTTATCTTCCCTCTTCTTAAAAATACCTCGCCTGTATCTGCAGGAAGCCAGAGCAGTGCTGTGTCAGTGCAGGCTTTCCTTTCCCTCTTTCCGCTGCTCGCTGGCTCGGGGCCATCCTATCTGCTCCTCTGCAAGACAAGAAGAGATTCTGCATACGAGTATGGTACGGTAGCTCCTCCTTCGCCAGGGATGAGTCTACTTGGGCGATGCTGGGAGGTTTAAAAAACACTACCTGTCCTCATCTCACATGCCAGACAGGCAGGAGGTGATGTTGCTGTTTAAGCAATCTAGTCAGCTCCCGAGCTGGGCATGGCCTGCAAGTATTCTGGAGACTTGCTTGCTTCTCCTCTCACCCCGTTTGGGATTGGCATCCTTCTTTGAGCCACCTTTCCGTGGATGAAGGGCCAGCTGGTAAATCTGTCCTTTCTTGAAGCCAGCAATTTCCCTTCTGGGTTTACGTCCATGGGACAGAAGAGTGCAGCAGAAAGAGCAGACATCAGAGCTGGAGGACGTCTTCCAGGCCTTTTCAGTGGGAGAGACACAAACAGTTAAGCTCAATGCATGAAGACAAATGTGCAGGAGCATCTTCTCATGTGATCAACGCGCCCTTGGAAGCGATGGCCTGAACAACAGAAATAGTGGTGTGCAAACAGGTTAATGCTTGCAAATATCCGTTTGTCCTCTCTGCTGCAGACCGTCAGCGCTGGGATGCAGTAGTTTATGAAAGGGATGATTTGAAGGTGTCAATAGATTGAGCTATCCACTACTTCACTGCTTAATTTTGTGCAACGTAGGTGACTGCTACTAAAAATGAAAGCTTGGAGTTGTTTGTAGTTGGCTGGATGTGAGAAAGACCTTAGTTTTTCAAAAGGTTTAAAGCCCCTTGTAGAGTGTAACACAGATCAGCAGCTTGAATATGAAAAGAAATTGCTGTTTCTGTAAGGAGAAGTGAAGATTTGATCCATCTGGGCCGTGTGAAGGTGGCAAATTGCAGGAAGGATGGGTATGCTCACGGTGTTGCAGGGGACTCTGCCTCTCATCTCGCTCCAGATTTTGAGGCTTTTGAAGTCACCTAGGGTCTTTTAAGGCTGAAGTCGTGCAGGCTGCTTTGTGGAGGCTGATTTGAAGATGCTCATAAGTGTACTTGAAGCTGATGAGAAAGTGAAGCAGACTCATCACACTTGGTTCTTTAATCCAGCCGATGTTGTCCCCATGAGTGGGTGAATATGAGTTTTGTGCTGACTGCCTCGTTGTACTCTGAGAGTGGCTCCGAGTACAGTAGTTTCTCATTGCTGACAGCTGAAAAGAGAAATCCTCCAGACAGAAATGTCTGTGTTTCCTTGATTAAGTAAGGTCATTGTAATGTCAAGGTCACATAATGGCTCTGTGACTCCATGGATTTATACTAATCGCTATCAAAAACTGGACGCTTCTTTCTGTTTCTGTGTAGAAATATTGATTCTGTTTAAACAAAGACTAATTCTACTGAAGTCAATTGAGTTAAATGGTGAAAGATGTAGTTTTGCTTTGCCTGAGTTTGGCGGATTTAGCCCAAATTGAGTCACAGGAGGGGGCGAGTGGTTGTGCCACGACAGAGCAGGGACAGCTGCTGTCACCACAGTCATCTGCACAGGTTTCTCTGCTGTGTGATGAACCATCCGACTGTTTCCCTACCCTGTTCTGCCCATTCCTATTGCCAGTCGTGCTACCATTCAGTCGTTACGACTTTTCTTTCTAAATTGCATGCTTTCCCAGAGAGGCAGCCGTCCAGTTCGCTAGGTGGGCACTTACCCATTAGAAAGATTTGCTACTTTTAAAGTAAGAAACCAGTTGGCAAAGATGCTGAAATATATGTGTAGTTTTACCTGCTTGATAGTACACATTTGCCATATACGTACCTTCTTGAATTCCTTATTATTTGCATACAATCACCACTCTGTCCCTTCTAGGGAAATCTGTAGCTGTGCTGCAAAGGGACATCTGGCAATGCCTGTTGTGACAGGGACTGGTCTCCACAACGGGGAGGGGACATGCCCTCAGCTGGGGCTGGCTCTCGGTAGATGCATCTCCAGTGAAAGGAAAACGGGGAAATGGCCATTTCTTACATCCCTGAGCACGTCAGCGTGAGCCTCCGTACCTGTAACAGTCCTGCTCAGCTCCGCATTTCTCCTGGGGGCTGTGGCACTTGGGAGGGTGCTTTGTGAGCTGCTCTGTCCCAGGAAAATTAAAACAGATTTTGGGTTTCCAGAATCAGTTCTGATTCAAAATGAAATCTGTAAACCTGAAGCTTCAGAAAAACACCTCGATAAGATAAATATTTCCTAACTTCCTTAAAATAGCAACAACACAGCTTCTGTACAGCTTGGTGAGACCTAAAGGATTACTGCTTTGAGTCACAAGCCTGTGCAAAATCAGGGTTTGACATTCGAAAAGACATAACTGAATAGAAATTTCTGTTGAAATTCATGTAACTGCTGAGTTATTTTTTTCATTCTGATCTACAACAGCATCTTTTTTTCCTTTTGATTGGTAAAGAGAAACTCTGATACTGCTGCAGAAGGACAACTGTCTCACAATATTGAGAACATCTTGCACCGAAGCAGTTTCATAGAGCAAGCTAAATTCATTTCAGGAGTGAAAAAATTGCTACAATTGATGGCTGTTGGGTGTTTGTGAAGCGGCATGCTGGTTTCGGTGTAGAAGTTGTAACATCTACATCATGATGCTCTAGGCAAACCTGCTTTAGCAGGGGGGTTGGACTAGATGATCTCTAGAGGTCCCTTCCAACCCCCTACCATTCTATCATTCTATGATTCTATGATAATCCTCATTCCTTCTAACTTGTCCCTCTGCAGTTCTGTCTTTCAGGTGTCTGTTTTTCTGCAACAGCTGCTTTGGTGATCTTTACCTGCGATAAAATCTGTTTTAAAAAGCAGTTGTGCCCTCTTTTGCTAGTCTCTTACAGTCTGGGGGAAAGAACCTGGTGAAATAAAGCTTGTGGCTGGCATTAACTCTAAATCACATTAATTTTCAAGACCGAGAAGTGTACGTGTGTATTTGTCTGTCTGGCCCTGGAGCCGATGCTCTGCTTCTCTCGGGCCGTTGATTAGATGACTGTCCAGAGTGAAGAACAGCGTGCGTGTCCTGCAATGCAGCATCCTTCCGCGCCTGCAGATTAACTCGCTCTTGTTTTATTGCAGAGAGGAAGCCAGGGAACCAGACTCCTGGAGCACCTTGTCTCACACCGTGCACTCAGGGGACTACAGCGTGAAGCACCACCGTGGGCTTGATGTTTACATGCTGACGGCTGAAGCCAAGGAAGGGGTAGCGGCTAGCTTGGAGAGTGACATACAGCACCTTCAGATGCACATGCAGAGCCACCAGCACATGGTAAGGAAAAGGCTGAGATGATGAAAGGGAAGCAGAGCTGGCTGGTTGCTGCCTGACAAGCAGCATGGCACCTGGGGAGGACTTCCCCATGCACACACCCTTAGGGGTGTGTTTATGTTGACGTTTTCTCTATTTGTCATTAGCAAACATCCAGGTGGACACCTGCTGGTTTTCTTCTCGTTTGAGCACGGGGAGATCTGATAAAGCTGTGCTAGGCAGCAAATTTTCTCTGTCAGAAGAGAAGCAGACTTGGGTCTGTGCAATGCTCTCTCTGCTTGGCTTCTTGGTGTCTCTCTGCTCCTGGCTCCTGCCTTCTCCATTAGGTTGGGACCTGCTTGGATGGGCAGGGAAACCTGCCTGGAGGTGGAGTGTCCTTCCAGGGTGTCTGACAGCCGTCAGGCAGTGTAAGGCAGGCTCCGGAGCGGGGCTGGGGCTGCTTGCGCACAGTGGGTACATCTCTGTTCAGATGGAAAGTTCAGGGTCAGAGAGGAGACTGAGGGGAAAGTCTCTGGGTTAGGTGGTGAAGAAAACAACAGTTTCCATAGCACCTCAGTGTAGGACTCAGAGGATGAGCCTGCCCTGGTCACAGAGCATGTGTCTGCATAGTGATCCTCTTGGACCACAAGGCAGTCGGACCACAAGGCAGTCATACCACAGGAGCTGTGGGGCTTTCGAAGGGGTTCCTCTCGCTATTTTAAAATAGATGCCACAGGGACTCGATTGGGGTGGGAGGGTGAAACAGCTGGACACTTCTGTGCCACTTCTCAGAAACACTCAGCGTGTCTTGCGCAGCTGACATCACTTGTGGGTGTTCCTTCCTCAGCTCATACGTCCACCGTTACAGAGGTGTGGGATCTGAACAACAGGGAATTTTTGTTCCTTTAACTAAGGAAGGGAAGGATCGTTGTCTGCAGGCAATGGGCTGTGGGAATGTTCACAGGTATGGACCACCCTGAGACGTTTTTGCCCTTCCCTGGGCGCCTGAGATGTTAATTACTCCCTATTTCAACAGGAACTGGTGACATGAGCGGCAAACCCAGGCTAACTGTGAGATCGCTTCCCCTTTCTGTCAAAAGGCACGCATGGCCAGCATATCCAGCTCGCTTCTTGTTTGCTCATGCGAATGCCAGATGGGTACATTTTGCCTGACAATGCAATCAAAAGGCTATGTTTAAACTTTTTCTTTCCAGCACTGTTTCCCTTCGTATCTAATCTGATTTGAATTTGGAAAGCAGCCCTGTAATTATTTCATTTAGGTTCATTTCGGGTCAGTTAAAAGCCAGTTGGCTTCCTTTGGAGACGGCTATATTTTTCAGACTATTGGCAGAGTGACTTCACCATGAGGATGCTGGGGCTGCCGCAGCCCCTCCTTCTGAAAAACTTGCGTGTTCCCGGGCAAAGGTCGCTGCTGCCTGTGTCTGTCCATCCTGGCTGTGTTGCCTGTGTCTGTCCGTCCTGGCTGGGAACCTGCAGTGTGGTCTCCATGCTCTGCTGTGGAGTTACAGGCACCAGATGGCTGGCACGCTGTTTGATCCTGTTCGTTTTGCTCTTGCAAAGAAATAGCCGCAGCCTGCAGATACTGCTGCACGCAGAGCCCTGCATCCCATGCCCGGTGCTACATGATGATGGGGATGCCATGCTGCCCGCCTCCGATGCTAACCTGTCTTGAGATACCTCAAAAACAGGGAGCTTTGGCATAGGTGACAGCACACATGGGAGCTGGGTAGTGGGGTTATTTTGAATAGGAGATTCATGGCAAACACCAGAAGTATGTTTAGTGGTCTGTGATTCAGTGATTCGGTGGCTGTGTTTATCGTTTGCAAACCTCAGAGTGTGGATAGATGATTAAACGCAATATTCTTAACATAGCAGCGATCATTTTAGCCACTATTTGTATATACAATACCCAGAAGTTTCCTATGATGCATCAGTTAACATACTGGCTATTTTAATATTCAGGGAGAAAAGGGGTGCTTAAACTGACTTTTTTGGTATGAAATTCTGTTTCTCTGAGAACTGGAGTCTTAAAATTTGCAGGAACCTGTTTAAGTTTGGCTTCTAGGATGCATGTATTTTTGGGAGTATTTCTACAAATAAATGCAAAAAATAACGGATTCGAGACAGTTCATTAAACAGTTTTGTACTTGTAGAGAGTCACAGGCACTTACTGAGAAACCAGCGTGACCTCTGAAATCTTATGGTGCAAAGCCTTGAGCCTGCCACAGAAAATCAAGGAAGCTCGGTAGGGTGTACGTTGAAGGATTGAGATCACTCATTAATTTAACAAGTTACTTTTTCTAAGGTGTAACATTGATATGTAGCAAAGAGAATAAAAAAGAAGATACCCAAACTGACAGTTCCTTTTGGGCAAAGGTTTTGTTGTTTCAAACTATGAAAGCTTGGGGGATCCTTGACAAAGCAGGTGCTCTGGAAGGAAAATACACATTAGAGAGGAATTGAGTATGTTGCTACTGTTCCATGATAATGCACATATTAATTTTAATAGTATGTCATCATTTTCAAATTTTTATTTCCATTTAGGAAGTAGATTTCAGATATTTAATTATGCATGCGATTCTCAGGAATAGATTAGATGATTAGTTCAGTTCTAGGAGTAGGAGACAAGTTTGGACATCATCAGGCAATTCCCATGTCTGAAGTAGTGTTTCCATCACTATCGAGAAAACTGAGCAATGCTCATGAGAACTGGGGAGTGCCGTCGGGCAGGGATCTACAGTTGCTCTTAAGCAGCGTTTGCTCGAGCCCTTTGAGACTGGACTGATCTATATTTGCATTGTTTGGTAGTTTGAATTCTGCTGTTCACTGATCTTGAATTCAAGTGCACACAAGAACTACGACTGCAGAAGGACAATTACAAAGTTTACAACTCTTCTCAGTGGTGGCAGATGGTGTAACAAGGGGGTAGAGGGACAAACTGCAGCTTCAGGGGGTTCAGGCTGGCTGTTCAGGGGGTTCTCCTTCATGGGAGGGTGCTGTGGCATGAGAACAGATTGCTCAGAGAGGTGGTGGATACTTTGTTATCAGCTGTTATGGACACTTGGCAGATCAAATTCGTGGCTGGCCTCATGTTGCATTGGTGATAGACCAGCCTCAGGCAAGAGGTTGGACTAGATGAGCTCTCTCCAGGCAATGTTTCTGTCATTCTAATAATTTCAGTATTACTGCGTAATAAAACCAACACGTAAAATACCCACTGCAATATGTTTGTAGCTGTCCCAGGAGACACTAGGTAGAAGTACAAAGGAAGCAGGAGTTGCATCAAATAGGATTATGGTAGACATAGATCTTGTAGATGGTGGAGATGGTGTGAACGTGTGAAATAATTTGGTTTTTTTTTTGTCTTGTAACAGAGCTTAAGGCAGCAGACAGAGCCTGTACTGGGAGATTCTGGAGACAGCTGTGCTAAAGGAGCAGAGCCAGATGGTCACCTAGCCACTACCTCTCAGAGCCTAGAAGAAATGGCAAGAGAAGGGAGGCAGGAAAGTCCACCTGATCTTGTTCATCTGGATATCGGGCAGCTCTCAGACCAAACCCCCCAGGAGGAGAAATGCAACAGCAGGAGTCTGGGAGCTTTTAATGATAAGCCAAATGACTTGCTGAGCCTGGGGGATGCAAAAAGCCCAGAGTGCTGCTGTGAAAGTAAAAATACAGTGACGTTGAGTAAAAAGGAAGAGGAGGAGCCAGGCTCTGCTGAAGGCTCTGGGACTATATCAGGTGAGGAGGACTGCGCAGTCAGCCTGTGTGCAAGTGTAAACGGTGCCGTGAATCTTCCATTGTGTGGAAATACAAATGAGGAAGCTGGAATGACGTCTGCTGGAGTTGGTTTGGATCAAGCCGGCTTGTGCAGTAAAGATAGTCCCCGTCAGGAAGCACAAGCTGCCGAGGAGCGTGCAGCTGACTGTACTGTTACTGTGGTTGAAACTGCAGCTTCCTTGGAGGGCGTGGATGTGGCTATGGGCCAAACTGAATGCAGAAACTGTACAGGGGCGGCTGAGAGGGCTCCACGCCAGCAGCACGTAGAGGATGGGATGGCTGAGGCTGGTGCAAGGAGGGCTGCAAACCTAGAAGAGCAATCGCCAGCTAAGGAAGAGTCAGCTGCTCAACCCTTACTCGGTGGTTTTAATGGCACTGAGCATGCAGATGGTGGGGATGCAAATGTGGGAGTGGTACCAGCATGTGACGGCACAAATGCAGACGGTGGCACTGGTGATGTCTCTGTTGACATTTGCAAGACTGGTGATAACAAAGAGACTGGAGCAGACTCATGCACTGGTCAGGTAAACAGTGGCTTCTTGGAAAGCCAAGATGATGCCCGTGTTGCAGCGAGGCAGGATGTCACTGTGAGCGCCGGAGCAGTGTTGTCAGCAGTGAATGGGGTGAATGTTCCTGCGCGTGCATCAAAACCTGGTCCTGGTTTGGAAATCCGTAGCGGTGGTGAGAGTGAAGAGCGAGAAGGGCAGGTGGAAGCGGGTTGCACAGCCAGGAAATCCAGCTCGCCCTCAGTGGAAGACACTGTGGAAACGGATGGCGCTGATGCTAAACCTGTAAATGGTGAGGTTGACAGATCTAATCAATGCAGTGCAGAACCTGCCTGTTGCCGGGAAAGCAGTAAGATCGCTAAACGTGCGGCTGAAGCAATGCAGGGCAGCGAAGCTCGTGAAGAGGAGCCAGCAGGAACTGATACTAGCAGCAGCAGAGATGGAGGAAGCGCAGATTGTGCAGACGGAGGTCAGGAAGTTACAAGTCGCCCTTCTGCTGATCAAACTGTCTTTAAAGATGAAATGGGTGATAGCTTAAAACTGGACACTACTCAAGAAAGCAAACATGAGCCTGCCTCGCTCCCTCCGGAGGATGCGAGCACATGCCTGGCAGAAAAAGAGCCTGCACAAACCAGAGCAGAGATAGCAGAAAGTGCTTCGGAGCAGGAGGGGCTGAGCAGCAAGATGAAATCACTCGCTCCCCTACCCAGAGGAGAGAGACCGGCTGCAAGTCAGGAGGGAGATGCTGCAGTGGCACCTCCTGGGCAGGAGGCAGCTCCCGGGCAGGAGACAGCTCTGCAAGGTAATGACCCTGGATTAGCTCCGTGTGCCAAGGGCACAGACTGTGCAGAGGATAATTTAGCGGGCACACCCTCTGTAATTCATAATGAAGAATCTAAACAAAACCAGGAAGCAGTGGAGGTGGCGGCAGGCTTGGCAGAGCTCGCGCAGCAGCACGGCGGGGAGCACGGCAGGGTAGCTGCCGGAGCAGACTGGCCTAGGGACCATGTGGGGGACGAGGGCTCTCCAGAGCAGAGCCTCTTGCAGCAGACTGAAGGCGGCAAAGCTGAGCCTGAGCTGGAGGCTTGTGCAAGTGGAAGGGAGCAGGTTTTGTTGGAGGAACTTCTGCCTGTTGTGAAACCCTCTGCCTGCAGTCAGCAGAGGCCTGTGGCAGGTGGCAGCCATGTGGATGCTGGGCTGAAAGGGACAGTCTGTGATGAAGAAGCATGCAAGACCAGGGCAGCGGATGCTGGAGAAGGCACCATGCAGGGACCCACACCGGCAGGCGAGTCACTGGGTGTGGAGAAGGACCCTTGTCTGGATGCAGGGCTAAACCAAGAACACAATCCCAGTCAAACCCTACAACAAATCTCCCCATGCAGCAGCACCCCCAAATTAAAGGATGCTTCAGAAGTTGGAGCCCCGAGTGATGCCTGTGAGGGTAAGGAAGTGTTAAGGCCAGTGGCAATAACCCCCGTCGCAGTGTATCTGGAAGAGCAGGACATGGAAAGCGTGCTTCCCCGGGCAGCGCTTCAGCCCATCGCGGAAGAGCCCACGTGTGACAGCGACTCCAGCACAGACAGCGTTTGTCCAGCCGGCAAGAGCAATGCTGGTCCCACTGTGAAAGCAGCTCAGGGGGAGCTCTTGGATGAGCCTGATGGAAAGCAAAACCGAGCTGTACCCGAATTGCCCTTCTTGCCGTCTTCGTGCCATTTACATGCTGTTGAGTCACTGGAAGATGTGGGAGTAAAGGGTTTGGTTGCGGCAGATGATGGCTCCTCCCTGGATAAAGTTCCTAAAATGGTAAAAAGTTTTGATAGGGTTCTTTTTGCAGCAGAGACACCTTGTTCCCGTGAATTACCAGCCGCAGAAAAAGCGGGGCTTGAGCCCCAGGCTGCAGTGGATGTGGGAGCCAGCCTTAATGGAGAAATGGATTTAAGTTCCTTGACAAAGAGGAGGAATGTCAGCCCGGTAGTGCAACGAGTTGAGTCTGTTACAGGTAGGAAAAATCAGTTGGTTTCCTACTTTTTAGGGTTTTTTTCTTTGTGGGTGTGCCTCTAGCGTCTCATCAGCAAAGGAAGGGAAATAAGAGCAGGAGGCCTGCCTTGCAGAGGAAGTGTAGGTGTTTGGGGGTTTTGTTCTGAGAGGGAAGAAATCTGAAGTTGCAGCTTAAAACTTTCAGTTCATATGCACATTGTTTGGCTGGCCCTGGAGGAAAGGACGGGACATCATCTCCTATGAATTCATGCGGAAGAATTTCTAGCACGTGAATCCTCCCTGGAGAAGGAATGAATGGGAGGGAGCTATTTGGATTACTGTATCTTCAAGTTACATGCTTTCATGTGGGCATGAGAGTTTATTTGCTACTGCTATTCCTTCACTTCTCCCCTTTATTTTTGCAAACATGGAGTCAGAGAGTACAGTGGGGCTCTCTTGCATTTACTTTGCTCGTTTACTTGAAACAGCTGCCAGTGTCCTTCTGAACTGCGCAAAGCCGCTTCCTAATTGGTGGTATTAGGTCATTTAAAAAAGCCAGCGAGCCCTACCCCCACCGCTTTTTCCGGGCTGTAAAGTTTTTTTGTCGGGCAGAGCAGCCGGTGGTGTTTTCCAGTGCATTTAAGCAGTACTGGAACTCAGATGATGAGTTTTGCTTGCTGCCATCAGCTGGGAAGCGGGACTGGTGTTCCCCGTGGATGAATGGTGATGGGGGAGAGCAGTGGGACTTTGGGGACAGCATAGACGTCTGGTGCCCAGGCAACAGGAGCTAACAGAAAGCGTCACCAGGTAACTCCAAAAAGGGAAATAAAGGGATAAATTGAATGAAAGAGAAGTGGGTTTGTTGCTCCAGCCTGGAATTAAATCATAGGTGAATTTGTCACTGAAACATGGAGCTAATCTCATCTTTATATTCCACCTGTTCAGACAGCTGTTAAATGGAAGCAGCTGAACTTTTTCAGTTGCCTTTCTTTTTTTTGCTATGAGAAAATGATACAGTGCCTCTTGCTTTCCCAGCACCAAACAAACAAACAAAACATTTAAGCAATTAAAAAGAAATTTATATCTACCATGATATAAATCATGAAGTTGTAAAGCTGTAAAGCTGTTTCACTGCTATAATGCTGAGAGCTGTTTCTTCAGTCTAATTGCAGAATGGGGTGATGGCAGAGGATTTGTTCTGATATGTGATAGCAGAATAATTGGGGGCAGGGGAAAGGATTGATTTGGGGAGGGGGTGGTCAGCAGTAGGTCCAGCAAATCCTTTTTTCATTGAGTTTAGGATTTTTAGGAAGTTTATGTGTCAGGAGATAACCAGTAAACATTAGTCAAAAGATCATTAGTAATAAGTAGAAAGGTTTAAAGGTGGATTAGAAAGGTGGTTTCAGAAAGAAATCTGTTTTAGTGCTGTGGCAGATTGACAGTTCGATGGGGCAGCAGTGGCTGTAAGTCAAATACCTGGCAGGGCTCCTTTCTTCTGGGAGCCCCCTGCTCTGCCGGCTCTGTCCGTACAGTCCAGGTCTTTATCTCTGGTTGGATTCTTGGAGGCGTGATGTTATCTAGGTGAGGTTTTAAAAGCAGAAGGGACTAAACAGTCCAATAAGATAGTGACTGAAGTCAGAAAGTAATATTAAGGCATCATTCTGTGTTAAGGTATGGAAAGGGGGGGAAAAAAGAGATGATCCTGTTAGTGACTTAAAATACTTAAGGATTTAGGGCTAAAAGGTCTTGGAACACAACTGTCTGACCTCTCCATAAGGAAAAACTGTTTATTTGCAATGGCATGCTGCACAAAATAAAATTTCATCTGGAGTATCCTCTCTTGAAGAACTTCAGGATTGCTCTGAAGCAAAATGTTAGGGAAGCCCCAAAAGAATGTTGGCTGAAAGCAGAGATAAGCAACTGCTATGAATCCAAGCTCGCTGTTTGAAATACTTCTGAAATTCACCTCCTATAAAGCGGCATCTAGAACTTTGGTATGGCCGTAATTCAAGAGAACAGCTTTATTTTTTGTTACTATTGCTGTGTACCTCCTTCATGTCGATGTCTAAGCTTTGGGTAGTGCGTTTTGTGTACTAGTTCAGTGGCAGCCTTCAATCCTTTGCGTCAATTCTTCTTTGCTGTGTCAGTGCTGGGGAGTTTTCCAGGCAGCCTGGGTTTGCACACAGGGTTTTGTAGCCATGCAGGAGTCGTCAGTGCTCAGAATGAATCAGATCTTTTTTTGACAGACTACAATAAAGCCTTCCCAAAGGAAGTGTAGGTCACGGGGCCGTTTCTCAGAAAGGTGTGTGGTCAGAGGGTTTTATTGTCATGCTAATTTTTCTGAGATGTAACTGGTTGATAATTGCTGTTGCTATTACTCCAAATCCTTGAGCTCTTTTAAGTTTTTATTTGTATTGTGAAATTGCTCCCAAATATATACCTGTTTATTTCATTGCTTCCACTTAGTTTCAGCCTACCCCCAAAACAGAGACTTCAAAGGGCTAAGTGCCTTATCCAGACAAATATCTAGTGACTAATCACAACACTGAAGAAAAGTGATGAAGCTGTAAGATCTTACTTTCATACGACAGCTCCTCATGCTGTTCACTTTAGACTCAGAACTGTGTTACAGCTGAGCACATTATTTGCAAGTCAGGCAGATAGATGCTACTCATTAAAAAAGCTGGCAGTTAGGATATGGAATCGTGCCACAGGAGCCAGACTGGATGAGAAGAGAAGAAATGGCATGTGTTTATACTGATAAAACACCTCTGAGTAGATGCAGCTTCTTGGCAGAAAGTGGCCCCGGCAGGGTTAGGTTGTATGGTTGGGGTTTGGCATCTTAAATGAACAAATACTTTAATCTCTGCTCCCTAGCTATTCTCCTGGGAGAAATATCCCTAGTGTAGCTCTTGTAGATCTCGGCATTTAAAGAAAATGTTCATTGCCAGATAGAAGAATATCACCTTATTTTGTATTTTACCAGTCTTCACCTCATTCTCATCAATGGCATTTTCCCTATGGAAAAACACTTACTACAATTTCCTTCGCCTGTTAGAGCAGCAGGATGAATCAGTAACAAATGTCACTAATGATGTCACACGTGCAATAAGGTGCTCTATGCCCCAGAGACCTCTGTGATAGCGTTATAGTGCTTTTCATTTGAGATGTGTTTCTTAACAGAAGTTTAGGCAGAAGTGGCAGAGTGCAAAAAATTGTCACCTTGAATTTCATCTTGAGGGCATATGTCTTCATCTTCCAGTTCTTACCCAGCACGGAGTGTCACTGCACTGCTTGCTTCTCCGGTTCTCAGTGCAGCAGAGGTTTCTTTCTTGCATGGTCTGTCTTTAGACCAAGATCTCAACCATCACAGCATTGCCACAGCCCCAAGCAGGTCATGACCGTGATCTCTGCTTTGCCAACAAATGGGACTCGTGGAGTTCTGTAGTGTTACCTCTGAGAGTCTGCCCACAAACTCATATAATTGAGACAAAATCATGCCAATTTGACTTAATGATGTTGGATTAGTTTATCAACAGAACATTGCAAAACCAGGTAGTCCCAAAATCAAGTGTAGGCTTTAATGCCGGTCGAAAACCATTGGTGACAACTGTTACAGCAATTTCCCTGTGAAGATGGGAGGCAGCTCTTGCTAAATCCCTGAACGAGTAAACTTACTGCAAACAAACATACGTCGCCCCTAAGAAGGCGTTGCCATCCATCCGGTGTTTGCTTTTAGTAGAAATGAGAGAGGGATCGGGATTAGAAGGGGGTTTAGCCCTAACGCAGCCGCTCTCCATCTGAGTGGCTTTGGTCAAATCACTTCACTCCTCTGAAAGTATCCTGTGTGTCATGAGAGTCATTAGCTTAGGGTCGAAAGAGTTAGATGTTGACCTTATGCAAGGAAAAGGTACACAGGAGGGAACCCCAGGGGAATGGTGACTAATGAAAAAGACTTTGCTGGGCAGAGAAGGCTGCTGGGACATGATGTTTGTACCACTGCGGTGGTGACACCATCGTGGGAGCATGAGGAAGGAGAAAATCAGCTGGGACTTTGTAAACTCCAGTGGAAAAGGGTTTGCCTTCCTAGTCCGGGAACGTAATCGTCATCCTTAAGGCAGTGCAGGTGGGCTGCATTTTTGAAGCTTGTGATTTTTTTTTCAACACTTGCAGTACCTGTTGAGAGAAGGCAAGGCTGGTTTCTTGCATTATCTTCAGGCTGTGGTAAGAAGGAAAACAGCAAAAATTTTAGTTCTTTAACTAGATGAACAGAAGCCAAGAAAATATATGGACAGATAGATACACACAAATGTGCTCAGCCTCACCTAGAGCTTTTCAGGAGTTTTACCCCATGCTTGCTGCTGTTTCATAGTTTCCTTCAGTCCCAGACACAATAGTTGTTAAAACTAATAACAAACAAGCAGCAAAGTTGAGAATGAAACCAGATGTTGGAAGTCAAATGGACTGTTTGAAGGGGTTTTGGGGTTGGGTTTTCTTTTTCTTTTTTTTTTTAAGACTAGTTTGAATAAACAGAAAAATATCAGCAGCGCTGAAAGAATTTGTTTTTAAATTGCCTGTGTGAACCCTCTGTTTTCACAGCGGAGCTGGAAATGAAAACTGAAGACGAAGTGGATTTTCTGAAAGATCGTGACAAGAGCGCAGCCCGTGAGGAAGCGGTGAGTGCCACTTACGCATTTTTATGTGCTTTCTAAAGAAACGCTGCTGCTGCTGCAGCCGTCCACCTAACCTGTTGGTTTACTTCCTGTAGCCTTTGCAAAGCTGAACGGTGTCCGTCACAGTTTTAGTCTTTTAAAAATAGCGTGGGCTTTTTTAGACCATACATTTTTCAGCCACTGGCTTAAGTGATGTTTATGTTGTCTCAATAGGTGACATAGAGATTGACCCAAAAGGTTCTTCCTGAGGTGGGGTTGTACCAAGATTTGTGTATGATTTGATAAAAGCAGTGCCCTGTAACACACTTGGGGTTGGCGATGCTGCCTGGGGACTGGCAGCACCTTTGAGGTCCCTGCACCCATCTGCCGTGTGCGTGGTCCTGGCAAGTCGCTCCATCCCCTCTCATGCTTTGCCCCTCGAGGCGGTTTTTGGCAGAGGGATTCATGGCTGCGGTCAGTGTCAGTGTGTGCACAGACTCTGAGGTCTAAAGGCATCGCTGGCTGAGAGCGTTAGTGCCTTTGCTGGAAGAAAAGTTAATAATGGGAATACACACAGGGATGAAGTGTGGGGGGAAACCCCGTGTTCCTCGTGTCAGTGAAACAATATAAAAAGGTCATGCCAGGGATCAGAAATCAGTTGGTATTGTTTTGTATCGCTTGTGCTTTGCCATGTTTAAGGACTGTCTGTGATTTAAGAAAAAAAGTGAATATTGGGCTTTACAAGAACGTAATTTTGGTTTAAAGCACCCCAGTACGTATTCTGCTTTATCAAAAGCTGGGTTTTTTGATCTTGCCTTTCCTAGCTGGATTTGCATTTGCTCCTGTATTTTTATATAGTTTCTTGTTCCTGAAAAAGAAAGTTTTGTAAATGCTAAATTGCTCACAGGCTGTGTTGGTGCACATTGCCATTGAGCAGCTGTGTTTGTGTGTTAGCGTACCATTATGAAGCTGTTAAAAGAGAAAATATATTGCGGGGATGAGTTAACACTGCAGGGTGGAGCACCAAAAAACTTTGCTCATCCCACAGTAAAGCTCTTTAGGCAGCAGAACAGTCTTGCCAAAGCTTGTAATGAAATCAGGTTTATTTTGTTTTTAACAAGTTAAGGCTTAATTTCTGTAGCTGTTTGCTTGGTGAGTTAGCCAGGGACTAAGCAAATAACTTTCCAAGCTAAAATTTGTCTGTTAAGAAGGACTTTTGTTACTGGAATGCATGAGTGTAAAGAGGCTGATGGGTTTTTTTATGATCCTTTATTAAAGATAATTTTCATGACTAATACTTAAGTATCTGGTGGTAAAGTAATATATCTTTAGAAAATGCAAATTAGAGCACTGTTTTCCTTTTAAACAGGGAAAAAAGTAAAGAAACATACTGAATTTGGCTTCCATTTTGTGTGTTTTACAGGCATTTTGATTTTCTATGCGTGTGCTTTCTTCTCTTCTTCCTCTCCCTCCCACGGCGTCAAACACCTCTTTAGAAATCTGGCTTTTCTGGCACAGGAATGGGAGTGCCAGGGGAATGGAAAGTTTGCTGCAGGACTGACAGGGTTTCCTGTTGCTAAGTTCAACAGAAACAAAATAACAACTGCACTATATTAAGGTCACATAAAAAAAAAATCAGTGGAAGACTTATAAATAGAGCTTAATTCACACGTGTAGGTTGGGTAGGGAGCTGGCTGGTGAAAGGCATCGCGAAGTGTGCATCTCCTGCCACGTCCTGTCCCTGCTTTATTTAGTGCTGACTTTTTTTGTAGCCAGA
The DNA here is from genome assembly GCA_013398225.1 of Steatornis caripensis. Classification (NCBI taxonomy): domain Eukaryota; kingdom Metazoa; phylum Chordata; class Aves; order Caprimulgiformes; family Steatornithidae; genus Steatornis; species Steatornis caripensis. The sequence continues at coordinate 80,550 of VZSC01014395.1, forward strand.
AGTCTTTCAGGTGCTCGTTGCCTTCTCATTACAGAGCCATTTTGTGGTTAGTAAAAATGGTTTTCTTAACTTGTTGCAATTGGAAATGTTGTTGCTAGCACCTGGTCAGGAGCTGCAGGTAGTTAGCAGCCTCACCAGTGCAGTCAGCAGCTTTGGACCTTGGGAACTCCATTAACTCCTGTTTTATGGGTGTCAGAATTTTGCACAGTGTTATTTATAAATACGCAATGTGGAGAGCTGTTTATATGCACAAACTATTAAAAAATATATATATTTTGGAGCCTAGAAAGGGCAAGTTCCTGTATAGTGCAGTCAGGCTGAATGACAGTAAGCTTGAGCACCGTGGAAAGGGAAGGGGGAAAATTCCCTCTAAGCTGGTTTCTGAAGGCTAAGAATTAGCTGGATTCGTGATGCTGGTATTACGTGTATAAGATTGCACATGCTTTCCCCTGTAGTCGTTTCAGAAGACTTTGCCTGAGAGAGGCCCTTGTGCATGTCATGGAAAAGCTGCAGCTGAAAAATGTTTAGGAAAATAATGGTTTGTAGGGTTATAAGCACTGAAAAGAAAATAATGGAAAAATGTTTTTTCTAATTAAAATGGGTTTTTAAAGCGTCCGTTTCTTAAATCTCCAGAATGTTTTCTCAGAGGTTGTATTTGTCCAGCTACAGAAATTCTGGAACCAGAATTTCCCAAGCTTCTTTCATGTTGGGCGGTGGGTGCTCATCCCGCCGGAGACTCCCCTGGTCCTTATCTTCCTGCTTTTTTGGGGCATCTGGAGTACAGCTGGGGCAATAACTTGATGTGATCTATCAAAATTAGACTATAGCATTTTTTAAATTCAATAACTTTAGACAAATCATGACGTTAACTCTGATGAGAAATCTGATTTGGCTTCTGCGTACCATGTTATAAAAATAGTTTAGAAATGGTGCGTGGTGGCTGCAGCATTATGAAAGTAAAGCGACAGTTTGAAATGAACTGTGCCCTGATAGACCTCTCTTCTTGTGTTGATCCTAGAAATCAGTTATGATTCATTATTTGCTGAACCTATGTCTTCATGTGGCAGGATGGATCAGGTTGCACTGCTGGGTTCATCTGACGACTTTGGTTGTCTAAGCCTGTGAGTGACAAATTGAAGCTGGCTGACCCCAGAAACGGAGTTCACTGGCAAATAGGCTTCTCGTTGTATTTATTAATTTTATTATGTTAGTTCCTATTGAATTGAATGCATCCTACCTTTACCACATGTATTCATTTTTAATTAATGTCTGTATTTTCAGAAGTTGCAGCCTACTAGATAAATGTGGCATTTCTAAATACCTTCATAGAGAATGAAACTTGAAAAAGAATTGCACTTTCATCTCTCCGCTGATCCAAGTAGCGCAGTAGCGTGCGATATATCAGCAAGGTCACTTTCTGGGGCAAGCTTGCAATATTTTCAGTCATGATTTGGAAGATGGAAGTATGTTTATGATGCTGTCAGATGACATCAGGTTGAGAGGGCTGCAGACACTTGAGAGAACAGGGGTTCAGGGTTCAGAGTGGCCTTAAGAAAGTGGAGAGTGCATCCAGATAAGAGATAAAGGCAGACATGGAATGCTTCATTTGCAAGGAAGAAATCAAAATGCACATTTACTAAGTCGGGGTTACTGTCCTGAAAGGCGATGGATAGAAAAAGACTGAGGATTTTTAGTGGACCACAAATGAAGCATCTGTGAGAGGCTACTGCAAAAGAGGCAAATCTTATTTTGGGTTATATTGAGAGTGTCCTCCATAAGGTGTGAGGGATTGACTTATTTGTGTGTGGCACTGTGGAGGCATCATCAGTGTCATCGAATCTGGTTTTGGGTGCCTTGCTCCATGGAGGACACAGGAGTACTGAAAAGCGTCCAGAAAGAAATGTCAAGAAGAGGTTAAAAAACGTGAGAAGAGGTTGAAAGAATGAAATTAATTCAGGGCAACAAAAAGAAAACTATTGTGCAATCTGGCGGTCTGCCAACATGTAATAGTGGTTATTAAAGTCCCAGATTTCCATGGTAGCTTATTTTACTGATTTGCTAATTTGCCAGGATGATTTAGGCTGAATGTTGAGAAAACATCCTGTTATCATCATGAAACTGTCACAAGACCACCTAGGGACGCTAGGAAACCTCCTTCCCTGGGAGTTGTTACAGATAAGGTAGATGATGCTGTCTCGGGACAGAGCCCCAGGTCCCTTCTTGCCCATTGCTTTTGGTTTGTCGGCTCCCAGGTTTGTGCTTTGCTGAACCAGGAGAAGAGGAGGGAGCAGCTTGGCCAGAGTCTGGCAGGGTGTGCGAAGGAAGGGGAAAGGGATGGCAGGACCATAGGAGATGGACATGGGAAGATGGGATGGGCTGGACTGGGTGGAAGAGGGCTGTGGGAGAGAGACCTGCATGGCATTGAGATGGGTGGTGGGATGGACTGTAGGTGTGAAGGATCCAGACATTTTTCCTCCCCCTGAGCTGTAGTCTCCCAAGTTTCTCTTCCCTGGAGTCAGCAGATAAATGAAGAAAATTATGGCCAAAGCATGCAGTGACACCCCTCTCTAGTGGCTGGTCCCTTGGGGGAGAGCTTGGTGATGGTGCTGGTTGTTGGTCAAGTCAAGTAGTAGAGAGATGCCTCACAGCTCAAAACTGCTGAACGTTGTTGGTGGCCCAAGGCAAGGGGTCATATAGTTCTCCAGGCTACAGTTTATTTTTATAGGAAGTACCTTCTTTAACAAACCACTCACCCCGTGGACCTGCCAAAATTCAGATTGTCTATGAGCATCGAAGTCCGTTTTCTCCATCTGCGTGTGTGTACATGTATACGTACTATGTGGTGGTGACTGCAAATGCCTGTTTACCAAAGGGCCTGCATGGGAAGCTTCCCAACAGCACGGGAAATTTCAGAATGAGTGGCTGAAGTGTTAGAAACAAACGCAGGGTCTGGCGGTGGAAAGTGCAGCCCTAACAATAGGCTGCATCCTCGCCCTGCCTCTTCAAAATCACTTGTGTAACTCTCTCTTTGTAAATGTTGTCCTGTAACTAGAGTAAACATGGAAAAACCTAGTCAAAAAGGAGCATGCCCTAAGCCTGGCATTACTGCTGGAGGGTGACACACACATCCCCATCGGGTCAAGCCTTTGGGCTAGTCATCTGCGAGGCCCTTTCTCACACCCACCAGCATCCTGTGTCTGCCCCAGATGCCCAAAGCTGAGGCTTGAGAGATCTAGGAGGAAATTGTGTCAGACAGTCAACCCCTGAGTAAATTCATTGCTGTGCAGAACAGCTCGCCTTGGGTTTTGCAGTCTGGGCTGTGCATCGCTGCGTAAGCCTGAGTCTGCAGCACATGCTGCAGAGTTAGAAGAAAAGCGGGGCAGGGCCGGCGGGGGGTGGAAATCCAAACCAGGCTGGAACTCTTGTTTCGCCTTTACTATTACTCATGCTTTGGTATCTGTAGTAGAAAGGCGTTTATACATCTATTGTGGCAGGTTTTTTGTGCTATGCTTAATTTCTCTGGGTGCTGCGGTTCCGATGCCTTTTTCTCCCCAATGCTGCTAATCCTCAACTCGAGACAGTCGTTTCCAAGCTCAGTCACAGGATTCACGGATGTTAGCGAGAGAAGCAGGAACGCGGACGCCGAGCCAAATTCCCGACTCAGCGCAAAGATGCTGCTCTCAGGTTTGGCTCGGCGCGAGCCTGCGGCGGGACGGGGCACATGAAGGCGCCCGCGCCGCCCCCACGGCTTGCTGCAGCCACAGGGCTTGTGCTAGCCCTCGATGATCTCTAGAGATGGTGAGTTATTTCTCTTCCTCTGTGCCTTCCCCTTCAGCCACTACAGGCAGTGCTTTCTAGAGGCAGAGATTGCTGCGTGTAGCCCTGATACTCTTTTTTTCATCATTTCCTAATTTCCTCTAATAAAACATCTGGCTCTGCCATCCTCCCAGTATCAACTGCAAAGTAAGTTTATCCCTCAGCTTTTTCACACTCATTTTAAAAGCATGAAGAACTACCTGCCATTTTATTTATCATCTGTGGATACTGTTGCCTCAAAGGCAGAGCTGTGTATATATTCCTGCTGTAGTCTTCAGATGGATGCAGATTAAAGACAACTGCTTAATAATTACGAATCTTCTGCGATGCGTGCTTTTGGCTTGCTTCAGACAAAGAGATTCAGTCATACAAGTTACTTAACATCAATGTATTAAAGAAGCTTTCCTGAGGCCCTTTTTAGCATCAGGACTCCATGACTTCAAGTTTGTGAACATAGAACTAAAGGGTTTCCGGTATAGAAAATCCTGGTTTTGGAGTTCCTTTCCAGTTATTAGATACATTCATTTTTTTATGCAGTCATGAAAGTATGGATCCATAAAATCATGGATGTGTAAGACTGTTACTGTGGCAAAGGAATGCTGGCATTGAATATTGTACCTTGAGAAGGAAAATACTGTGCTGTTTTTGAATGGTTCAATCTCCTGTATCATATGGAATCTTTTATTTGTGTTTGAAATCTCTTAAAGTTTTGTGGTGTAGCTGTTGTATGGTAGACATGGTTACTGCACACTGAATTCCTGGTCTAAATATAGAGGAAATTAGGATGATAGCGTGGGAGACCAAATGTGGACTTTTCAATGGAGACTGCGTTGTTGTGACATGAGTACTTTGGTGTATCACATCACTGCGTTGTTATCCTTCTGAAGGAACCTATCTAACTCCATTCTGGTATTTTGGAAGCTGAAGTTGGCACCCTATATTGTAGAGAAGCCAGCATTTACGTTTTTCTGTACACTTACGTTTTTTGCAGTTCATTGGTGGTTACACCGCCTTAGAGGAAAACCTCATTAATGCAAGAAAGAAGTTTTTAATTATATTAGCATACATTTATTCTGAGGTTTTGTGAGGAGTCATGGACTGGTGCTTCAGTTCTCTTGCCGTCCTACACTAACCGCTATCCTACGTGGCAGGGTTTTTAAGTATAGTTTTTCAGGATTTGGGAAAGCTTTTGGGGACAGTTTGTGCCAAATCCAGAAAGTCTCCTGAAAGGTGACCCACAGCAAGAAGTGACACCTGGAGGGAGAAAGCCCCCGGGTGCTGCTGGGTCATGGCTTCAGCAGCGACAGCCACTGGCGAGCACTGCGATTCCTTCTCTGCTGTGTCGACACAAGTCTTTGGGAGGTCACGCTGTGAATGGGCTAGGTTCAAAAGTGGGGTGAGACCTGGGCAAAGCTTTTGTTCTGAGTTCAGAGCAGTGTCTGCCAGTTGGGGAGCTTTGGACTATCACTGTATGCATGGAGAAGAGCTTCGTTCCAGCTTTTTACTCTGATGGAAGAGCTATAAACAAGATGCAGCATTTAGAAGGTGAAGCTCAACAGCTTGAGACTAGGAGTGACACTGAACACTTTAAGGGGCGGAAACTGTTAAATCTTTAAGTTACTTTAGGATGGCAATAGCTCTCCATTGCTTCAAGTGTCCCCATTGAGACTGGAGTCCCAGTACACTGCAGCTCTAAATAAACTTCCAAACCAGTGCTAGAGCTGCTGCGGGATTACGTTGCCTGGCCTGTGTTAAACTGGAGGTTTGTATGGACTTGGTGTTTGCATCATATCTCCTGTCTTTAAGGTCCATGTTAGAGGTGGAATCTAGCTGTGCAGTCAGAAGGCTCGGATAGGGACAACTATATCTGAGAGATGAGCAGGACTCTTGGCTGCTGCTGAAGAATTACGGGCTCCAGCAGTATCCGGGCATGGCATTTCTGACTTCATCTTCCAGCAAAGGATGAAAAGAGTGGTGTGAGTAAAAGAAAAAAGTAAAGGACAAAGGAGAGAGAGTTGTATGTACAGCTAGAGTGGAGATTAGAAAGAATACTTACTAGGTGTTTCCATTCCTGCAGTGTGGATCGTTATGAAAACGTATTTGGCGTTTTACCCAGTACTGTTAAAACTCTTTCCATGGAAAAGTGGAATCAAAATCCCCTTAGCCTTGTGGTAGTTGCACAGACTCCCCTTTCTGTTATTGTTTTCAGTGTTCGCCCCCCCCCCCCCCCTTTTTTAGGTGATCCATCTTCCTTTACACCATTTTCACGCAAGGGTCGAAATCTCAATTTTTTTCCTCCAGCATGTCTGCTGTTGCTACTCGGTGTCGGGTACACGTCCTGGTGCGGCCTGAAGTGACTCAGCTGTGTTACAGAATGTTTCTGGGATCAAACTGCTATTATAACGTGAGATGAGATAAAAGCCTGGATGATAACTAAATGTTTGCTTTTCCATGCAGCATCCTTGCTCACGTTGAGCAGATTGACTGCTCTCTGCTTTTGTCAGGGACATCTTCCCTGCTGCTTTCTGCCCCGTCTGTACTGTGCAGAGCCGTGGTATGGGGCAGTTCGGCAGTGGGAGAGAGGGCTTTAAGCTTGGGACTGTGAAACAAGACTAGATGGTTAGTGTTGCAGTGGATGATTAAAATATCTTAGTCTTTACAGAAGGACTGAGTGATTTTGTATCCAAGCATATGATATCTAAAATAAAAGCACTTGACTGGTATGGAAGGGTGTGGGTTTGGCTGAGCAGAGGCAGCTGCAAGTCATAATTTAACACCCCAGGGGTAGGGCAGTGCATTGGTGTTGTGTTTGGCCGTGGTCAGCCATAGCTGCCCTTACTGTTGTGGTAGCAAATGCATCAAAACTTCAAGGAAAGGAACCTTTTGAATTTTGCTAGAACACTTGTACTAGCTATTGGTCACACCGAAGAAGAGGTGGTGTCTCCAAATGCAGATCCTGCAGAAAGCGTGGACAGTAGCAACTTTTTTATGGAGACCCCAGAGCAGGTAGGTGTAAGGGATAAGAACAGAGTTTTTTTTTCTCAGTGCTACTTACCTCCTCCTATTGCCAGTTTGTTGTTTTTACTCCTGTGGTCTGTGTTTTGGACTTCTGCTTTGGAATAACCCCCAACATGGAGGGTGTAACAAGAATGTGACAGTTTTGCAATGGTTTAATAAAATATACTTGATCAGCTGTATTGGAATTAGCAGACGANAGTTTGTTGTTTTTGCTCCTGTGGTCTGTGTTTTGGACTTCTGCTTTGGAATAACCCCCAACATGGAGGGTGTAACAAGAATGTGACAGAGTTTTGCAATGGTTTAATAAAATATACTTGATCAGCTGTATTGGAATTAGCAGACGAGAACAAATTCTAAACCAGGCTTTCTTTTGCACTTGGTCTCTTGCAGTTAACAAGGTTCTTCTCCTTCCACCTTCTTTTTCTGCTTCCCTTATGCATTAAATTTATGCCTATATAAGCACGTATTTGATGTAGCTAACCTTCTGATTTTCTCTTAATCAGTTGTGAACTTAGCGCTCCCTCCCTTCTTGCTTACTGTGTTTATCATCTTGGTACCAGCAACGTACTCTGCGAAAATGAAGGTGGTAGCTGTGCCCGAGAGGCTAGTCCAAAAGATGGAGCCAATATTTCTTGGTTGTCTCATTTGCTTTCCCTTCTGTCTGTGTAGTTCGAGTCAGAGGAGTTGTTGCGAAGCCTGGCTTTAACCTGAGTTACGCTGCTCTCCTTTCAGATCTGTACAAGGACTGTTGCTTGGCTCATGATTTTGTCAGCCTAGTTAGATATTACTTCTCCCTAAAGGTTTTGTATTGATTTACACTCCGATACCATTGCGGCCACGGTAGTAGTAGTTTCACCTTATTTATGCACTTAGTTATTTGAGGGCATATTCTCATCTGTGGGAAGTACAGCACCTTTTTCAAATACCGCGTGCCTCCATGTCGTGAAGCTTTTCCATCTTCTCTACTGCAAACACCAAGTACTTTGGCGCTGGGTTTGCCTATCTCATTTACCAACTGAATGTGTTCTCCTGCTTAAATGTTGTCCTTCGAGCTGGTGAGATAAGAGGCAGGAACGTGAAGCCTCGCTAACTCATTAGCCTGAGCCCTGGTACCGAGTCTGCTTAACATCAAGTGGCTTGTTTTTCTTCTGTCTGAGACTGTGCTTACCTCCATAAATCACAAAAAGATCATAATCCTGACTTACTTGACACTGAACTTTTGCTTGGTTTCTTAACATAGCTAGACACGTTAAATACCTAAAAGTGCTTGGGAGGGATATTATTTCCAAAATACACATTTTCAAAGGCTGGAGGTGCAGTTCTCTGAAACATCGGTTTCAATCTGAGATCTTGTGCTTGGGAATGTAGAAATCTCTTCTACCCCTCCAAAATGCCGATCACATTCATTCTTACCAAAGGCATGGACGGGGGTCGGCTGTTGAAGTCTGCTGAGATTAAAGAAGTGTTTCTTGATGTTTTGTTCCATTATTATTCCTATTTTAACTCACTGACCATAACAACGTGAAGAAATGCATACTTACCCACTTGCCCAGGAGGAGGTGGACAAGTCTTCACTTCAAATGCCTGGGTGTGAGGGGTGAAAAAAGAGCAGTAATGTACCTTTTTGAGCCTTTTAAAAGAGGGTGGTTGCTTACACCGTTTCCAAATATTCCCACCTGCAGATGTCCAAAGGGAGGCATTGACTGTAAAGATTGAGGTCCCACAGTGTTAAAAAGGCAAGGGGAGAGAGAGAGAATCCATGCTCCCTGCTACATGGGCTGAAATGGGTTTAGGGCATTTTGCAAATTCTGGTTTTAATTGTATTTTGGGGAGATGAGGAGAGAAACCTCTAAAGGCTTTTTTGTTCGTGGCTGGATATTTGGGGGACAGCGTTGGATTTGCTTGTCAAGGCTTGTTCGTTACTTCTTTCCTGTCTTTGGGCAAGCTGAGGTTTACTTCGTATGTTATAAACGATGCAGAAGGCATCCAGAACAGTGTAGATGAAACCTCTGCCTTTGTTATAAATCTAAGTATATAGACTAAATAAATAACTTCTTTCTGGGCTTAAAATCCTTACAGTGCACCAGACAACAAAAATTTGCGTCTTGGAGTAGCTCCTAGAATTCTTTAATGCTGAAATATCTCCTCCACTTGCGAACCTGGGGCTCTCCCTCCTTTAGATAAGCGGTTTCTGTTTAAACTGGCTTTTCTTGCGTCTGTCCTTTCGAACAAGGGTTGGCACAATTCGGGCAATACCGACAGTGACACCAGGAGTGCATGGCAGGGAAATAAGAAGTTTTGAAGGTAAGCTTAAACAAGTCCTCTCTGTTAAAAACAGCAAGGCAGGAAAAAGAAAATTATGCTCGGAGTATTGCCTTTCTCTGGCTCTCGAAAGTTTGGATGCGTACACTGAAAAAATGGGGTTTAGAGCACTTTAAAAGCTTTGTAAGTTGTTTTCTTCCTTTCAAGGAAACAGAATTTATATAGAAACGTACAGTTTCAAGTAGCAGCTGAATTAAATGTTTAAAAACAGGATATTTTGGTTGAATTTGTATTTTTTTTAGGTAAGCATTAATCTCCCAAGAAAAGTACATTCCGTTTTTATGTGTGTCTTATTATGAGCAATGTGTGCTCCCGATCTGGTAAGTAGTGCTGTCTGGTGCATCCAATACCTCTTGGCAGGCTGGCTTTTAAACTGTATTGTGCGTTGTCTTTTACGGAGGATATCGGCAGATGTCTGGATCCTGGCAGAGAAAAAGTGGCAGAGACAAACCTGGGGTTTATTGTGGAGCGCTGTCGGAAGTGGAGGGGGGAGCCAGGGAGATGGGTAGCGGAGTGTGCTGTGGGCGAGGGGTTTAGCTCCTTTGTCCGGGGCAGAAAGCAGCTATGGCAAGGGGGTATTTTAAGTCAATATTTAGGCGAATGAGTGAGATAACGTAGATGCCCATTTGGGAGCTGTATTGCATTTATTTCTTGTCTGAGACTGGTGAGCAAGATGAGACTTGGGGGACATTCAGACTTCTTCTCTCCCAGACTTCCAAGGCAGGGGAGGGAACGGGGCACTGACAGCAGCCCCTAAAGAAAGACCAAAGTCGGGGAAGGAGCTCAACTAATACTTTGTTCCAGTCTTACATATTGAGCTAGCCAAAAAAAGCATAAAATAACAACAGCTGTTGAAAAAGGTCTAAGTCGTGTGCCTATACCAACAGATGTTTCCGTAAGTCATTGATTTTTAGGTTGTCCCATCTTAAATACAGTACGAGGGTGAAAAGGGTAAAATATATCTAGGAGAGATTTCTCTACTTAAGAGAACTTTATTAGCTGTCAGTGAAGCTGTAAACAAAGTTGCACCAAAATATATATATAGTGGCTTTTAGTTTAAATTGTGTCTTTTTGCTTGTTCCTGGCTGCTTGGGTTAACAAAGACAATATTTTTCTTTCAATAGCTTTCAGATCTTTTGCTGGGTATTTTTTCTTATGCGTCTGCATTAAATAAGCCCATTTAACAAAACTTGATCCTCTTATAAACATGGAATAATGACAGTATCCCACATATGGGTTTCATTAATTTTTGCATGTTTTGAAGTTGCCTTTTTTTCTCCGAAAGGCTAACTTCAGAAACAGCAGAGATTAATGCTACATAATAGCCAAAATGACTAGCTGAGCAGTCAGCAATTCTAACTTGGGATAGAAGGGGTTTCTAGTTAAATTATTTAACCGTTGCATAACGGAAAGGATGTTTTTCTGTACAGAACAATGCTGTGTAATCTGTACTCCTCCTAATTGCTGTTACTGGTTTGCTTTGATTGAACTGGCGTCAGTTCTGCTGATTATCTGCAAGCTTTCTTGCTTCTGAGTCTTGTAAATGTTTTGGATTCTAGCCTCAAGAGAGAGCTTCAGAACATTTCTCCCTTTCTTCCTGAGAAAACAAAACCAATCCTATCCTTTCCATGTAGTCACTGGCAAGACATTTCAGATGCTCCATTTTCCTTATCTGCAACGCAGTGACTTTTGCAGCTCCTGGGATAGTCTAAATCGGAAGGATAACTCAGGGCAATTGCAAGTCTCCCAGATACAATAAATGCTGGGGGTTTTACATCTGTGGCCCCAGTTATCAGTGTCCCTTGGCTTAAATTTGTTGCTTTACCTATTGATGAAAGCTGTATGAGTATGGAAGTGCAGCAGCTGTGGCAGGTGGGGAACGAGAGAGGGGAGCACAAAAAACCCAGCCACTAAAGTTTTCCTAAAATACCTGTATTGGCCTGACATTCCCAGTGTTTGCAGGGACATTCCCTACCTTCAACTTAGTGGAGAGGAATAGGAGCAGTGTTTGGATCCATTATTCCAGTCAGGAATTATCCTTACAACAACAAATGTTACTGTAAAGGGATCTTTGAAAAGCTGGTAGAGGAGATGTAGCATATGTTAGTTTATAACATTAGAAATAAATACTGTATTATTTTTCTGGAGGAGTGTCAACAGTTGAGAAAATTCCTTACTAATGACGATGCTTTCACGTGCCTGACTCTTAATTATACATATGTTTTATGTCCTGAAATTCCTTTAGGAATATTTTCTAAAATTGAGCGAAAGAGGAGAACATATTTAGCATGTATTGGTACAGCCGTCCTTAATGATGGCTTTGTGGACTCGGTGAATCCTTACCTTTGCATATACATCTTTGGACCAGAGGGATATAAGTGGGGTAAAAATTGGTAAGAACAGGTTTCTTCTGCAGGGTCAACCTTTCCTGGGTCTTGAGCTGTAAAGATGTGTTTGCTTAATACTCTTTACAGAGGACTACCAGGGAAACGGATAAAACAGTGAGCAAAGCAGACCTCCCAGGCAGGAGTTGGAATCCAAATGCCTCCCTCTCAAAGTTTGCATTGGATTTTGTTTCAAGTTTCCAAATGCATGGAGAGAGGGCATAAAAATATTGGTTGGATGTGACTGTAGGTAGGAGAATGAGCTGGAGTGTCTGTTATTGCTGGGGAGAGGGGGGCTTGGCTGCACTCAGAGCATCTCAGTTACGAGTTGGGTCTGAGATCCTCCTCCTCACAAAGCAAACAGAAAAATTGGAAGGGCAAAACAAATACCACAGTGTCTTCAGTCCCCTGCCTTCATTAGCAGCCAAGCAAAAAATTGACCTGGAAATACGATGGCTGCCTTTGTACAGTGCTCTGCTTTCCCACCACTTCCCCTCCCAGATTTTCAAGTTACAAGATTAAAGACGAGATAACTCTTTTACCTTTTGACAGAGTGCCTGGACAGGACAATACACTGGGTCGTGTGGGCTTCCCAAGGGCTGAGTCCTAGGGACTTTGGTTAAAAGGGGAGAGAAAGAAAAAAGGAGGGAAGCTGAATCATTTTCTGGCATGATTTACTCATTTGAATGACCCTTCTCTGTTTTTCAGTTAGATTAAAGTGCCTTAAACTGGAGGCAGAAAAGAATGGTAAAACTTGAATAATTTCCTCAGTTCAAGATGTGTCATTTTTATATTGTCTATTAATTTTACTCACTGATACCAGACGTCATTTTTGTTGGGCTTTATCCGCCAATTCATCTATGTAATCTGCTACCCTGTCTCTGTTTTTAGCTGAATACATAAGTTCGTTAGGTAGAAGCATCCACCAGGCATATCCTGGAACCGATCTCTTATTATGACGAGGCATCCCGGAGCGGCTTGGGCGATGTCTATCTGCTCCTGTGCTGTGCCTATAGCAATGGGTATCATGCTGTTACTTGAGAATAGTGGGATGCTTCCCGCACTCTGCAAATACAAAGTGGTCTGTTTTGCTGCACAAAAACCCCGATTTTTAACCTCATACCTTGAACTGTAAGGCTTTACTCTTTCTGTAATTTGTTATTATGCAGGAATGGAAGATATGTTTTTATTTGTGTAAATCAATACTTTCTTATATCCTGTATCCATCCCAGTGGTGTCAGAATATGCTTTTTTTTATTATGCATGGTATAAAAATNGCTTTACTCTTTCTGTAATTTGTTATTATGCAGGAATGGAAGATATGTTTTTATTTGTGTAAATCAATACTTTCTTATATCCTGTATCCATCCCAGTGGTGTCAGAATATGCTTTTTTT
>VZSC01014396.1:11698-26780 GCA_013398225.1 Steatornis caripensis
CTAAAAAATAAAAAAATAAAATAAAACTTTCAAGTAGCTAGAAAGAAGTGGCTAAACCATAGAAATTTAACCAAACTCAAAATAATTATATATCGAAAAAGCCTGAGTGAATTTTTTATCTATTTTTTAGTATTTTACTGACTACTCATTTATAAGGAACAAACTTTCCTTCTCCATTTTCGTGGTTCCCAAATGTACTGGTTTGAACAAATCCTGTTTGTAAACATTATTTAAAATCATATCCAACAAACAAAAGTAGTTTTACATGTTTTGCTAGCAATTAATTTTCCCTTATGAAATAATACAGTTTTTGTTTTGGTAACTTACATGATTTAAGAATCTAACTGGCTATATTCAAGTTTGAAAGATCACAGCTTTCAAAAGTTTCCTGGAGATTCTCTTCAAGCCTTTGCTTCCATTTCTACACCCTCATCTAATCTTTTCTCTCCAGAAGATTACGTCTTCACTGCTTTGTCCTGAAGTCTTCTCAACTTCTCTGACTTAATTTGCCATAGTTCCTGTTAAGAAGAATGGTATGCTCCATAAACCATTCAAAAGCCTGTAGTTCTACATGTATATCAACACAAGAAGAGTGCAAAAAACCATTTCCTTTCACATTTCACACCTGTAATGCACAATAAATTTCTCTGATAACCTGAGAGGAATATTCAAGGAAAATATTTTTGTAGAGATGCTCAATTAAATAACAGGTTACTTTCATTATTTTTGTTCCCATACACACTAAAAGGTTTCCAGAAAACCTATTGAGGTCAACAAAGAGTGTCTGTTATTATATTAGTTTGTAAAGCTGATTCCACGAACAGAAAAAATGACTTATACGAGCCTAGTGTACTCTTTTTAATCATCTGTGTTTTTAAGAAAAACGTAGAGTTGCAAACATTTCTTCTTTTGAACACAGTATAAACAAATAATGATAGACTGTTTCTTTCCTCAGAAATTCTTAACTGTGTTAGTCTGGAAATACACATTTTCAGAGAAATTTCTATCTGTTTCCTTTTAAGATTAGACCCATGGCTGCTGAATATTTCAGCTTTATGTCAGCATTAATTTGTCTTTGATGGATGATTACAGGACTGAAGTACCATTCTGTTAGCATTACAATTCAAAGAATCACATCATGCTTTACATTAATTTGAGATTTTCTCCAAAGAACAAATTGTGTCAGTTCATTATTCTCCTATATCCCTTGCTTTTTGTCTATGGAGATTTTATATTCGTTTTATAGTGTTCTTATCCATAAACTGGGGAATTGATAAAGCAACTGCAAAATGTAACTTCAAAATCATTACCCATAATTCTGTCTTCCTTTTTTTCGGTGGTGTTGATGAAACCCAGAAAGTCTGATTTCTACCAGCACTAATACCATGAAAGTCAACTAAAAACTGCTTCTTTTTACAGCACCCAGGATTTTCAGATTACTTCCTGGTAAGTACTGGTCAGAGCCAGGATTGATAATCTTTTACAACACAGTATGCATTCAGCCCAGAATGCCCAAGAAAAAACTTCTCCTGTTTCGGAAAATCAAGCATGACAGCCATTCCTATATCTCTGTTTATGACTGTATTACAAGTTTTTCACATGTTATCAAGGTTTCCAAAGTTATCAATTCAATTAATACAAACAGTGAAGTTTTCATCCAGAACCAAAATCCTGAAACCCACAGAAGATATTCCACTGGACAGTGTGAGAGGGATATATGACAATGTATGGAAAAATCTGCCTCTCATACAGGCCTTGTTCCGGTTTCTGGTAGCTAGATTCTGAATGAGGTACACTTGCCCTTTTCACATTTTTAAAGATATTGTAATAGGTTTGCGAACCATCTAACTGACTGTTGAAGCCTCCTAGATCTAAACAAGAAAATAAACTCAATTTTTCAATTCATAATTTATGTATGATTTTGGAAATAGTATGTTCTGTAGTCTAAATAAAGGCCCTAGAGCCCAGTATGCTTGTGTTATAGTCAGTCTGGTGTATCCACTGTGGTTGTATTTAGCATATTTGGAGACCAGCCTACAGGGACACTGAGAAAATTCAGAAAGCTTAAAAAGTGAGTCAGCATTCAGATCATGCATCTGATTGTTTATATTGTAGGCTGAGAAGAATAATTAGGATTGAGCCCTATGTGAGTAATGCGTGTTGATTACTGTTAGCTGACCAGTGAGATGTGAAGGACAACCTAGAAGTTGGCAACTATGATTAAAACAGATAAGTTGATTCTTGCAAAGAATAAAAACAGACTAGATTGCTGTCTTCAGACAAATTTGTACTGAAACTGTTGTATAAGCATATGGGTTTGTATGAATAAGTAAGCGGAAAGCATGGTGACCATAATTATGGTTCAGTTATTCCTTGATTGACTATATATATCCTTCACACACACCACACTGAGTATTCTTTCTGCTTGTTTTCTAATCTATTGACAGCATTTCTGGATGTGCCTTTATTAAAATTATCACTTTGAGGAAATTATACACAGTATTTTGTTTCTTATGAGGCAACAAATGGGCCAAGAGAATTGACTGGTTTTAGAGTGTTTTTTAATAAAACCACTATTTTTTCATAGATTATACATGGTTTTGGGGGTCTGAATAAAACACAGAAAGATATTTTATCCACAGTGTCACTGTTTAAAGCTTGGCTGGCTATTAGATGGACAACAGACATGCTTTGTTAAAGAGACTTACAGTCTGGAAAACTTAAAGCAGCTTTAATCGAACTACAATAATAATGTATTATAATAATAGGAAAAATAATAATGAAATATATACAAAACCAATATCAAGCTCTCCCCTCCCTGATGATAGATACATCACCTGGACACTGCGGGGCACACCCCAGGAAAGTCCCAGACTGTACTCAGCAGCAAGCAGGAACTGGATTTAGAAATGCACAAATCAGGATTGAAGGCAGAATAGCTGGGCAGAGTCATCCTCCAATACTTAAGCAAAGAGCTAGGCAGAGCTACAGAACAATATCCTACAACATCACCAGGACCTCACTTACAGCCCCATGCTGGGCTGAAGNTAGAAATGCACAGATCAGGATTGAAGGCAGAATAGCTGGGCAGAGTCGTCCTCCAATACTTAAGCAAAGAGCTAGGCAGAGCTACAGAACAATATCCTACAACATCACCAGGACCTCACTTACAGCCCCATGCTGGGCTGAAGTAGGCTCCTGGGCCATGGGTGTGTATGAAAGCACCAGGTGAGGCTGCTTAGGGCAGTTAAAGCCCATTAGTGCCCTCAGGCCCCCAGCCATAAAAGGAGAGGGAGTGACCTTTATGATCTCTCAAGTCTACACAGAGCACGATATGCCTGGGATGGAATATTGCATTTGGTCAAACCAGGACACACAGGAAAGATGCAGTCAATTAAAAAGAGACATTCCCACTTTACCTGTTAGAGTTTGTGACCTGAGAAAATATGAGCTCATGATTTAAGTAAGGAATATCTGTAGTTGCTTTCTTTCATGCATGCATTCAAATAAGTAAATGAATAAAAAATTGGGGGGAATAAGCATATGCAGATAATACTGTAAATTTTGTAGACAAATACAGAGAATGATAGGAAAATTGGCTTAGGAGACTTAGAATACTTAGTGGTCAGTGTTAAAGGAGATGAACTGATCATACTATACTTTGGGTTCAGAGTTTTGAATAGTTTCCATGCTTTTTAGGGTGCATGGATGGGATATTTATAACTATAAAAATCAAATTAGTTTATTCATAAATAGAAAAGGACTAGACACACTGCTATGGTTTAATGAAGAATAACCTAGAAAAATCTTATTTGTAGTAAAATTAACAGTTCTAAATAATTCAGAAGAACAGAAAATCAAAAGCAAAACCAAATATATATTTTCTATAATACTTCTAGTAGCCAGTAGCACTTACCTCAGATGATAATTCACTTTCCTTGTCTAAGCTGATTGAAGTTGCACTTTAAGAAAGGCAACCAATGAATGCTTGTTTTTTATTTTTTAAAACAGTTCACTTGACTTGCATTTTAAAAAAAGAAATATCATTTTTCAGACACTAAGCTCCTGAATTTGACATTTAATAACAAAAAAACCCAAACAAAAGCCCCCCAAACAAACAAAAAACCCCCAAACCAAAAAAAAAGAAAAAATGGAGAAATACTGTGAGATGTAAGTGCTTATTACTACCAGTGTAAGACCTACCTCCAAACTTAAAAATAATGTGCTTATTGTAGATGAAAGCAGAATAACGAAGAAGAAATAGCTGATAATTTTAGTGTGCTTTGAGGTGATGATTACATCCAATGNTGTAAGTGCTTATTACTACCAGTGTAATACCTACCTCCAAACTTAAAAATAACGTGCTTATTGTAGATGAAAGCAGAATAACGAAGAAGAAATAGCTGATAATTTTAGTGTGCTTTGAGGTGATGATTACATCCAATGGTGGTTCAACAAGAAATGTATAAGCTAACAACTGAAGCAAGTGAAGCTTGAAAGCTATGTAGAGATTGCTAGTGCAATAACAAGTTCATCATAAATCATGCAAACAGCCAACTAGACAGCAGAAAAAATAATGAGTGTGAGCATGTCTGCATTTCTTCTAGTTAAGGGAACACTTTTGATGAGAAAAATAAGTCACACTCTCTGACTTTTTCTCTAGAGAATATCACAAACCACTAGCTTAGTAGAAAGAAAAATTTCAGGATGCTTACAGACTGATTATTTGTTTTCTACCTCGGAAGCAGATTATTAGTTTATACCAATGTCCCTGATACAGATGTCTAAGAACTGATAACAGGAAACGCAAACAGTATGCTTGGTAAAGATTTGTCTTCCAGAATGAATTGAGATTAACAAGTCATAAGATTTAAAACTATCTTATAAGTGCTTAATTTGCAAAGAGTAAGTATGAATCATATAATGTACTCAAAGTAGATATCTATAGCTCTGTGCAGGTAAGAATATGTCCCTTTCTACATATGAACTCCTGGTGACATGTTTATCACTGTATGTCTCAGTATATCTGCATCACTGTTTATCTCAGTCTTTTCTAAGGATTCTCCCACCAAAGAGGAAGAAAGTTTGAAATAAGCTTCTGATTTACTATATCAAAATAACCTTCAAATTCAGAATATTGCCTATTATTCCTAGGCAACATGCAAAATGCTTATGTTTGATCTCTAACACTAGATTTGGATGTAGGAACTATTCTTAAATAGATACTATTTATTTCACTTATTGTAAACAGTTATTTTGTGATGTATACCTTTTTTGCCTCATAATAGGGCAGAAAAAGCATTTTCAAATATTCTTACTTGATTTTGGAATTAAAGCTTCATTTTCTAAAAAAAGTTTATAGAATACGTCCCTTCAATGGTTTCAAAAGGGCAAGGAAGACATTTTCAAACCAAGCCATCAGCCTCCTGCTTTCAGAGGTTTTTCCACTTTTACTTTTTTGGGGGGAGGTGGTGCTGAAATCATATTTTTTACTTTTTTTTTAATTTTTATTTATGTATTCAGTCCTATATTACTTTCATTTTTTTCTTCTGGGTTACCTTCTCCAGAACATCTCATGTTTCATACCATCTTCTGCTAGTAAAAATGTAAATAAAAGAATAACACTAGCAGCTTTATCAGTTGGCCACAAACGTGATATTCAGGACCTCATTTCTAAATGAATGTATTTTCTTTTGTGGATTTGGCCAATTCATAGTTCAAGGCAAAATGTTCTGTCACCAAATCTTTCTTCTGAGATCTGTCCATTTGTATGTGACTACTTTGAACTCTACTACTTGTGGTTTTTTGATTGTTAAATGATATTTGCATTAATTACTTTATATAAAAATGTAAGAAATAGAGTTAACTGTCATTTGATCTGGACAAAAACAAGCTTTGAAGTTTCATATGAAGTTAGAATTAAAAATTTTGATTGCTTAGGGTAATAACCTTTAATTCACAAGAACACAAGTATTTCTTTTTCATCTTCAACTCCACATTTCTGAGACTGTAGTCAGAGTGGTCATTCAATTTAATTTTTTACATAAGATTCTTTAAGCATCAAACCAGAGTTCAGAAATTGTTATACCCTACATCATGATTTCAAAGAGTAATACCTGGTCAGATATGCTTTATTTGAGTCAGGAGGACATAATTTCTTAAGATTAAATAACAATTGTTTCATATATCAGTAACTTATATTTTAGACTTCTAAGTCAGGCTGATATACTACTGATGAGTAAAGAAAAATATTTATCTCATAATGCAGGTTTTATTGTAGTTACCGTTAAACTACATTAACCAAGATATTTGGATTTTACCTCTTCTTGGGGAAGAGTATTTTTTTCATAATTTCACATTTCTTTCACTGAACTATAGACCCACGAAGAACAAGGTTATTTTTGGTAAAAAATGTAATCTTAAAATTCATGGCAGTCAGTGTGACAAGTCATATTTTAAGCTTCTCAGAATAAGGAGATTTCTACATTTAAAAAAATATTCTATATTTCCTTTTGTTTAATATAAAAGTATTCATTAATATGGTTTCTCTTTAATAAGCAAGGTATTAAGTGCTCACTGTAGTTATGAAATGGTTCACCTATAAAACAGGTTGCTGAAGAGTATATAAAATGGAAAAAATAATAAGGTATGTTTGTTATCAACCCAACAATTAATTTTCCTGCTGTGTTGAATTCTAGATATGATATCATTGATGAACCTGATTAAATACTGATTATGCATCAATAATAAAAGGACAAATTCATTATAAGCTAATAATCTAACATCAAATATTAAATTTCATTATAATATTGATCAGAACATCCTTTATGTTATTTAAAGAATTCTCCTCTCCCTCAGAATAAAAAGTTACAAGAGATAACACAGCTGGATGTTCTCTTACAGTGATAGTTCTTTTGACTTAGGAACATATTAAAGTTTCTGAGTTATAATAGTAAGTTTCCATGAATGTTAGCTTTCTGTATGCCTTCCGTATTTTCATTCAAAATACACTATATGAAAATTGCAGATCATGCTGTCAGATAATTACTTACAGAGACATTGGTGACATTCTGAATTACAGATTTTGGTGGATAAAAAGTGTCCAATGTAAATAGAAAAATATAAAAAGGTTATATGGCCAGTCTAGCATGGTGAATTATAGTTTCACTATGTCAGCTGTAGAAATAGAGTAAGAAGAACTTTATTTTATTTTATCCCTAGTTTTAGCATCAAATATGCTATAAAACCTTTAAAAATATAAGATTTTTTATCTAAAAGGTCAGTTTAAATCAAAAGATGCATGTGATTCCTTTTTCTGTCAGTAGCAGATGCTTAGAAAAAGACTAAAAGAATGTGGACATCGCTAGAGAGAGCTGACTTCGTTAATATCTGCTGGTGTTAAGCTATTAGTGACTTAAGGACTTCCAAAGTCAGAGTTATATCCAAACTACTGCACTTGCTAGTCACCATCCTCCATGACGCTGGAAACCTCTTCATATTTTTCACCTTCTTTATCCATCCTTACAGAAATCTTTTCTATTTCTGCATTGCCTGAAAAAGCCTTCCTTTTTTTAGCCTTAAAGCTCTCTTTTAATAATTTCTTAGTGTGGCACTCACAATATTTAAGATGTAAGCTTATCACAAATTTACAGATTCACAGAATCATAGAATGGTAGGGATTGGAAGGGACCTCTGGAGATCATCTAGTCCAACCCCTCTGCTAAAGCAAGTGCGATTATGCAGGTATATGTCTTTTATTTACTCTAAATGTCTTTCCTCAAAGTAACACACATTGTCTTTTTGACTGCCTCTAAACAGAAAGGTAATTACTAAAAAAAAAAATCTAAGTAGAATTCTTCCAGAAAAAGAAGTTATAAGTATTTAAATTCTGTTATCATGTATTTTGTGCACCATTTACATTTGTACAAAAATTTACATCAAACAATACAATATTTTTTGTGTCATTTTATAATCTGATTACTCAATCAGACCCTGATGAAGTTTTTCTAGTAATTTTATAGTGTCACTCTTTTTTATTCCACTTTGAATACTTCTGTACCATCAGAAAGCATTGTTACCTCACTATTTAAATCCATTTCCAGAACATTTATGACTATACTGTGCTGGTGTCATATTCCGGACACTTAATGATAGCCTAGATTTACTGTGAAAACTGACCTTTTTTGCCATCTCTTCTTTCTTATCTTAAACCAGTCAATAATCCTAGCAAAGGTTTTCTCATATCCAGTTACATCTTAGTTCCCCATAATATATCTCTTATAAAGTTTTTTTAAATCAAATGTGTTATATCTGCATGTATAGCTCTTTCAAATAATACTGAAAAATTTGTGAGTTTCGATTTATCTCCAGAAGGCTGTGCTGTCTCTTCCCCTATGCAAAGCATTTATCTGTGTCTGCTGATTGGCTTCCTTACTATTGGTTCTGTCAATTTCTTAGAATGCAGCCCATTAACTATGGTTTTTGCCTTCACTAGTTAAGGGTCATGGGCTCTGCATTGATCCTTGGCCAGAACTGGGCTGAGCTGGTTTCAGTACCTGCCTCTGGGCCGAGTACCTGTTGCCTCATCTGCCTGAGCTTGAGATCTGCCAGTGTCTCTGTGGGAAGGGTCTGGCAAATCCAGGAGCTCAGTGCCCGAAAACCCAGAGACCCTGGGGGACTGAGTCTGGGGAGGTTGTGGGATCATGCTCATGCTGAACTCGAGCAGCCAGAAGGCAGCTGCCTAGGATAAATAGATGTGTAAAAGAAATTCAATCAAAGCCCAGGACAGAGGAGGAAGCCTTCTCACTCACCCCACCGAATTTCATACTTACCCTGCCAAAGACCTCAGGATGGTGGTGGCATGTCTTCTGTACTTCTCCAGTCTTCCTGCCAGGAGGCGAGCCTGTCAACTTCAGGACTCCCACGGACATTCGAGATATGAGCACAATACCATGGAAAAGGGTCAGACACCAGGGAGAGGCAAAGGGATTGCAGAACAGGTTTAACTCTGTTGTTAATGAGGCTTTTATCTGTATTACATAATTTGTATTACTAGACTGTTAAAACAGTAACTGGACTGCCAATAAATTCCTATCTCCATATATACAGTGAGTTTCTCTTTGCTCATAACAAGATTTTGAATGTAACAAGTACAGAGATCAGACCTGTGACCTTTTAAAAAACTGACATTGCATATCAAACATTTAATTTCTCTGATACCTAGCCTGTTTAAAGAAATAGCTCTGCAGCACAGTATGCAGCTAAGCAATTTCATATTTGAGTTTTCCTGAGATTTGATAAATGATAGACTGTTTAAGAGATCTTGTTCCTTCAGATACTTTTCTTCTAGGCTAAATAATTGAAAAATAAAAACGTGGAGTCACTGTTCAGATTACTTTAATCTTTCACAGTAGTCCTGTAGGAAGTGGTAGGATTTCAAATCTACATATAAAGATGCAGCATGGGTCAGAAAATCAAAAAAAAGAAGTCTGCAGAGACTTAGAAGTTACCATTAAACCTTTTCAAACACATTTAATTTAAGCCTTCTTTTAGAATGAAAGGATCCTGGAGGGGAAAAAAGAAAAAGAAAAATAGATTAAGAGGAGAGGTGGCACAGTGGTATGGATTAATTAATATGATCTGTTAATAGCATAGTGCTTTAGGAACAATGGTATAGACAGTTTCAGTGAAAGCCATAGAAAGTCCTGAGGTAGGTAGACGGTTGTAGGAATGTATGCAAACTGTTTCTCAAGAGGCAGTACATATAGCGTTCTTATTGGGTATCTATTGATTTATAAAACTGGTGCAGGAAAAAGACTAAAGTATGTTTAAGGAGATGAGTAATCCCACTGAAATCAATAGAATCAACTATATGTTCTGAAAGTTCAGTGTGCATTTCATTCATAGTACAGGGATCAAAAGAGTAATTAATAATCTCATTTTTGTTATATTTGAGTGAAATGCTTCTTTTACTTTCAAATTTATTTATCTAAAATTGGTTAATTATGCCGAAACTTCAGGGTTACTTTTGTTGCTGAATACAGCAGTTTTTTCTCTTTAAAAAATCAGATTTGGTAGCTGAAGGTTTAAAAACATGTTAATAGATGTAACACTGATCAGATACAATGGATGTTTGACAAATAGCTGTATCACTATCAGAGCTCAGCACGTTATTAAAGAGAGAAGTAAAACTAATGTCCAGAGACCTTTAAAAGTCTAGAGAAGTGACACAAACATGGACTGATTATCAGATTCTGATTATCTCTTCTGATTCATGGATATCTGTGGGTTTGTTTTGGTTTTGTAAAATTATTATTTTGATGTGTTTAAAAATAATTAACCAATAGAAACATTTCTGTGTGCTCTTTGTTTCCCCAGATCACATTAATAAACTGTTTCAAAAGATGGGGCAGGCACCTGCAAACAGGTGGAGGTGAAAGCTCCATAACTGCCTTCTTTTCACCTCAGCTTTCTGTGATCCTTCCAACCACTGTGCTCCGTTACCCCCATTATATGATTGTTGCTCTCAAGCTCTGAGGACAGACACATTGTAATATCCTGTTGCTATGAATGGCAGTATTCCTATAGCCATTAATTTCACATCAGAACAACAGAGCAAATTGCTAGATACAAGAGGAAACTGTCACGTCCCAACATTTTAAGTGTCTCTTTTGTATAGTGCACAGTTGCAAGTTATAAGAAATTTTGACCAACACTTCAGTCTATGGAGCAAAGCTGTTTTAAGGACCAATACAACTCACAACACTTGTGTTACCAAAAATGTTGCTGTATGTACTTTTATATATGTCTGCCTATCAAGAATGCACAAACATCAGGTTTATTAATAAGTAGCTGTACATGCACAGGACTGCTATTTCACTCACAGAGAAAAAAAACCCCAAAGTTTAAATTAGTGGAGTATATCAATCTGAGTATATCAATCAGGCTGCATCAGGATTTTGTAATGCTCATGACATATTTTCATGTATGCACTACTTCTTTACTAAGTAATACAGAGACTGAACGGCGGCTGAGTAACCTGTTGAGAACAATTAACTTAAAGCAGATAGCACTACAAATACAACTCTTAAAGGCTCTTTTCTAGTTTGGGATTTTTGCCTTCCTTGTTGATTTTTCCACCTGTGTGAATTAAAGTCTTTATTGATAGATTTAAGATCTCCCTGACATGTGATTAAGAAAACTTCATACAGAGATTGTATTAAATTTTATTATCTGTCAGAACTGAATAGCAATTTCTATGAGATGTTTTCTCACTGTGTCTAGTGCTTAGTATCATCTAAAGTGACTGATAGCTCAGCAACTCCAAATCTTGAGAAAGAATTACAAGTGCAAAGACCTGAACTAATAACAACTGTGAAACATTAACTGTAAGGGTCAATAGTTTTCTCTCCAAACATGATGGTTAATTTTCAAAAACATCAAGCAATATGTGAAGTAATTTCACTGAGCTGTATATAGAATACGTTAATATATTTTTTTAAATCCTTGAAACTTCTAAGTGCTGATCTTTTAAGAAGCACCATGCATTAATAGAGTCTGATAGACTTCATTGAAGTATTTCATATGTGTGGACATCTGCCCATCAAGATTTCAATGCGAATCTAAGGCTTTATGTGTGTGTAAAGATATCAGTGAAGCATCTCTCACATTGTAACTAAGGTTTGAGAGACAAATCAGTGTCAAAGATCTGTGCATCAGGTAAGTTCTACACTAAAGGGAACACAATTAGCCCTGAGCTGTTCGCAGTTTTAATCATAGAATCGTTTGGGTTGAAAGGGACATTTAAGGATCATCTAGTCCAACCTCCCTGTAATGAGCAATGACATTTTAAACTAGATCAGATTGTTCAAAGCCCCACCTAACTTTACCTTGAATGTTTCCAAGGATGGGGCATCTCCCACCTGTCCGAGCAACCTATTCCAGTGTTTCACCATCTTTATTCTAAAAAATTTCTTCCATACATCTAGTCAGAATCTACCCACATTTAGTTGAAAACCATTACCCCTTGTTCTATTGTAACAAGACCTACTAAAAAGTCTGTCGTCATCTTTCCTATAGACTCCCTGTAAGTACTGAAAGGCCACAATAAGTTGTTGCCAAAGCCTTCTCTTCTCCAGGGTGAACAACTCCAACTCTCTCAAACTTTCTTCATATGACAGGTGTTACATCCCTGTGAGCATTTTTGTTGCCCTCCTCTGTACGCACTCCAAGAGGTCCATGTCTTTCCTGTGCTGAGGTCTCCAGAGGTGGACACAGTACTGCAGGTGGGGTCTCACCAGAGTAGAGGGGCAGAATCACCTCCCTTGACCTGCTGGCCACGCTTCTTTTGATATAGCCCAGGATACAATTGGCTTTCTGGACTGGGAGCGCACATTGTCCAGCTTTTCATCCACCAGTACTCCCAAGTCCTTCTCAGCAGGACTGCTCTTAATCTCTTTAGCCCCCAGTCTGTATTGATACCAGAGGTTGCAGGACCTTGCACTTGGCCTTGTTGAACCTCACAAGGCTTAATTCAGCCATCCATTATAGTGTTAAATTAAGCAATGATTTTTGCTGCTCCTTCCTATAGTGCTCTAAGCAGATTTCATTAGAGGTATATGTATAGACTTTTTATGTATCCAAATGCATACAGAGTATTTTGGAGGTATAGAATGATTGACAGGAAGATTTGCAAAGTTATTAAGTACAGTCGTAGGACTTAAAACCTAATCATGGTTTGGGCTTCATTTTGGTTTTTTTTTGTAAACAATAAATATTCCTTCTGGTTTATAATAAATATTTCTTCTAAGTAAAAAGAAATATATATATATACACAGGAGTCTGCTTTTATAGAAGCTTGAAATAAAGTTTATTGTGTTAATGTTTTGCAAAAAGAAGAAAAACTGGAAGAAGCGTGCTGACACAGCTCTGAAAAAACAGCAAATAGAAGATACTGCTGTATCAAATATTAATAACTGAAACAACTTGAGTGTTGCTTCCTTGAAAGAGTTGTTTTGGGATTTTTTTTGTATCATTTCACTTTTTTTTTTTTTGTGCCCTTCAGAACATGAATAACTCAAATTTCAGGTTTTTGCAGCTACTTATTTTGGATTGGCTTCAGCCATACTGATCATCACCTAATCTTAATTAAGCTATTTTGAAGCAATTACACACAACTCACTAGGAAACTTCTGATAAATACTAGGTTGAATATTTTGCATCGTAAGTCTTCAAATTGTTAATCAATATGTCAACTTGCAACTTTACATAAGTGCAAGAAATTCAAGGCGTTACAACTTTTTTAAGCTTATCAGCAGCCAGAATGAAAATATAAACATGTTAATTTAAAGGTAAGGAATATTTTTCAGGTGAAATGCAGGAAATACAAATAATAAATAAAATAATCTTCTGAATATTATATATATACAGTAGAGACATGCTGTCTTAAGATCCTTAATAACTGTGTTATTCTCCAGACGGCATATCTATCTCAGTCTTAGCACTATTTTGCCATGTAAGTTTTGACTTAGTTGCAGAAAAAAAGGATGCTATCATGCTTCAATTGCAGCCTTATAATCCACATACATTATCAACAAAATTTATGGTATAAATTTCATTTTTGTCTTTATTATCTAAGCTATAGCAACTCTGTAAATACAATAACACAAACTTGAAAATGTATCAATTAATCAAGCTAACTTTAGGATCTGTATATCTCATTTGATCACTGCTGCAAATATAAAGACAAAAGCTTCATTTATGAATTTTAATTCCCATCAATGTCATAGATGTGTTTATATAGTTATTGTCTATTCCTGGGAAAGAGTCATCATAGAAAAGTTGTTATCAATTTTACACATACATTTTGTTCTTGTCCAGGGGCAGAAGAACTCACTTTAAAGAAAGAAAATATATAGGTGAACAAGGCTTTAATTCTGCAAATTTTGATGAATCTCAGATAAAATGTGACACTTTTTCCCATACCCTTCCACTGGGCTTCACCAATGCTAATGTTACATGTATGGGCATGAATCGGCATTTGGCGATTTGGGAGTAGAAATATCTTTGGAGATGACAGTAAGATAAAGTCCTCCAGTTGTTGCTTACTTTTAAAGAATGTGGCAGAGTCATTATCAATCATCAAGATATTGTAGGAAAAAACCATTTCCTTCTCATTTGCTTTGATCCAGTGATTATTCCAAATGGTAAGGCAGTTGACAGTATTGAATCTCCTGGGTTTATTGTTTCACATCACCTGTGACTTCAGTAATTTTGAATTTTATGTGTGAAATTTTGAAATCTTAATTTGTTAATATGAAGGCACTGATTGATCAAAAGCTGACAAACTCTTGCGAAGTTATAGAAATAACAATAATTATCATACAAATACAAAAAGGATTTTATTTTGTTTCAAAAATCCTCCAGTATGCATAGTTATAGACAAAACACAGTGCCTGGTGATCTTGATCCCGGATAATCTAGTCCTC
Source organism: Steatornis caripensis (assembly GCA_013398225.1). Lineage (NCBI taxonomy): Eukaryota > Metazoa > Chordata > Aves > Caprimulgiformes > Steatornithidae > Steatornis > Steatornis caripensis. The sequence continues at coordinate 26,185 of VZSC01014396.1, forward strand.
AGTAAGCCCCATTGCTCCTTCATCTTCTGAAGTAAGTTAAGGATGATCAGCTATATACATAATTAGAAACAGTTTACAATTAAATTCACAGAATCACAAAATTACAGAATGGTAGGGATTGGAAGTGACTTCTGGAGATCAGCTAGTCCAAACCCCCTGTTAAAGCAGCTGTGCTTAGAGCAGGGTGCACAAGAATACATCCAGGTGGGTTTTGAATATCTCCAGAGAAGGAGACTCCACAACTTCCCTGGGCAGCCTGTTCCAGGGCTCTGGCACGCTCACAGTAAAAAAAAAAACACTTCCTGTGTTCCAGTTTGTGCCCGTTGCCCCTTGTCCTGTCACTGGGCACCACCGAGAAGAGCCTGGCCCCATCCTGTTGACACACGCCCTTTAGATATTTATAAGCATTGATGAAATCCCCTTTCAGTCTTCTCCGGACTAAACAGACCCAAGTCTCTCAGCCTTTCCTCATAAGAAAGATGTTCCAGTCCCCTCATCATCTTCGTTGTCCTCCGCAGGACTCTGTCCAGTAGTTCCCTGTCTCGAACTGGGGAGCCCAAAACTGGACATGGTACTCCAGATGTGGCCTCACCAGG
>VZSC01014396.1:28027-38377 GCA_013398225.1 Steatornis caripensis
AGGCAGTTAAGGAACCTTTTTCACTGTCCTGGCTGGCCTGGCTTATTCCCCTGTTGGTTGCAATGGCATGAGTATTGACATTTTGGACCCCACTCCACAAGTCCTTCAGTTTAAAGCCCTCCTCACCAGGTTGGCCAGCCTGTTGCCAAAGATTCTTTTCCCTTTCTAGACAGGTTGAATGCATCATTCCCCAACAGACTGGGGTCATTGAAGAATATCCTGTTATCATAAAAAACAAACCCCTCACGATGACACCAGCCACACAGCCAGAAGTTAATGTTCATTATCCATCCATTCCTGGCTTCGCCCTTACCCCTAACTGGTAAAATTGAGAAGATGACCTTAGCAGCAATGTTTTTCACTCGCAACCTGAGGGCTTTGTAGTCTTGCTTAATCCTGGCCAGATTCCAATGTTCGGTGTCATTCATACCCACATGAAAATCAGAAACAGATAATAATCTGTGTTCTTAACAAGTTGCGGCACTCTCTGAGGTATGTCTCTTATCTTAGCTCCCGGAAGGGAACATACCTCTCTCAACTCTCTGTGGGGTTGACAGATGGGCACCTCAGTGCCTTTTAACAGAGAGTCCCCCACTACAAGAACTCGTCATTTCTTTTTACGGTGTCCGCTGTGTAAAGGCAAAGGCTCCTTGCAGCTCTTGTTTGTGAGCATCTATAGTGGTTAAAGTGTCGAATCTGTTTTGGGTTGTGATGCTGGTCGGTGGAGACCAAGGTGGAGCCCTGCCTTTGTGAGTCACCAGGGTTCAAGGTGCCTGGCTCTCAGCGGTGTCCGCTTCAGCAACATGGTTCTGGAACCACCTATCTATCTCCCTCTCAGATCCACTAATGCTGCACAGCATCCTGACCATCTCCTGCAGCTCAGCCATCTGGTGTAACAGGTCATCAACCTGTGCACACTGAGTGCAGGTACTTCCCTTTTCATTGGGAGATGGGTCTGGGCACTCCCTGCAACATGCCGCCTGTGCTGAAACCTTCATTGCCAGCTCAGTCTGAGTGGAGGCATCAGCCATCACAGGGACTTTCTCTGCAGAAATGCTGGCTTTGGCTCTGAGGTGAGTGCCCACCATTTTGTCATAGAGCAGGAGTGCTTCCCTGAGCTGTGGACCTGCAAGTGGACTGCAGACCCCTCCCTGTGCGACCTCCCTGCACGAACTCCTGTGCAAACTGCCGCGCCACAAATTCCATATGTCTTGTTTTACTCAGTAAGCTTTATCCATGCCTACCATGACAAGAAATTATTATCTACCAGATTACTTAGAAAGGATTAAGACAGAAGCTGTTTAAAAATATAGAATTCCCAAATCAAAAAATATGAATGGAAAAATGGAAAATGTCACTTATACTTTTCAAGATAGGATTTTTTCTCCACAATGTACTTTTCTAGTGATTTATGTTGCCTAACAGAAAAATTTCCGCAGCCTAATGAATAATACAATATATTACAGGACCTTGAGGCTCCTCTCCCCCACCCCCCAACCAGAGGTTCAATGTGTTTCTGTCTGGTTTTTTTGTGTCCATTCTGTTCAGTGATGCTCCCTGGACTAGTCTAAATAACAACTGGTCATTAGTTGAAGAGTCCATTAAGTCATGCCAGCAGGATAATAAATTTATGAGATGAGCAAATACAATCACATTAGAAAAGATAAGTTCTATTATACTAAAATAGCGTCTTTTAAATAAAGCTGTTGTATTTTTACCCTTTGACTATCTAAAGTCCAATTCTGATCTACGGTGAAAGATGGTATTTTGTTTGACAGTTGATTATTTTCCACAGAAAGTACTTATTACAACTGAATAAACAAATTTTGGTATTAAAATATTATTTTATTTTTTGAAAGTTATGATGATTTCTAAACTTTTATCGTGAAAAATGACAATTGCTTGCATAGGTCTTGTACAGATAAGTGGCCATAAACATGCCAATAAAATTTTATAGGTCTTTTAAAATGAACACTTTAAAAAATCTTCAGAAATGTATTAGAAACTAGCTGTAAAGAAGAATGGGTCAGTTTTCTATCAGGGTTTTTAGGTTTTAAAATATGCTGTTATTGATAAAACATATTAAAAAAGTAAATTTATTTTCTTATCAGTGAAAAAAATAAGCTAACCAGAAATCAATATTTACTTAGTGCAAAATTCTCATCCATTTGTATGTATGTAAACCAGAGTTTCAAATAAACATAGTATTGTATCATAAGTTACATAGGACAGAGGAGTAATACGGCTTCACAAAACATCTGGATGCAAGATGTCTTTGTATGTGGGACATCCACATGAGCACTTGTCTGCTACCTGACCTTGGAGGAGTAGCTTCCTATCTCTAGGATTTTCTTTTTGTATCCTTCCTTTGATAATTCTGTCTAAACTATAAAATCTGCAGTAAATGCTGTCTCTAATATAACTGTTCAGCATCTCCTTTTGGCTCCTGTTTAAAACAAAACCATGCAATTAGTAGTGGAACCCTTGGCAGAATACATTGGGTGTGCATGTCTACCAGATCAGCCTATTGATCTTAGAAGATAAGAGCTCTGAAAAACAGTTGTGGATTATAGCAGCTAACCACTTAAACATAATTCTCATGGCAAAGCTATAGGTAAGAATGTTAAGTGGTCTTTGGCTATATAAATATCTTGGGAATACCAAGTAGGGATATAGCATGTAGTCTACAGGTATTTCTTAGGGGAAGAAAAACATCAGATCACGGGTTTTACTTCTTTTTAGCATCTCAATTTTGCATATATTTGTTATATTTGTTATAACAGTGTATCCCACTTTCTATAATCATCAAATAATTCAGTGACATTACAAAAATATATCTGATCATATGAGAATAAAGATAATCCCAAATCAATTTATTTTTCAGTCCTGAAGATTTTTTAAACAGTTCTATGAAGATTAAGATTCAGTATTTGGATTTTTTCTGAGGTTTTGTATGTATTTGTTTCCACATGTATATATAGGGTATATATGTTTTTTATTCAATCAATATATTTTACTAATTTAATACATCTTACAATTCTTATATTCATATTTTACACAAATGTCAATATTTTATATATTTTTATATAAAATCAATATATTTTTCTAAATACAAATAAAAATTTAAACCCATACAAAATTCTCAAATAATTCAAACTAAATTTTCACCAGCCTTCAGTTTCAGCATACTTTTCAATGTGCTCATTTCCTTTAGAGCTCCTGTTGCTATTTAAAACCAGCATTCATTGATTCAATTATTTTTGAGGAAGCTATTCCTTCAGCTTTCAAGATACTGAAGATATTACACTGCAATTCATCTTTGCATGTATTAAAGTATATTATCGATTAACAAAATGGAACCTTTTATATTTGCTCAAAATGCACTTTGCCAGTTCTTCAGCTTTTACATATCTTGATTACATTACAAAGATAACACGGTATTTACTTATTCTATCAACAATCATAGAATCATAGAATCATAGAATGGTAGGGGTTGGAAGGGACCTCTAGAGATCATCTAGTCCAACCCCCCTGCTAAAGCAGGTTAGCCTAGAGCAGGTTGCACAGGAATGCATCCAGGCGGGTTTTGAATATCTCCAGAGAAGGAGACTCCACAACCTCCCTGGGCAGCCTNTCAACAATCCTTGTCTAGATGACATCAAAGCATTACAATCCTGCCTAGATGGTACAGGATATAATTTTGTCAATGTCTATATTATTCTGTTAAATTAGCCATTCAATCCATAGTCTATAGACAAAAATAAGATAATATTTGTGCTTGTGTTAATATATAAAAATATATATGTATTTATAAATATATATTTTTATATATATGTTTATACTATTTTTGTAGCTCTGGCGATCTTAAAACCCTTGACGTATATCTCAGGTAATTGCATTCTGGTCAAATCTCTGTTAATCCCAGCTAAGTAAATGACGTATTTGAATTAGCTCAAAACAGTTCCTTAAAAAAGGTTGCATGTTTGACTAGATTGCTATGTCCCACTGAATCTTCACTTCTGAAAATATTTCTGGATTCAGACTACATTAGCGGACTACTTTTCAAAATTCAGGAGGCTTCTTTCTGAAATTGAAGGATATATGATATTTTTATCAGTTATTTTACCCCTTGATAATGGAAGAAATTCTCAATAGTAGTACTCAAACTCTATTTGTGAATTGCCTTCAAATGCTGATCAAATGACTCTCATAAAAAAAGAATTACTCATCATAATAACAAATTCTTATTATTTTAAAAAGCTCATATGTTTTCATTTAATTACTTCTGCAATGTGTATTTCTCATTCTATTTATCTTGTCTTAAGAAAATTAAGGAAAAATTATCAACTTAATTCTATAAATATTAAATTACAAATGCCATTAGGTGAAGTCCATAATAACAGCAAAATATTTCAAGCAGAGAATGGAGAAATGAGATACAAATTTACATGTATTCTTAAAGAGTAAAAGCATTAACCATTTTGAAATAGCTGATGTTTAGCAATAGTATGTTTACCTTTACTACTCATGCTCCTACATGGATGTTTTGTAAAAGAGATGAAAGGGTTTAATTGCACTGGTTGCACCTTAATTCTAAATTTTGTGAAATTTTGTTAGGGACTTGTTGAAACAATAGTCCAAAGTAACTGCTATTGTTTCAGTGTTGAAAAAAAAAGAAGAATGGACTCAAGTGCTAAACCAGAATGTATGTAAGATGAGGTTGTATGGCAAATACTTAGATTTTAGGCAAATACAGAAGACATTATACAGTTTTTACAAGAAGGTGGAGGTATAATAATAACTAACTTAGTCTACAAGATATGAAGAGATAGCTTGCTGGAAAATATCTGCTGCTGAATCTCCATCAAACACTCTTAAAGCACAGAAATAGGATTTGTCAAGGAATTATCAGCCTAAAGCAGAAATAAATCTGTGTGTTGTCTGCATAACCATGATATTTAAAGTCATTTTAGGTATTAATGTCAAAAAGTGTAACCACAGATAGAAATAAAGAATCTTAGAACTAAAATTTTAAGGTGGATGTTAGAAGGAATTCACACAAATCCTATTAGTCATAATAAGCAGGATTTGTGTGCTTATCTCCTGTGCTTTTTATACTGGGCTAATTTGTTTTGTAGTGCATAGAAATTTGCAGAGTGTAGAACACCAACAGTTTCAGCATTAGACCTACTGCACAACACAGGTGATATTTACAGGAAACTACGGTCTGGACCTAGTGCATATATAAAATACAGTTAATCTATATAGGCAAAGTGTATTCTACACATCTGAAATATTTGCTGTGGCTTTACATATGTAGTGAGTTCAGTAAATCTGTACGGTCATTTTATTTAGACCATGTGCAGTGTTCACTCATCTTGCAATTTAATAGATATACTGTAGAAGAAAAATAACCGTTCAATCTGATGAGTTACCATCCTGGTAGTGTCTGGAATGTGCTGGAATGTCAACAGCACATTATTGAGAAATTTGTGATTCTGTTGATTGTTCAGTTACTGCAGATAAAATAAAATATTTTGGTGATGAGAACACTATTTTTTCAGAAACTTCAGGAAAACTGATGTTCTTCAGGGAATAAATTCATAAAAGTCTTGTGCAGATTACTACATATTTTGTATAAGAGTAACTCACTGGTTAGAATTTAAAGCATTTGTACATAAAACTAGGCTACATTTAAAATAAAAAAAATAGAGCAGGTTTTGGGGTAATATTTGTGACTGAGGCTATCAATATCATACATTCTAGTTAATGGGTCTCTAACATAATGCTACATCACCTTTTTTTTTTTTAATGAGAATAAACGGATATTCCTGAACCTACAATATATTTGTAATTAACTTGCACTTGAGGATTGGACCAACTCATATGATGACATACTCTGTGTGCCTTATGTTCTCTCTCATCTAAGACAAATCAGATTTTCATGTTTCAGAAGAATGTCCTTTAGTTTCTTGCAATTTTTAACAGTCAAGATTAATTCTAAACTATTAAAATTATGTTATTTTAGTACCTAATAGAACATGGGTTTTGTTTTTTTGTTTGCAGAAAACCACTATTGTCTTAAAGAATATATTCTTTATTTCAAATGAGGAAAACCATTAGAACCAGTAAAACTATTCAGACTGTTGGAAAAGAATTTTTTTTTTGTTTCCTACACAAGAAGCTTCCAGTATTAATCATGATCATCAAATATAAAATGCATACTGGTCTACTAATTTGAAATTATACATATATGTATATACACACACACTGGCATTCAAAGTTGTCTGATGAAAAGGAGTGAAAGACTCATGAGAATAAAAAATGATCTAAACATCTTTCAGGTTATTAAATTGGTTTAGAAAAATCCACATTTATGATGAACCTATTTATTTAAATACTTTTCACATATTTCAGTTTAATATTTCTAAACAAAAGTCTTTGTTTTAATTGTTTTAATTTCCTTTGTTTTTAATTTCCAGGGCATTAAATTACCCTGGCTTTCAGATCATGTAACTTACAAATAATAGGTGAGTGGGTGAGGTTTTTTGGTAAAAGAAAATGCCCAATATGGAGATTCTGTCTGGAAATATTTAAGAATAATCAGTGAGGAATAATTTAATACATTTAGGAAAGTTATGAAGTGGCCTCTTGAGATACCTTTCAGATTTTAATTCCTACAATCTGTTTAATTTTCTTTCTTCCCTAGTTTACAGTTGTTAGTATAGGATTCATGTGAAACTACTATCATGCACCACATCTGAGCTCAAGTATTTTTTTGAAGAATAAAGTTCATTATTACATTGTTCTTAATTGAATATATCTTCAGGTAACTGCAAAATTACTCAGAAATATGTCTAAATTCATGATGGCATTGTGTGGTAGTTTGACCTTGTCTAGCCACCAGGTGCCCACCAAGCCACTTTATCACTCCACCTCCTCAACAGGACAGGAGGAAAAGATAAGACAAAAAGTTCATGGGTCAAGATAAGGACAGAGAGACCACTCAGCAATTACCGTCATAGGCAAAACAGACTTAACTTGGTGAAATTAATTTAATTTATTGCCAATTAAATAGGGTAGGATAATGATAAATAAGAACAAATCTAAAAAGCACTTTCTGCCTACCCCTCACTTCCTCCTGGGTTCAACTTCACTGCCAGCTACTCTACTTCCTCCCCTTGAGTGGCACAGTGGAATGAGAAATGGGGTTCTGCTCAGTTCATAACAATTCAGCTCTGTCCCTCCTTCCTCATCACACTCTTCCCGTGCTGCTGTGTGGGGTGCCTCCCACAGGAGACAGTCCTTCATTACTTTCTTCAAGGTCAGTCCTTCCCACGGGCTGCAGTTCTTCAAAAACTGCTCCAGTATGAGTCCTTTCCACAGGGTGCAGTCCTTCAGGACAGACTGCTCCAGTGTGTGCCCCCCACGAGGCCACAGGTCGTGCGAGAAAACCTACTTCAGCGTGGATATTCCATGGCCTGTAGCTCTTTTCAGGGCATCTCCATCTGCTATGGCATGAAATCCTCCACTGGCTGCATTGTGGATATTTGCTTCAGCATGGTCCTCCATGGGCTGCAGGGGAATATCTACTTTGGCACCTGGAGCACTTCCTCTCTCTCCATCATCACTGACCTTGGTGTCTGCAGGGATGTTTCTCTCACATATTCTCACTCCTCTCTCTCACAGTTACTATTGTCCAATGTTTTTTACCTTTTTTTAAATAAGTTATCACAGAAGCACTACCAACATCACTGATTGGCTCAGCTTTGGCCATGGCAGGTCCATCTTCCAGCTGGTTCAAACTGGCTCTGTCTGACATTGGGCAACTTGTGGTGTCTTGTCACAGTAGCCACCCCTGCACTGTCCCCCTCATGCCCCCTTCTATCAAAACCTTGCACCTTAAACCAAATACACATTGTGGATGAATTTCATTGCTCCAGAAAGTTGAACACAAAAATAGGGAAATAGGATAGAAGAGGTGAGTTAGAAAATGATTGTTCCACATTTAATCATAGGGATGAAAGGGAGAGATACAGCTTCTCTTAGCAGTTAGAGTGCCAAAAAGAGAACAGCAGCTGCTTATCTTCCCGTGACAGCAAATAACAGTATTTTCTACTTTCTTCTTCTTATCAGACCACTACACGGAATATTGTCCCTTCACCGGAGTCGAATGGTTTCATGGATTAAGTTGAGAAGTGGACAGAACTTCAATAATAAATCATTTCCAAACAGTAATTTCTCTTTTTCATTACTGGTGACATACATTTGATTGACAGCATCCAACTCCACAAAGGTATGTTCCCAGAGTTTTTGCACTGTTCTTAGTACAATTCATGCACACAACATCTAAAAATGAGACAATGTGAGGACAGGAATCTTATTTGGTTTCTTATTTTATTGAGCAGTTTTTCTGCCATAACTGTAAACTTTGCACCAGGATCATTCACAGTCTTGCCTGTCAAACATCTTCAGGTGTAAATAATACACCTCTTGCTACAGCATGAAGTGTTAATTCACTTCACTGCTATGTTCTAAGCCAAACAAATATGTTGTTTGGGGTTTTTTTAGTTTAGTGAGTGTTTGCTACTACTAATTTAGAGGTATTAAAATTTAGCAATTATTAGTAGTATTTAGTATTGTTAGTTAATTTGACTGATAATTCACCTGCACTGATCTCATGTTGTTTTCAATGCCATGCACAAATATACCTGCTTGTTTAGAGTCAGGTGTAAACAAATCATAATAGAAAATTAAATCTCTAATTGGAGACATATTCATAAGAAACCACTTACGGTCTCTAGATCTGCATTGCTTGTTCCTGGCAGAATTCAAGCTGGCAAAGATCAGTAGTAATGCGTGTTTCTTGTTCTTTTATTTTTTTATGTTTAAAAATAAAGTCTGTTTACATGTGTCACAACCTAAAGGATTACTCAGCCTGCTAGTGATACAGAATATGACTGTGGGTTCATAGGATTCCATAAGAGACAAGGAAACAGAAGTTTTATCTTCCAAATTTCTCTACTTTGTTAATCACAAACACACACACACAAAAAACCACCACTGACAAATATACCTATGATTAATAAAGCAAATTATATATACACAGCTATTACAAATTATTATCAGTAATCAATAGTATGGCAGCAACGAATATGAGCAACAGGCATTAATAGCAACAATAAATGGTATTGCAGCAATTAATAGCAGGAATAAATAATAGCAGCAGCAGGTATATTTAATATTAAAGGTTACTACAAATTTATCACTAGTAAAGCAACTTATAAATAATAGAACTGAAGATACACTTATGACAGAGTACTTATATGAATATATACAATACCAAATACATTAAACAGATCTCAGAAGGGCTTAACTGTCCCAGAGGGGACCTAACTGTCCCAGAACTGAGAGGACTAACTGAGCTGACCCCAGAGGCAGCTCCAGTCGGCCAGGTGTCCCCAGTGAGAGTTCAAGATCTCATACAAGGTTCACATAGACCTTTCTAGGAAATGGAAAAGTATGTGCAACACAGGAAGTTCTCAGAGAGAGAAGCTCGGTTTTGGACAAAAGCTGTCATTTTTATATTGTAGAGACATAAGAGGGCATAGGATACTACCACTTCAAGTAGAAAACAGACGCTGTTAATTTCTATTTTTTTCTCCTGGAAACCAATAGATGATGATGTTTTCTGTTTTACCAGACCATTTTTTTTTTTAATTTTTCCAGGCTGTTTTCCTGTTCTTGCAGTTAGAATAGCCAATGGCAGTTACTGATTCTTACTTTCTCATTATATTTCGCCCATTTTTCAGGCTATTTTTCACCTTTTCAGACTATAAGTTGCTGTTTCAGTTCTCTGTTTTTTGGCTTATTGATGGTATCTCAGGATGTCTATGTTTTCTAGGTACCCAACTGTACTCCAAAGATGCCAGCTGTGCTTCTAAAGGGTGTTTCTAGTTCATAGACCTAGTTCCCAGGCTGGCAACCATTTTCTCTGTCAGTACCTCAGCAGACATGTTCTTCTCAGTTTTGTTCACTTATAACAAAGTCTCCTTTACGGCTGCTCGCATCAACATGAAATATTTTTTTTAAAAAAAAGGAAACCAAGAAAATATATTTGCTGGAAAAACAAAAGTGCCAGGCATGTACAGTCCAGGAGGTTCCTGCAGAGCATTGGTGACAACTTTTTAACGCAGGTGGTGGAGGAACCGACGAGGAGAGGAGCGATCCTGGACCTGATACTAACAAACAGAGAAGGACTGGTTGGAGATGTGAAGGTTGGGGGCAGCCTTGGCTGCAGTGACCACGAGATGGTGGAGTTCAGGATCCAGCGTGGAAGAAGCAGGGCTA
>VZSC01014396.1:40538-53867 GCA_013398225.1 Steatornis caripensis
AGGACAAGGGGCAATGGGCACAAACTGGAGCACAGGCAGTTCCACCTGAACATGAGGAGGAACTTCTTTACTGTGAGGGTGACAGAGCACTGGAACAGGCTGCCCAGAGGGGTTGTGGAGTGTCCTTCTCTGGAGATATTCAAAACCCGCCTGGATGCATTCCTGTGCAACCTGCTCTAGGCTAACCTGCTTTAGCAGGGGGGTTGGACTAGATGATCTCTAGAGGTCCCTTCCAACCCCTACCATCCTACCATTCTATGAAAATCGTCATGCCATGATTTATGTACTCTTTCTTGTACCTAACCAGGAATTAATCATTGAATCTGTTTTTTTCTTAATCTGTTACCTATGAAAGAAAATGGTGCTAATAGAACCTTCCCTCTGTCCTTACCTTTAAAGTATGATATGCCCTGATCCCAGATCATCAGAGATCATTCTTATTTTCAGACAATATTACAGCCTAGACAATTTTTTTTTTCCAGAATAGCCATCAGAGTCTTCCCATTTACAATCAGTTTAAATTCTGGTTTTGAATAATTAGATGATGGTAAATGCTGCCTTACATTACTGATCTCTGAAAGGCAGCAAAAAGAAACAGAAAATTCCCAAAGCTAGTACAATATATGGCCAGTATATCCAATCTAGTGAAAGAATTGAGAACTGTCTTAAAATAATGATCTATTTCAATAATTTACAGGATTTTTTTTTCAATTAGAGTCTTATAAAGGAGAAAACAAAGAGATGTGACTGTCATCAGTAAATAGTCTGAAAATATAATGATGTTTTTCAGTCATTATACTACATAAAAGATGGGTATTAACAATTTTTCACACTCTTTGGTGTTCACATAGCCTCTGTAATACTCTTTAAGAAAACAAAAAATCTGGAATCCACTCAAACTGTTTCTAAGAATAAATGTTGGCAAGCACCCTTCAGAAATTTTTTTGTGGAGTGTCCCAGAAATGCTTTATTTGTTAGATATTGGTCGACCTCAATCCAGAATGAAAGTGTATGTTTCTGATAAAACAATTTTAGAATGCAATGTTGAAGAATTATTTTTTCTCATCATTAGACAAAATGTTACACCAGAAGAATGTATCACCCAGCTTCATACTATCAATCAAAGTAATAAACTTGTTTTCAGAAATCGCCATAGAAGAAAATAATTAACGTTCAGAGACTGATGTAAACAGTTAAGCCTTACACAGAAATAACCCCACTGGATTCAGACTTTTTTTTGTTATTTAGAGGTTAGAAGTCTTAGACCAATTATTCTGTAGTAGATATTTTTAAATTATGGTCTAACATTCAATTCCTGAAGAGGTAGGGAAAAATTTCCTTGCACATTTCTAGACCACATTAATATTACATATAATTATATATAATTATGTAACATGTAATTATTATGTCATTAACACATGTCTTAACACACCTTTGCAAAGCGATATTAGTGAGATAACATTTTGTGATAAGTTCCTTAGCCCTGCTCAACTGGAAAAGTAGACGCTTGTGTCAAAATGCACACTTCTGTCCACACTCGTCTACCAATCACAACAAAATGACTACCAATTCAGAATAGGATTTTGAAAGAAAAAAAAATCCCTAATCTCCTTAAGATTTCTGTAGATTTTTACTGGAGCATTGATTAAAAGTTAGGTATATGCATAAGTAACATGTTAACTAAAGGACTAAAGAGGAACTCTGAGGAATTTTAGTGATGCTTCCTAGTTCATGTTATTCCTAACTCTATCTTTTTCACTATATTTCAACTATAAGCTATTTCACTGTTTTCACTGTAAGCAAAACAAGAACTATCAGCAGGAAAAGATTCTATAAAAGCAAAAAGTAAAACATTGAAGTGAAAGTGATTGGCAACTACAAATTAAACTCAATTTATGAAACCAAACTTTCAAGACTAGCTCAGAAGAAGTGCACATCCATTTAAGCTTTGAAAATTGATTACTTAGATAAAATATTTTAACTTTATTTTTATAATAAAATAATTTTATTATTGATTTAATATAAATTTATTTTATATAAATTTAATACAAATTTATTTAAGAATAATAATTTAACTTTTATTTAAATATTCCAGGTTTCAAGAATATTGAAACAGTGGAATAAGTATACTTCCCATAAAAAGATATATGCCTTGTAGCTGTGCAAGAGAATATAATGTACCTTAACTCTGTATTCAGCATTTAGAATGTGTTAAGTCAAAAAAACAATGCAGCTTTATTGACAACCATTCTATGATCTATATTTAGTGACTAACTGATTTTTAAATTAACTAGATGAATTGTATAAATGAAGTGATGTCATATTGTAAAAGGTTACCTCATGACAGATGTGTTTAATTCCTTTTAGATACGAAAATTAGATATGAAAAGGTCATAGAATTGCTTAAACATAGTATAATCAGGTAATTAAGTCAAGATAATTCAGATCATCACTGAGTGATTAAAATTCATGCTAGTGACACCTGATTAAAATAAATATTTTTTGATCTTTACGTAATTGCCTGTTACGGTGAAACAACTAACTCAGTGAATGAGGGGAGAGCTGTGGATATGATCTGCCTTGATTTTAGCAAGGAATTTGATCTGGTCTCTCACACAGTTTCCTTGCTAATGAGCTGGTAAGATACGAACTAGATAGATGAACAGCAAAATTGGTTAAAACTGACTAAACTGCAGAGCTCAAAGAGTGATGACAGTTAGTGGCTTGAAATCAGAGAAGTGGAGATCCTCGGGGTCAGTACTGTCTCAAATACTGTTAAACATCTTTATGACCAAACTGCATGTTCAATAATTTAGCCAAAATTCACCTTATTATCAAAGTTCTAAGATACAAAACAGTAACTTATCCTTTGCAAGGATTGTGTGTAAGTTCCCAGAAATACAATCTAATAATACTTTAAGAAACAGTGACCTATCTCATATAGCCTGGAAAATATCTTTTGGATGCAATTTCATAATATAGTCACAGATTTAAGTTTGTAGGAAACTCTGGAGATCATGTAGTCTAAACTTCTACTTAAAGCAGGATGTGTTTAATTAGATCAGGTTGCTCAGTTCCAGTCACGATATAAATATCTCCAAGGATTGAGATTCAACATCTTTGCTTGGCAATCTGTTCCAGTGTTTGACCACTCTCATCATGATTTCTTTTTCTTTATCTATAGTGGAATTTTTCTTTTTGCAACTTGTTGTTTTGCCTCTTTTCCAGTCACTACACTTCCAAGAAAAGTCTGGTTAATGTTTGAAGCCAGTGAAAAGATTTTCCCTTAACATTCTCTTCTTAACCTTGAAATAAGTCAGTTCTCTTAGGCTCTTCCTGTACATCATGTACACCAAACTACTGGTTATGTTAGTGTTCCTCAAATGCACTAATTCTATTCAATGTCTTTCTTATAATAGGGAACCTAAATAAAGGGAAAGAATAACTTCCCTTGACCTATTGGCTGCATTTTCCTTGAACAATTTTTATCTTCTGTTAGTAAATTTATTCTGCTTTTCCCAACCACCTTCCCAATCACCATGTGCCTGTACCTGAGATCCAGGAATATTTGCTCTCACAGATAAATCCTCATAGACTGAAATGAAGCTGCCCAACAGCAAGCTACCTGCATCCTCCTTCATGCCCTTCTTCAAGTTGGATTTGCCTTTTTTTGCATTCATCAGGAACCTCCTTTAATCATCATGACCTGCCAAAACTGATAGCAGGCTTGCAATGATATTGGCAATCTTCTTCAGAAACTTCAGATACATGCCATATGATCTCAAGGACTTCTGTACGTCCAATTTACTTAGCTCCTGTATTTCTCTGCTGTGGGTAATGCTGAATTCCTTCACTGCTTCACTGCTTCAGTCTTTTCTACTCAAACAATGTTTCTGTATTTCTCCAGGCAACCCACACCTACCCCTTCTTTCTATGCTCTTCCTTTCTGCATCTGAGTTCAACGGGAAATTATTTGTTTAACCATGCTGCCTTCTGCTGTCCCTCCCTAACAATTTGCACATTGGAATGGACCGTTCTGTACTTTGAGGATGCTGAAGACAAACTAGACCTTCTGGACGGTTTTAGGTCTTTATCACTCGGGAAACTGCCAAGCAGATCACTGAACAAGATCAGATCTGCTTTCTTGAAGTTCACAATTTTAATCCTATTCTTTGTCTTCCTTGCTTGTATCCAGATTTTAAATTCTACAGGTTAATGATTGCAGCTACTTGGTCTTCAGGTTGATCTTCAAGGTTCCTGACCATTTCCTTCTTACTCCTGAGAAACAAATTCAATGAAGTTCCTCCTCTGGTGAGTTTGTTGATTACCTCCATCAAAACATCCAGCAGTCAGAAGTACATGTGAATCAATTACTTTTAAAAAATTGTATGTCTAATGCCTGATTAAGATTTCTGTATTGAGTATCTCCGTTCAGGTTTTGGTAATGAGGGGGCTGCAGGGATGGTCTCTGTCAGAAGAGGCCAGGGGCTGTCCCTTGCCAGACACAGTCAATTCCAGCCAGCTCCAAACAGACCTACGACAGACACAGAAGACCCTGTCAGCCAAGCTGGTGGCCCCTCTGTGATGATGTATTTAAGGGTGGAAAAAACCTGCAGAGCAGCTGTCAGAGAGAGGAGTGAGAAAAATGTCAGAGAAACAGCCCTGTAGACACCAAGTTCAGTTAAGAAGGAGGGGGAGGAGGTGCTAAAGCAGACATTCCACTGCAGTCCATGAAGAAGACCATGGTGATGCAGGTTGTTCCCCTGCAGCCCATGCAGATTCATGGCGGAGCAGATATCCACACTGCAACATGTGGAGGACCCCACATTGTAGCAGGTGGGGATGCCTTGAAAGAACCTGCAGCCTCTGTAGTGCCCACGCAGGAGCAGGATCCCTGGCTGGAATTGCAGCCTATGGGGGAAACATGCTGGAGCAGTCTTTTCCTGAAGGACAGTTCCTCATAGAAAGAGCACATGCTGGAGAAGTTTGTGAAAGACTGTGTCCCGTGGGAAGGAGTCCACACTGGAACAGGAAAGAGAAGGAAAAAGCATAGACCTGAAGTGTTGCGAACTGACCACAAACCCCATTCTCAATCCACCTTACTCCACTCTCAGAGTGGGAGGAGTTAGAAGGATCAGGAATGAAGGACTGAAATTGTGCCTCAGAAGAAGGGTTGGGATAGGTGTATTTTTAGTTTGGTCTTTGTTTCTTACCATTCTACTCTATTTCTAATTGACAATAAATTTAATTAATCTTCCTGAAGTTTAGTCTGTGATAGTAATTGGTAAGTGATCTTCATCTCAACCCAAGAGTTTTCTGTCTCATTTTCTCCCACTGTACTGTCAAGGAAGGGGAACGAGAGAGCAGCTGGGGCTGGGGCTGGCAACCAGCCAACACTAAGCCACCACAATTTCTTATCTAGCTTTCTTCTTTATAAAATCAAATAATAAATTACTGGTGTGTGGGTTTTTTAAAAAAAATCTTCCAGTTCATTACAAGTGCATTACTATAAATTATTTCACCACCACCTCAAGGTCAAAACACATATATTAGGTAAAATAGTTATATTGATAATACCTGTAGATTAATTTAGGGGCTGTGGTGTTCTGTTGTTTTTTTTTTTCTAGCATGCTATGCAATCACACAAGAGTACGCTTAGGAAACCCTTTTTTTGTGTTGACAGCCACCATTGGTCTGCAACAGAGAAAAAGCTCAATTTATCAGGAACATTCATAAATAAATAAACTGTTTTGAAGCTTATTGTGACCTTGGAAAGTATCAACAGCAGTATCTTCTGTTTTTTCATAGTCTCAGAGCTGATAAAACTCCAGCTGGGGATCCACTTTAATTTGGTATATCAGCTCCCAAACATAGACACTAAGTCACATAATTTTGTTGTAAGATACAGGTTTCTTAAAAGGTAAATTACATGAACTCGTAACTGTAAGTAATACTTAAGAAAAGGGTGGTGGGCCAAAACAGTCAGTTTGCCTGTTTTCTATTTTAGCATCAGATTACTTTAAAGTTGAAAAATGAGATTTTTTTCTTTGCAAATCAGAGATTCAGTTATTGATTATAAAGTAGGAAACAAACTGAAGAAGGTAGAAAATTACAAATAAACTGGAGACTGACAATCTAGCTAACATTTGCCATACCTTTGTGAATTTACCTTGGAAAGATGCTTTTCAGTTCACACTTATTTCTTCAACAGTGACACACTCTTGTTTTTATTCATTGATATTCTTGTTTACCAGCTTTTTCTTTCCAGTAGGAATTAAGCTTCAATGATTTACATATCTTATCTCAAATATATCTGCTCTGATTCACTTTATTGTTTCCACCTCCTCTCTCCTGTCTTTTCTTTGTCTCTTGTGTTGATCTTTTTCCCAAACCTTTTTAATGTAAAGGAAACATTCCGTACTTGGCCTTACGGCTGATTCTTTGTAAAATAAGCATTCTGTTTTATAAGTGGACATAGGAGGAATGATACTCTATTTTCAAGACTGTTACAATATTTTATAAATTGTGTATTATAAGAAATATTTACTTTACATAGATATTATGCAATTCAAAGTCTCCGTAACACAATTATTTTTCCACTGAGATTTTATACTATGTATTTTAACGTGCGTGACTAGTTTCAGAACACTCTTCCTAAGCTCTCTCTTATGTTTCTGCTTTCTTTTACGTCCTTTTCCTGCATATCACAAGTTTTACCACTGTTCCCCCAAAAATCCAATGAACAATTAATCAAAATTAAATATTTCTTGATGTCTTTCTGAAGCAGAATCTCCTCTTTCACATTATTCCCCCACTCATATAATTGAGTTGTAGGGAGGATATGGTCTTAAAACACTGAAAACACTACTCTAAATAATGGAAGCAAACATGAGTAAGGTAGTCCTAAGTATTCAACCAATTTTCCTTTTGAACTCATTTACTTTCCAAGACTCCTTGACTATGACTACACCAACCTCACTGAACCTTATGACCAGTGACTGGCAAGTGCTTTGTTGCAGGTATGCCGCTAGTTCTGAGACAGAGGTACTTGCATGTTTTTTACTGGGAACTTCTGTACTTAATTTAGTGATTCAGCTTTATTTGACTCTGGTTATGTAATACTCCTGTACTGGGTCTGTGTGGCTGGACTTTGATAGTGGGGGAGGGGCTACAAGGGTGGCTCCTGTAAGAAGCTACTAGAAGCTTCTCCAGCTCCAAGTTGGACCTGCCTCTGGCCCAGACTGAGCCAATCAGTGATGGTGGTAGCGCCTCTGTCATAACATATTTAAAAAAGTGAAAAAGAAACTGCTGGAAGACATATAGCAGAGAGAGGAGGGGGTTATGAGAGAAACATCTGTACAGACACCAAGGTTAATTAAACAAAAGGGGGAGGAGGCATGCTGGAACAGAGATTCCTCTGCAGCCCGTGGTGAGACAGCAGTCTGTCCCCCTGCAGCTGATAGAGGATCACAGTGGGGCAGATATGCACCTGCAGCCCATGGAGGACCCCACAACAGAGCAGGTGGATGTGCCTGAAGAAGACTGTGACTCTGTGGGAAGTCCACATTTGGGCAGTCTGTTCCTGAAGGACTGCACCCTGCTGGAAGGGCCCCATGCTGGAGCAGTTTGTGAAGAACTGCAGCCTGTAGGAAGGACTCAAGTCAGAGAAGATCATGGAGGACTGTCTCCCATGGGAGGGACCCCACACGGGAGCAGGAGAAGAATGTGAGGAGCCCTCCCCTTGACGAGGAAGGAGCAGCAGAAACAACGTGATGAACTGACCACAATCCCCATTCCTCGTCCCCCTGTGCTGCTGGAGGGGAGGAGACAGAGAAATTGGGGGTGAAGGTGAGCCCGGGGGAGAAAGGAGTGGTGGGGGGCAGGTGTTTTTAAGTTTCATGTCTCATAATACTACTCTGAGTTGATTGGTAACAAATTAAATTGATTTTTTTCACCAAGTTGAATCTGTTTTCCCTGTGACCATAACTGGTGATTGAACCCTCCCTATCCTTGTCAGCCCACCAAATTTTCATTATATTTTCTCCTCCCTATCCCACTGGGAGGAGGGAGGAGTAAGTGAGCAGCTGCATCATGTTTAGTCACCAGCTGGTCCTAAACCATGACAGCTGCCTGTAAATAAAACCAACAATACTATTTCATAATCCCCACAAAGCTTTTTGGGAAGATCTTCCTCATTCTGTCTTTTCTGAGAGACAGTGCATTATGTTTTGCCACAACATGTAAGATGAGAGAAGGTTTTAAAACAAAATATCATTTCTCTGTTTTTTTCCTACATCATGTATTAACTTCTCCTCCCTTAAGTCAGTATGTGTACAATAATAAGACTTGGGTCAGTTGGCTAAACACAAGCAGTGGAGAAACCTACATGCCCTAGGATATCCAAGGGCATCTAATCAGAGTTGGCAAAAATGGGGTTTACACGAAACCCATGCTTTTCTGGATGGCAGAAAAGGACAAACCAGATAGGCTATCCTTGGCCAAGTCCATATGTCAGTAGATATCTATGCTGAGGCAAGCCAGTTCCCTGCTTGTTATCACCTCTCACTGAAGTAGAAAGTTAAATGTGGAATTTTCCCTATGCATCTTATGGAAATCTTATCCCTTCACAATAAAAAAAGAATGAAGAACTAAGAATATATTCAGAATAGTTTTAATATTATGTAAAATTAAAAACAAGTAAAACTTTTTTCTTTTTTAAGGCAAGCTCAAAAATGACTATATGGCAGTGCAATTTCATTCTTCTCAAAGTTTTCATTCATCTATTCCACACCTACACCACAAGTCAGTAGTCTGAAATCAGGGAAAAATTTTAGATTTAATATGAAGAGACAATAAAGGAGTGTGTGAATTATAGGTTCAAATATTTTTTTTTAAAAAGTAATTTATGTCATTCTTTCTTCTGACTCTTAAGCCTTGAATTTGAAGATCTTGTCTTTATAAATTCCAGTTGCTTTCACAGATCTACAAATGCCTTTATCCCTTTTCCAGCAATTTTCAAGAGGATTTTTTGGTTTCTACAGCACAATCTGAAGTTCATTGAAACAACAGTGTACCTTGAATTCTTTTGAGATAGCAAACACTGCAGAAAAAAAAAATGGAGTTCAGTTAATATTTTCTTTAGATAGTCTTGCACAGAATTTTTTATGTAATTCAAAATCAGATGTATAGTAAAATTTTATCCTTTCCATATATTTCTATCGGTATTTCACCTGAGATATACTTAATCCAAGCAGGAGGATGTCTTCATATATATTCTCCTTTGTTTCTTGCAGAGAAAATTCTTTGTATGCAACTTTATTCATCCTGTAGCTCTAGAAACTCTTCACAGTACCATCTTGATATATGCAGGATATATTATTCTTATGAACATCATAACTAGCTCTTAAGTCTATTCTCTTTATCTGGCCATCACTTTCTCCATGTATTTTAACACATCAACAATATTAATAAAAATATTTCTAATGTAGCAGTACTGAAGCTGAACTTATCTATTTCAAGCTATACAGAATAATTTCAGAATAATTCTCATCTCAGAAAGCACTGGAAGTATTTTTTTTAACTTTAATCTCAGTCAAAGTCAAACTACTTATGAGAAATTTGTCCAAATAGTAAATATCTTTACAATCAGGATTCTGGCTACATTCCATGTAAAATTGTCTCTTCAGTCCTTTCCTTTATCTTTTACTGTTTTGCTACCTAATATGCTATGTCTCTGTGCCTTCAAGGGGATTTAAAAAAAAAAAAAAGGGAAAAAACCTCACAGGGAAAACCCCACAAAACTCTACAAGAAAATTAAAGTACAAGAAAATAAAAGTACAATATAGGATGACCTACAGCAGAAATCTGATTGTTAGTTTGGTACAGGTAGACTCTACCCATCATTGTAAAGGTATCTTCATAGGAAAACATCTTTTTTTTTTTCACTTTGATGGTGTGCTTAGAGGAAGAGGACCTATATTTAGCCTTTATTTAAAGGAAAAAAAATAGATATTTAGCTGGTTGGGAGACCGTTAGATTGCACAGGTTCTGACTTACATAAACTGCACACCAGCCCCTCGAACACAGAAACTTAAAACAAAAACAGTCTAACATGTACAACATCCTCATCTGCTTGCTGGATAAAAAGCAGTGGATACCTGTGGTTTTTGAGTTATTTATCTATTTATATTTAAAGTATTTCTGTAGAATCAAAATCCAAGATAGAAAATTTGTGTGAAAACAGCAAAGGAACTTCTTTTGAACTTAGCAGCTTAATGGCCCTGGTTTATAATTGCTTTTTCAGCTCTAGAAAATATTTCCTTTTGCTAAGCTTTTCTTTTTTTTTTTCTTTCCTCCCCATCTCCCCACTTAAAGACAAGTTAAACCAAAAAGTGGAGAAACTATTTCTTAAAGTCCAAAATTATTTAACAGTAAAACACACAAATGTGCAGTATATCTCTCTCACTTCTTGGATGTTTATAGCACGATGAAGGAATTTGTTCCTCCTGAACATTAAGACTCTAAAATAACTGCTGGACAAGAAATATTATTTTCTAATATTTTTATTTACATTACCTTTACTAAGACAGATTTCACATTTCATGCCTTGGTGGTTTCAAAGTAGTTTATTGCTTTGTTTTTCTTATCACTAGGGAACATGTTGAGAACTCCTGTCACTTATCTGTCTTCAAGAACTTGTGTACCGGGACTTCTGTGAGTTTTTTACAGGGGATAAAATGCCTTTGTTTCATGCCACCAGAGAGCACTGTTGGATCGTTAAGATTTGGCTTTTTATTTTCCTAGACATGAGCTGAGGTAATGAGAACCAAAGAGACAAATAAAACTTCACTAAATATTCTTTCTTTCTTACCACACAACTAATGTCACCAGCATATAATGCGTAATAAATCAATTGGTCTTTTTGTGTTTATAGTTCTGTATTCTTTCAACATTCTTTTAAATATATGAAACCACCAGTGTTCCCAGGGTTGCAATTAGTGATACAGTTTGTACTATCAACTTTCATAAATTTTGTTTTACTCATCAGTCCAGTGGCACAGTGTGAGCTATATCAGAGGACAACTGTGAAGATTGCTTCTGGTTCCTCATTCTGTGAAACAGAAAAATCATCCCCGAATGTCTCAGTAAATAATATGACAAGAAGTTGAACATCGTGCTGTAAAAATACCTTGCCATTGTACCAATCAACACACACTAGAAGAAGCCATCCATTCTTTCCATTTTAAAGGTAATGCAATAATCATGGCAAAGATTAAGAAAATTATGTTTAACTAGAAAAATTATATGGCACCTTCAGTGAATGAGGAAAAGTGTGGTATCTTAGTCTTCTGACCTAACTTTCTGCCAAAACCAAGAACTACAGTGAAAAATCAAAATTTTTGGTAAGTTAGAAGGTAATTCAGCGTGTCTGCATGTAGGTATATGAATGTATCCCTATGATGACATACACATGCATGTAGTCTTGCATAAAATGCACATATGCATAATATATTTATTTTAAATTTGCTTAAGTTTGTAAAGAAGCTAAACACCTCTCTTTATGCAGGTGTTTAAATGAAGTTTTACACTAAATTGACTGAGCACAGATTTGGGGCTTTTCATAATTCAAAAAATAACCATTAAATTAACTACTAAAACTACTTAACCACTTAGTAATTTACAGGCTTAGGATTTAGATTTAAAGATGGTTTAAGATACTGTTTACAATTTTTCAAAGACAGAGGAATCCAAGATTATTTAAGGTCCTAACTTCTACTTAAATTCTAAACTTTCCATTTAAATTTAGTTGTCTACATGCATTTTTATTTTGAAGATTGATGATGAAAAATTTTGGAAATTTGAAATTAATTTACTTTGATTAATTATCAGTTTTCTAGTGTAAAAATATAAAAATTAAAAATGTATAGAAAAGCTTCTAAAAATTAAATATCTTCTAGGGAAAAAAAAGTCCTCTGGAAAGGTATATCTCATAATTTTCTTGCACCCAAACTTAATGATATGTTTATCGTATTAGGAATATTTTGTGAGAATTCTACATATTTTATAGTACTAGGGAAAGACAAGTCATCTAAAATGAGTGAATCCCTTTATTCCACCCTTGATTATAACTCATTTTTCCTATCTTTCATTTTAATATAAGGAAATTATTCTAAAACCATGATGTAATGATTCAGTGTTAACTACAATTTTCTCATCACGCTGAGGCTTGGATATTGAAATGCATAACTCTCAATTTCACTGACTATTTCTGAATTCTAGCTGTAGCACACAACATCAAACAAATTCTTAGGGTTTTTTTCCCTCAATATGCCTTACACTCATAGTAAACCCTGGAATAGAATACAATGTAAAAACATCTTTCAATGTTTCCAAAATGTAGTGTTAAACAGTCTTTTCCTTTCGATGCATCTGCAAAGTAAGCATTTTTTCTTCCTATCATTATAAAAATCTACCCTATAATGGACTTTCTCCCATTATCCACAACCAAGGTGAAACAGAATATACTGAATTTATCTGAGATTGGCTCAGAGATGATGATAGAAAATGCTTGTTTCCACAAAATTAATTCTTGTCCTTTTCCTCCAGGCTTTACTCAGATAAAAAGAGCATTAGATTTTTTGCTTGGGTAAGGACTTCAAAATATCTATATATTCAAATAAGAAATAGGAGAAATGTGATAATCTTCTTATCCTGTTTTCTTGATTATTGCATTCTTCTACTATTGCCATTTTTTCATATCTATATCATACATTATTTATATGTGAAGTTTATTATCATGCTTTAAAAATACATAAAACTCAAAATGTTGAAAACTTATCTGTAAATAACACATCCATATCATATAATTTTTAATAACTTTAACATTATATTTATAAAGATATTTTCATGCAAAAAAATGAGAACTTGGAACAGGAGTGAAAGGAATAAAAATTTTTTGGAGGGAAGATTTTTTTTTCGTGAGTTATGTTGATCATTGCACTTATTCATTAACCACTTTTAGATCCTCTATGTTTCTTAACTGTATTGCTTCATGATATTAGTGCAATATGAGGGTTGCTGTTTTGATTTCAAGCAATTTATAGGTAGTTGAGAAACTTAGTCCAAAGTAATCTTGACCGATAGTGTCTATACGTAATCCAATTTACATTTGCTATAAAACAAAGATCAAAACATTATGAAATTATCAACTAGAGAGGGAAAGACGGGGCCAGACTCTTTTCAACAGTGCCCAGCAGCAGGACAAAGGGCAATGGGCACAAACTGGAACACAGGAAGTACCACCTGAACATGAGGAGGAACTTCTTTACT
>VZSC01014396.1:58247-80570 GCA_013398225.1 Steatornis caripensis
CCTGTCTGACCTGCCCCTCCCCACCGCAAGGTCTCAGTGGTGACCACTTCTCTGCTCTTTCAGTTCTGGCGCACAAGAAAGTTAGCAGAAGCAAGCATCGACCTTGGTGTCCATAGGGATAACTGTAAGCAAGAGCCTTTCTGCATACCATTCCTACTGATGTTCCACCACTAACTATAAACACTGAGCCTTATTGCTGCTAGAAGCAGCTACTGCCTGGAAAAACA
The DNA here is from genome assembly GCA_013398225.1 of Steatornis caripensis. Lineage (NCBI taxonomy): Eukaryota > Metazoa > Chordata > Aves > Caprimulgiformes > Steatornithidae > Steatornis > Steatornis caripensis. Next base: position 58,475 of record VZSC01014396.1, read on the forward strand.
TGCAGTTAATTTCAGAGAATGCAGCTTCTCAGAAGAGACTTAACTAAAAAGCAAATTTACTAAAAGAAAATTGGTTCTGTCCTGGCCCAAACCAGGACATGGTTAATAGGACTTTTGGTCAAAGTTTGAAGGTTACCATCTTGTTTTTATAAGTAACGAAAATAATGTTTGCTTCATGACATTTCTTCAAACACTACACCTAACAGTCTTCAGTAGAACTTCAAATCAGTAGTTCTATTTCATATAAACAGCATAACCTCCTACACTAATTTCCTCAACTCTTAAATCTAGTAAGCTATTATCACTAGATGACAATAGTCTTTACAAGTATGTCCCACCGTTATGAATCTAATTCTAAAGACAAGTCACATCCTCTGACAAGATTTATTTAATTTATTGAAGTAATGGGCTATTTTAAAAGAGTTCAAATCTAAGAACCAAAGACCTTCTGCCATAGGTTATTCTATCTTTTGTTTTTTTATCACGTGTGACTACAACATGTCACATGTTAGTAGCTCTGATTTTAATATCCTCTCTTAGCAATTAATGACTTGTTCCAATAAGGTATCAACCCTGTACTATTATAGTGCTCTGTGGGATTGATAAGTTTCTTTTATAACTTCTTTTTCCATCTTGAAAATCCTTTTTCAGTAATGGCATTGACATGAAAATTTCCTCCACATCACTTGTGAAAATCAAGTATTAAAAAGAATCTTAATAAGTGCAATTGTATTTTAATCCAAACCCATTCTTAGTAAAACTCTTTAATCAAAACTCTTTCACAATGCTGGCAAAAAATAGGACTTGATTTATGAACTTATTCAAATAACTTGACAGCAAAAACAGGTCAGTGGGATGTAAAAATCCCACATTTCTTATACAGCCTTTTGTTTCCAACTAACTTTGTCTTTTGCTTTGAAACTTTGCATTCATTGGGCACTTGCAAGTTCTTGAAATTAGCTTTTACTCAGTAAGCGACTCATACTCTCGTAGGTAAAGACCATCATCTTGATTGCAAAATCTGCTAGCTTTAAGCAACTATAAAGATAAAATTGTTGCATTTTGAAAGAGTAAGAGGATGTGTAATTTGTATTTGATATAAAATTAAAGACAGCTTTTCTAAGAAAGCAACCACACTGACCCCTTTCAGACACCAAATCCTTGCTGAAGCCTTTTGTGTGTGTGTGTTGAAATCCACAATCCTTTCTGAAACACTATCCATTCCCTACTAGTCTCTTCTGCTGCTTTGCTTGCCATCCCTATTTCTGCTAACGTCTATGCAAGAACAAAGTTTTTCACCTTGGCCATTTTAGAAATCTGTTAAATGAATTCATATGGAAAGATAATGAATCATAAAAGTAGAGAAGCATGGACGCACTGTGAATAGAACTTTGAGAGCATGGTGACATAAAAAAATAGTTATAAAATAAAAAAAAGTAAATATACTAACAATCCTTTCTGTCCCAGAAGAAAAAAATAAAACATCCATTATAATAACTACTTAATTTATTTTAATTTTACACAGTGGATAATCTAGTTATGGAAATGCAGAAAATTACCCATGACAAAAAATTACTTTCTACAAATACTGAATAAATGAACTCTAGTAGAGCAAAACACTCCCATTCCTTAAACTTCTCTTTTAGATTAAAAAGTTTTGCCTTCTCCAGAATTTAAAGACACCACATTCTTGTTCATAATTCCCTTTCCTAATGGAATGTTTGGTTCTATAAGTTGCTATAAATCTTCTGTTAGATGCTAAGCTGCAGAGAAGAGCTTAAGGAAGCTCAGTAACCTAATGAAAAAAATCTGCCTTCATGAAAGAAAAAATACATCTTACAGATTAAAGTCTATTAGAATGCATAGCTAAACAGTTTATAAATTCAGTTCTATAGCGGATCATGCAGAAATTCCTTTTGATACCAGTTGAGGTCCAGTACAGAACTGTAGTTTTCTACACAGCTAGAACTAAGCATATATCTCCAATACCCCTTTGTCGACTAGATAAGGAATAAATTTGTGATTCGTATTAAAATTTTAATGAATTAGAGACTTATTTCCTAGTTTGCATGGACTGTGCCAGCAATTTGTCTGTATTGTTGTGCCCTAGTCACAGGATTATTTCAAGGGGTCCTTGAAACAAAATATTTTGTAAAAAACATCCACACTGCTATAGTTACTACTTAAGGAACATGAGTAAAAAGTACAATTTTAATTAGATAAATATCTCAGATGCAACATTTTTCATGATTACCACTGATCACAACTGTGATTATTTTTAATCTCAGACTAGTTGACTGACAGTAGCTGAAGACAATATCATTAAAATTGCTATGTTAAGGCCCCTCATTTCCCCGTGAGAGCCTGACTACCAAAGTCTTATGATTACACTACTTTTCACCAGCATTCTGTGTCTTACCTCTTGTGCTGCTCTCATTAATTCTAATTTTAAGGAAAGAGATATGCTGGGTACTTAAACCTGCATCAGAATACAGCTCTCAGAGGCAAGTACCTGCTCAGAAAAGGCAATTTTGAATATCTATGCAAGGCTAAGATCAGCCATCCAGAAAATTTTAGGCTTAACCATCTTATTCAATGATCCAGAAAACCCTGTAAGTACTCAAAGAGGGTTGCTGCCTCATACCTAAGAATCAGACACTCACTGCTGATGAGACTTAAGTGGCAAATATTTCATTTTTGCTTTTAAAAATGTTGTCTTTATAACAGTGTTTTTATTATATTAGAAAAATATATATTAAATATTATTATGATAGTGTATGTTCTGCATTCTACCTTTGGGCTGAAAAGCCAACTAATTCAGTTTGCACACATTCACGTTTTTTACAATGAAAAATCTCAGTAAGTACACATTTTTCCATATTTCACTGTTTTAAAACAACTAATGTCTTCTTTTTGATATTGCACTCATTTTTTATCATCAGCAGACGATAGAAAATAAAGTTAAATATTTACCTTCCTTTTATGACTCATCATTTCTTTCTTATCCAGGATTCTCCTGTATCACTGTTTATTGTCCAACAAAATGAAGTAGTTGTATCAGGCACATTTGATACATGTCGCAGATGGTGCAAGTCATGTATATGTATGGATAAATTTATCAGAAATACACTAGAAATGTGTGGCTATTGCATAATAAAAGTTCTAGATGTTGGATAGAGACATCTGTTGCTTTATAAAGAGTTTAGCATACTGGATTTTGTTAGGTACCATGCTTACTAACACAGAGATACTGTGTATGGTTCCATTCTTTCATAAATTTATATATACCAGATGCCCAAAAGATCTCATTAGTTCTTACTTTTGCCTGAGTGAAACAAATGAGAATGTTGCCTTGTCGTGGTTTGGGCCCAGCCTCGATAAACCACCATGTGGCCCCTGACTCACTCCTCCCTCCCTGGTGGGATGAGGAGAAAATGTAATGAAACCTGGCGGGTTGAGACATGGACAGGGAGGTCTCACTCACCGATTATGGTCACCGACAAAAACAGACTCAACTTGGAGAAAAAATATTCAATTTATTCAGTTATCAGTCAAAGCAGATTAGGAGAAGGAGACACGAAAAGCCAGATCTTAAAACACAAATAAATAACCTTCTCCCCACCCTTCCCTCCTTCCTAGGCTGGAGTCCCCTAGCTGCAGATGTCTCTCGTTCCTCCCTCCTCAGCAGTGCAGGGGTACAGTCAGTACTGTACAATGGGGGGTGCAGTCAGTTCACCAGAGATTGTCTCTGCTGCACCTTCCTCCTTAGGTGGGGAGGGCTCCTCACATGCTTCCCCTGCTCCAGCACAGTGTCTCTCCCACGGCAGACAGTCCCTCATGAACCCCTCCAACATGAGTCCTTCCCACATGGTGTGGTCTCTCAGGCACCCACCGACCCGCACAGGCTGCCCACAGAGTCACGGTCTGGTTTGGGAGCAGGCACCTCCCCTGGTGTGGGGTCCTCCGCAGGCTGCAGGTCCATCTCGGCTCCACTGTAGTCCTTCATGGTCTACAGATCCATCTCTGCCTTGCCATGGTTCTTCATGGGCTGCTCCACTGCAATCCTGCATGGGCTGCAGGGGCACAGCCTGCCCTTTCCATCACAGGCTGCAGGGGAATCTCTGCTCTGGCTGCCACTTCCTCGTCCTTCCTCACTGACTCCCAGTATCTGCGTAGGTGTTTCTCTCACATCCCCCTCCTTCCTCTGCTGCAGGTCTCAACACCCCTCCTTTGTCCTGTCCTTAGATACATTATCACAGAGGCCCATCTATTGTCTCTAAATGACCCAGCCTCAGCCTGAGGCAGGCCACCTTGGAGCTGGGGGATCTTTAAGCAGCTTCTTACATGGGCCACCCACCCAGGTAGTCCCTTCCCCTGCTACCAGAGCCCCACCACGCAGACCCAACACATGCCTATTGGCTTTATTCCAAGGACACTTCACCCACTGTGTATAAACTTTTCTTGCAGCTCTTAGTACCTGAACTACACAGTTTCTAGATCTGTTATACCTTTAATGTAGAGGTTGCAGTCAATCTAAAGCTCAAATCATAATCACTTTGTAGGCTTTTTGATACCAAAAACATAAGAGAATATTCAGGAATGTACTGATGTAAAAATCTGCATGCAGTTATATGCTTTTTAAAAAAAGTTGAAAAAGCTATTTGTAAAATTTGCTGAAGATTTCATAGAATCATTGAATGGTTTGTTTGGAAGGGACCCTAAAGATCATCTAGTTCCAACATTACTGTCATGGGCAGGGACAGCTTCCACCAGACCAGGCTGATCGAAGCCCCATCCAGCCTCGCCTTGAACACTTCCAGGGAGTGGGCATCCACAACTGCTCTGGACAACCTGTTCCAGTGTCTCACCATCTCATCGTAAAGAATTTCTTCCTAATATCTAATCTAAATTCAGTTTAAACCATTATTTCTCATTCTATCACTACATGCCCTTGCAAAAGGTCCCTCTGCACCTCTATTGTAAGCCTCCTTCAAGCACTGGAAACCTGCTATAAGGTCTCCTCAGAGCCTTCTCCTCTGCAGCCTGAACAACCCCAACTCTCTCAGTCTGTCTTTGTAGGAGAGGCATTCCACATCCCTGATCCTGGCCCTGCTCTGGACTTGCTCCAGTAGGTCCATGCTCTTATGTTGGAATTTCCAGAGCTGAATGCAATACTCCATGTGGGGTCTCACGAGAGCAGACTACAGGGCAAGGATCACCTTCCTCAACCTGCTGTTCATGCTTCCTTTGATACAGCCCAGGATACAGCTGGCTTTCTGAGCAGTGAGCGTGCATTGCCAGCTCATCTTGAGCTTTTCATCAACCAACATCCCCAAGTCTTTCTTCTCGGGGCTGCTCTCAATCCATTCTCCACCCAGCCTGTATCCATGATTGGGATTGCCCTGACCCGTGTGCAGGACTTGGCACTTGGCCTTGTTGAACTTCATGAGGTTTGCAACAGCCCACCTCTCAAGCCTGTCAAGGTCCCTCTGGATGGCATCCCTTCCCTCCAGCATGTTGACTGCTCCACACAGTTTGGTGTTGCTGGCAAACTTGCTGAGGGTGCACTCAATCCCACTGTCCATGTCACTGACAAAGATGTTAAACAGCCCAAGTCCCAATACTGACTCCCAAGGAACACCACTGGTCACTTGTCTGCACTTGGACATCGAGTCATTGACTGTAACACTTTGAGTGCAACCATCCAGTAAATTCATTATCCAGCAAGTGGTCCATCCATCAAGTCCGGGTCTCAGCAATTTAGAGATAAGGATGCCATGTGGGACAGTGTCAAATGCTGTGCTCAAGTCCGGGTAGATGATGTCAGTTGCTCTTCCCTTGCCTACCAACTCTCTAACCTCATTGTAGAAGGCCACCAAATTTGTTCAGGCATTATTAGCCTTTAGTGAAACCCTGTTGGTTGCTGTAAGTCACCTCATTTTTTTCCATGTACCTTAGCATAATGTCCTGGTTTCGCTGGGGTAGAATCATAGTATCATTCTTCTATTCAAGAAAGCTGCATTTTTTAGAAGACAGCAGCACCCACTGATTCAGTGGGAACAAAGTTGATAAGACACTTCATTTTAGTATGTGGCTGGCCGTGGTATGCAGGTTTCCATAGTGATCAAAATCTCTTGCAAGTTTCAGTTAGCCAGGTGTAAAAGTTAGGAGAAGCAAAAAAGCCAGGGCAGTTGACCCAGGCTGGCTAACAGAAGTATTCCATACCATAAATGTCACGCTCGTTACAAATTGGAAAGTTTGCTGGGGATGGTCCTCTCTTCTCTCTTTCCCTCCTCCTCAATGGTGGCAGCCCCTGGAGGGTCTTACCCATCCTTGTGTTCCCAAGGCCTGTTCTCACCTTTGCTGTGACCATAGTGCTTTCATTGGAGCTGTGGTGCTTGCAGGATTTGGCATTTCCGTTCACTGCTGGGAGTGTACAGCTCACCACCACTATATGGGCTGAGTATAACTTTGTGTTTCATATTAGTACTGGTATTAATATTAGTTTATTATTGTTATTTTATTAAATCTGTTTCTATTTCAACCCACGACTCTCATTTTCCCAATTCCCCGTTCCTGGGTGGGGAGGGATCATTGGGTGATAAAACAGCTGGCTAAACAATGACACATAGTTTCCATGAGGATCATCTCCATGATCTTGTCAGGCACAGAGGTGAGCCTGACTACCCTGTAGTTCCCCAAGTCTTCCTTGTTTCCCTTTTTAAAAACAGGGTTGTGTTTCTCCTTTTCCAGTCAGTGGGATCTTCACTGGACTGCCATGACTTCTCAAAGATACTGGCTTAGCAACTTCATCTACTGGTTCCTTCAGGACACTTGGATACATCTCATCAGGTCCCACAGATTTGTTCATCTTCAGGTTCCTTAGATGGTATCCAACACGGTCTTCTCCTACAGTGAGAATCTTTGTTCTACCAGTCTCTGCCTTTGCCTTCTGTGACGTTGAGCAGAGTGGCTTGAGTACATTTAGACCTCTTTCCTGCTTGACTACATATGCTCTTATGCATTTGATATTAAGCAGTCACTGGATATTAAGAAAGTACTTCTGAGAGTCTAGACTATCACCTCTTACCTGACTGCCCTAGCAGGAAGCATACAAAACGTAATTTCAGCTCCTCTGCTCCTAGTGTTACGACTTTTACATTCATATGCAGTTTTACATAAACAGTCATTTCTGTAATACTGCAGCCAGCAAGCAGTCTTCTTTTGAAATATGGGAGATAAGGATTCAAACTCTGCAGACAAAACTTGACTGAGAACTCAGATAGCATGTCCTCTTTGCATGGCTGGGGAAGAAACAAAACTAGGGAACTAACCAGATGTATCCAAATGCATGACTTAAGCCTCTATGTGAAGGAAATGACCGCAACCTTCGGATCCTGTTTCATAAAGATGTTTTTTTCCACCCTTGTGTTAATGCCAAAATCCAACCTAGTACACATCCTGTTAGAAGAATTTTGGGTATCAAACGCTGTGAATGCCAGTGTTAAAAAGCTGGATCTCACCATTCATCGCAACTTATTCACCAGTATTGTAAATCTCTCCCAAGCCAAGACTTTTGCTAGAATAACATTGTGCTTCACAATGTTGAAGTCATTATTTGGATTCGGTATACAATGTATAGTTAGCTTTTGACCACGTAAAGATATTTCATCAATGTTCCTAAGAGAGATATTGATAGAATAAGAGTTAGCTTCCAGAATGAGCACAACAGTGAAACCTCTCTATTGGTGAGATTTAAGTGTTCAGATCAGATGTTTATTGTTGTCGGTGTTTTGGTTCTGTTTATTTTAAAATATATATATTGTTACTGTACTATTGTTGCAGCTTTATCCATAATTTCAAATAAAAAATAATTATTCATTGATCCAGTCTATAATGTCTTTATCCTTTTAGTTTGCACATGGAATATTGCGTTGTACTATAGCCTGAAGCTTATATCTCATGTAAGTCACATTACTCTGTGGTTTAAAAGGCAGTACAATACATTGGAATGTTATTAAAATCTATAGGTGCATTTCCTTAAGTTTGTGGAGGAAAAATTCAGTTATGTGAGCATGGAAAAAATGAAAAATTTCTCTTTCTTTAATAAGGTATATCATAACTAAAATATCTGTAACTTATGAACTTAAACAAATTCTACAAGTATAGTAAATGGACAGAAATGATTTCTAGAACACAAAAGATGCGACAGAGATTTCACTTATTGCTGTGCTGTGGTAAACAAAATCTCTTCTTTTTATGTCTGTACATTGGACCCTGTTTAAACAGTACCTGTATCAACAAAAATGTATAATGCCATTAGGCTGCAAATTTATAAAGGTAATGTTTCCACTGTTTTTCAGTGGTAACTGAATATTAATGTCCTTTAAAAATTTAACCTTTAAATATACTAATCCTATGCTATGCAAGTATTTATGTATATAGTGTTTGGGATGGGGCTAATTTGTGAAAGATACCTTTGCTTTGTTCTGGAATTGGGCTTTGTTGTTTGTTTTATTTAATTTCAAAACAAAAACAAATGAACAAATATATATATACTTTTGAGACAAATCATTAATTTTGCTTTCAGAGGTGGTATGGGCTATTACAAAATACAGTCTCTCATCAGGTGTTGGAGATCTGTAAGAATGTAAGTCATGCTACAAAACCTTTTTGCATATCTGCATGACTGGATGCGCATTCATCAACTGGCCAAGAGCATTATTTTTCACTTGATAGGCACATGTCGCTTCACATGATGGAACATACAAGTTGTCTCTATTCACATCATGCGATAGGTAAACCCTTGTTACATGAGTAAATGTGTATCATCTAATGCATGACAGAACCCCCTTCCTCCTAAGGTGCTGACAGGGTAGGTGTACACTCAGTAATGTCTTTCTTCAAAAATCTGTGGCCTCTTTGCTAGGAATGTAATAAAGAATAAATTCTGGGCAGGATTGTTAGCAGATTTGCAGAAAACACCAGGTGAGAACTTGTGAATTACTTGGGGAAAAAGACTGAATTCTGATTTCTATTAGCTTCCCATAAAGCAGAGATCACCATGAGTATATAATAGGATGAAACTTAGTTTGCTATAATTTTTAAAGTTTGTGGTGTTTTTTATTTTTTTTAAATATAAAATTTAAGTAAGTAAATTACACATTTTAAACTGTGACAGAAGCTGTGTAATGCAATCTCAAAGTCTCTTAAAAAAAGACAGCTTTTGAACTAATCATATCAAGTCCTGACAAAATAAGACCATCACAATGCTAAATAAGAAACTCTCTGGTCATTAGAGAATGCCAAACCCACCATAATTCTGAGCTGCTTATATTTGTCTTGAACCTCTATGTCATTACAAAAACACAAAGAAAAAATGAGCTATTTCTTCTGCTTGTGATAAGTTGTCAGAGAAGGCTTTGATATACATGTGCAAAGCACACAGAAGTAATGTATGAATAGTGGTAAAAATAGATCCAACAATTTGAATTATAAACTAGAAGTAGGTTTAAATTTCCAGAGAACAACTGTCTCTTGTGGGGCTATTTCTATGTATACACAAGAATAACTTCATGGCTTTAGCCAGAACTGAAAAATACAAAAAAGCCTTTGATATTCTCTTCTGGGTCACCTTGTTTTCTGCATTTTTTTCTTGATCTCCACTGGCTTTACTAACTAACATCCGAGTCTTGTTTTAAGCTTGCTGATTGTATTGAGTTTGTATTTGCTATGCAATAAGCCGGCACTAAGAAGGTTTTTGATCTTTAATCTGGTTCAAGGGATTCTAGGCAGCTTTGATTGCAGCCATAGGCAATACATGTACTAAATGAGGCTGAAGGACAAATTAAAATAAATAATGTTTGAGTAAATCACTTTGTCCTGGTTAAATGCATTTAACAATTCCATTTTCCCTTACAAAGAAGGTTTTAAAGAAATTAACAAATGGGGGGGGAGGTTGATGTAAGCATTTTTAATCTTTTTCCACAGAGAAAAACTAATGTCAGTAAAGTTGTGTCTCTTATCCATGTATTAGAATAGCTTCAAAGCTTTTGAGTGGAAAGTTGAGTAGAAGTCAGAGATCTGTAAAATATATCGCTGTATTTATTGCCAAAGGCAAAACATTGAAAATTGGTTAAGACTTTCTCAACAATCATAGTTCCCTTGACTAATGATCTTTTAGGTCTTTTGACTAACAGTAACTCCCACCGCCAGACAATAGCAATTTTATATAGTTTGCATTGCTCTAGAAATAAGGTCTAGTAAGGAGCTACCTAGAGAAAGAACAATGAAAAACAGGTTTATTTGGTCCAGTTATTTTAGTAATCTTCTACCTGCCAATATCTACATTTCTTAGAGTGACATTTTTATGATGCATTGCTATATTTGGAGAAGAGAAAACTAAACAATAAACTAAAAAAGTTGTCCAACAATGTAATAAGGGAAAAAGCTAGAAATGATAATACATATGGTTTAAAAAATATTACTCCAAGAAGAAATTTAGTAGAATAACTAAAATTTGTCAGCGTATTATCTATGTTAGACAGGTAAAAGTACCTTATAATCTGATAGACTCATAAAATAATAGGAAGGTTTGGGTTGGAAGGGATCTTAAATATCACCTAGTTCTAACCCCTCTGCCATTGGCAGGGCCACCTTCCACTAGACCAGGTTGCAAACCCTGTTTGACCACAAGTCCAAACAGAAAAAGAATAATTGTAGATGTTACAGTACTTTGGGACCTATCATTTTATATTCATCAGTTACTTCACTGTCTGTGAATATGTTTATATAATTTAATGTCTATAAATATGAAATGTCAAAGCAGCATATGTGTCAGTTCGTAAAGGAAGAATGGTTACAGAGCAATGTCTAAGTGATCTTTTCTGACTTCTTGTCACAATTTAAGGCTGGGCTGGCTATTAAAAGGGACAACAGATGCTCTCTATTAATCCTTTCCAGAAGGGGAAGGGAAAGAGAAAAGGGAGAGAGACTTGTGGTTTAGAAGAAATTAAATCAACTTTAATGAAACAACAACAATAAAATAAAACAGATATTAATAATAGGAAAAAATAATAAAAAATGTATATTAAAAAAAAACCAAAATCAATATCGTGCTCCTCACCCTGATAATGATCATGTTACCACTGCTGCTGCAGGGCAGGCGCTGGGAAAGTCCCAGGCTGGACTCAGCAGCAAACCTGAACTGTGTTCAGGAATGCACGAATTGGGAGCACTTGGATCAGGATCAAAGGAAGAAGAATTAAGAGAGTTCTCCTTGAACATCAACCATAGAAAAAGAGAGCTTGACCGTCCTGATTCCTCAGCTTTATCCTGAGTATGATGCGTATGGGAAGGAATACCTCGTTTGGTCAGAATTTGATCTCCTGTTCAGCTCACTCCTCCCCACAGGAGGGTCGTGGGTGTGACCCCTTTTCCACCCTTTCATTTTCAGTGCATAAGAAGTTGAACCGAAACAAGAAGTGACCTTGGTTTCCATAGGAATACGTATAAACAAGAGCCTTTCTGTGTTCTGTTCGTACTGTTAGTCCAGCAGTAACTATAAACACGGACTGTTATCACTCCTAGAAGCAGACACTGTCTGAAAAACATGCGGTTAATTTCAGAGAGTACAGTCACTTATAAGAGACTTAAATGAAAAGTAAAATGCTAAAAAGAAAATTGGTTCTGTCCTAGCTCAGACCAGGACACTTCTACTGTTTTTTTTTTAACTGATAAATGCATAAATATGGGTAAAATTCCATGTTTTTTCCAGTACACCTTGGTGTCCAACAGAATTCAGGGATAAAGTGCTGGCTACTTTTGCATTATTGTTAAAATTTCTGTTGCTTTCAGCAAGATAAATATTTAATCTGTATTGGATCAGGAATTATTAAATTCCTGTTTATTTCCTACAATGCTGTTTTGGAAAGAAATATAATTAAATCTAGACAAGTTTTTCCATTATGTAATCCAGTACAGAATTTTGTACATACTTGTATCATGTATATTCAACTGATAACTATAATGCTATCACGATAACCTTTTGCTTGTTTTGTCTCTTTTACAATACCCAGAGCACAAATAAGATAATAAAAACAACATTTCTCTAGCTGCTGCTAGCAAATTTTCTGTCTCTTTTCTCTGCATTGGTATTTGACAATGTACTTTTAGTCCAAGTCATTCTATATTCTAGTCTATGGTAGTACTCTGTGAATCTGAAGGATTCCTATGCATTGGTTTGGAAAAACAGATTTAGCTTTAAAAGCTATTTTTTACTGTCTAAATCAAGTGAAAATGCAGTTTGACCCATACTGGAGAAGAGTTCTAACACTGTATTTAAAAACTGCTGGAGAAAGTGTATATTTCCTTTAAAAGAATTCCCAGTAGAATGAGAAATAGTTAATATTGGTTTACAACTTACTTCCCTCATAATGATTTAAAACTACATTTCCTGGCAGAATATTTGAGTCACCAAACTACACAGTACTCTAGTGTAGTAGGTGTTCAATAGGTCTTAAGAGAGCTGTAAAGATGGAGTGCACCTACAGAGAGAAAACAACAGGTTTGGGGGACAGAGATGCCTAGAGGATATGGTCTTTTAGCAAGGCTTTTGATCAGAAGAGGAGACTACATAGAAAAGAGATGTAAAATAATTGTATTTACTCCGAGGAATAGGAAGTGCTGGCCCAATGCCTCTAGCTCACTTAAAGGAAAACAGCAGTTCTTCTTCAAGGAAAGATTAAATATTTTGAAATGTTTCATGTAAATGCAGAGAGAAAAAAAAAAAATGACATTCCCTTCCCCACCTCATAAAAAAAAAAATGAAAAATATAAGGAAGAGGGATGGTGAATGGGGAACAAAGAGAAAGCATGGGAGACCAATGCTTAATTCCCTGCAGTACATCAGCTAGATGAATAATATAGAATTGGTTCACCCATGTGACCAAGCTAGAAGGATACACCTGTCATGAATGAGTGATTTAGATCACTTAAAGAATCACCATCAAAGGTATTAAAAAACCCAATTTTAATATGAATTTGTAAAAATGCAACTTAACAATTTGATGGCAAAGTTCACTCTATTACTTACTACATAGACGAAATATACAAAAGAAAATTGAAAAATATACAAAAGAGAATCAAGCTAGAATGACTTACACACAGACTGTCATCTGTGTAAAAAACTCTGTAAAAAGGGTAAGAAAGACCTTCCTGTTGAGTCTTGAGGTTCAGAAAGGACTCCATTGCTTTCTAAACTCCTTCTCAGAGAGCAGTCTAGGTGCAGTTGGATCCAGACTTAGTTCCAGACTTGGTCAACGGTATATGTTTAAGGGAATTAGACACATGGATTTCATTGGTATTAATCCATCATACTATCAAGCACTTACCTAGCAGCTGTTGCTAATAAGGGGTCTCTCTACCTTGGTTAAGGAAGGATCTCTTAGTCTCAGGTAAGGAATCTCAAACCCTGAAAGGCAACCCTGCTCAAGGGGAGAGTTGCCTGGCATGCAGTCCAGTTACCATGCAGGGAGAATTCAAATTGGGGTCATCCAATGATCTGTCATTGGTAAAAGGTCTCATTGCCTTGAGGACCAACCTTGAGAGACATCCCAGCACATGGAGGGAGAGGGGAGATCACCGTCATGCAGCCGTGTTGCCAGACAGGGAGAGTGGAAAGAAAGCTCGCTTAAGCTGTCATATGTATGGGGCAAAGTAGTTGGCTTGTAGTAAAATTGCATACAATATGAGAGGTATGCACGAGACTCCTTCTACCCACAACTAACTTTAAATCTTGATAAATGAGTCTCGGAAAAACCACCCTCTTTTCCTGCACTAATGAATGATTGGTGATCCAAGCTCACATGCATTGATGCTCACTGGGTCACTGCTCCTTTGTGGGTTTCCTGGACGAGTTCTTGGCCCACGTATGGCTCAGNTCTCGGAAAAAACACCCTCTTTTCCTGCACTAATGAATGATTGGTGATCCAAGCTCACATGCATTGATGCTCACTGGGTCACTGCTCCTTTGTGGGTTTCCTGGACGAGTTCTTGGCCCACGTATGGCTCAGGCTTTGCCTCCTTTGGGTCCTGTACCAAGCAACTGTGATTTTGGTTAAGCATAAGTCTAGTGCATCTGTCACAATACCAAACACAGAATTCATTGCAATGGCTGTTAAAAACACACGTGCCTAGAGTTGATGGCCAAAGCTTAATACAACTTCAGCATGCTAACAAACAGTATTGAAACTATCAAGTAGTATGGGGATATTCCCTGTTTAATATTAAAAATCTCACTCTTAGAATTCTGAGAAAGGAAATAGACCTTCATCGGATGCTTATAGAACATATGGAATATTGTAAAATTAAATTATCGATGGAACAGTTTTGTATTTGGTGCAGTTCTTCATGTTTTTAATCTAATGTTGTGCAATTTAAGTGAACAGCATTATTCAGTGATGATCTTTTGGAAATATTCTGTCGGATTTAGCAATAAATTGCAATAGGTCACCTGGAACCTCTTACTTAATCCAGAAAATATTTAATGATCTATTTAGGATTTTACTTGACATTTGGAGACCATACTAGAAGATTATTTGCTGGTAAATGTAGCTAGTACTTCATCTTGTTTGATAGCATTTACACTATTTCATAGCCTGTGACATCTTTGCATTATGAAGAAGCAATGTGGACAACTGCATTTAATTAAAAACAAACAAACAAATGTTTGTGGCTAGTCATTTCATAATGCACCAAAACTGCACAGAGTTCAAGTTTATATAACACAATATCTATTTATCTGTAACATAAAAAGAACTTTTCTCCTATACAAGGACAGACTGTAACTTCCACAAACTATGTCACAACGTTTTATCAGCAACCTCTTTTAGAAGACAGGAAAATGAGCCAAGCATTATGGGAGCTTTTTTTATACTAAAAGTTGTTGTTTCCTTCTGTCCAAAGAACATCAGTGCTCCCAATAGATTCTTCTTTCCCCCTTTAAATATCACATTGCATAATTTCCTCCTTTCTCTCTGATCTTGTTACTATTTGGTTGATTTGCCTATAAATGCATGCAACAGGGATCTATTGATTGTGCATACCTACAAGCAGAGTTACAAAATCTTCTCTCAAGGCAAACTCATTCTCTTCCTTCAGATTCACCTCATGAATTTTGACCTTGACATTGACTTTTCTAAGAATACAAAAGTGTTCTTAGTTACAGTGGCTTGTACTAAAATTAAACTATATTTTTATCAAGATGTCCTTTTTACTAAAGAACAATGCATATGAATATTTCATGGAAATCCAGTGGTAATCTGGGCATGGAACAATTGTGAACTCAAACTCTTCAATACACTCAGGATTATTCCAGAAGACAAACTACAGAAGTCAAAGGGTTAAAACTGGTGTTAATGCCACAAAAGCATAGAGACTTGAAACAGTGTTCAAGCTAAATGATCACAGGGATAGTACAGACACCTTTATGTTTTCTAAGTCTTTCCTGATTTTTTATATAAATTTTATCATCAGAGAAGCTCAGAGATAACTGAAGGCTTAATGTTAAGATAAAATGAATAGCTTGATAATTATAAAAACAAAAAGTTCTGGCTAGTGACCTTTTCTATTAGCAACTTAATAGTATAATAACATCTTTATGTACCAACAACACTGTTAAAATACTTTCTTGGTCACAAAATGTAGCATGGATAGCAGGAAGTTTTACATGTGGAATACTATTCTTAAACTCTTGGGTGAAATATATTCTTTAGTAAGGTCTTTCTGCTATATAATTTCTTGTTCATTTTATTGTCTTTCAATGACTTCATGAATCCTGGTAGCTCCAAAACGCACGAAGTTCAACCAGTTCAACCACCTGCTTATTTTTCATTATTTCTTAAAATCAACATTGATTAGGTGAAATTTGTAAATTGTTAGAAGACAGAAAAATGTTACAATAAGTACATTAGATCATGCAGTTATGACATGCTGGAAACATTAAATATAGACATGTTACAATATTCAGTAG
The DNA here is from genome assembly GCA_013398225.1 of Steatornis caripensis. Classification (NCBI taxonomy): domain Eukaryota; kingdom Metazoa; phylum Chordata; class Aves; order Caprimulgiformes; family Steatornithidae; genus Steatornis; species Steatornis caripensis. The sequence goes on from VZSC01014396.1 coordinate 74,505, forward strand.
TCTAGGGACCCTAAAAATTTGATAAGATTTAGCTGTGGGCAAGAATCTAGCAGCTGTAGGGATAGAGGAGGAGGAAGGTCTAATCTGTTGATAGCATATATTTTGTTGGCAAAAGTAATTTATCATCATAATCCTTCTTTCTTTTTATTACTGAAGGTTCTCACAAATTTTCATGTAGTACATATATATATGCAATTACCTATGGCTTTTTTTACATATTTTGCAAAAGTAATAGGCAAAAACTCATATTCCAAGAAAACTTATTTCAGTGATTTAGAAATATTAAGACTCTGTATATTTATTCTTTTATATGCTGAACATAGTCCTCTGTTTGCAATAAACCTTCTATGATGATGAGATTGATCTTCATGAACAAGATATTTTTTTTGATCAACATCTTGTAGGAAGAAGCTATATTCAGGACAGATATTAAAGCAAAATGCTGTTAAAAGAAAATGATCAGTGCATTCTTACACTAGTCATGCTTAACAATGTGTAAATTAAAGTTAAAACATAGCATTGTTTTTTAGCTATTTATTCAGATCTATTCTCCAACTTTATTCTCCAATCCTATTGCAGAAAAATTCTATTGGAGTACGTACACTGAAGACTAATACTCTTACAGAACATGGGTTTTGTTTCATATTACAGCAGAGATTTCTGGACTTGCAGGCTACAGAAATGATGTTCTTCATGTTTCTAGCCAACATGAAATGTACTTTAACTGATTCTGAAAGAGTCTGAGTCTTTGTTACTAAAGAGTTCTGAAAAAGAAATGTGACATATCTTATCATAATGGCATTATGATGTTATGATGTCAGGATTTAGGTCGTGCACTGGGAGTAAAGTATTCAGCTTCAAAAGATATTAGAAAAATCCCGTTATAGGAGTCACATAGGAGAAATACTTCACTCACACATGGCTAAGCTAAATGAGGATAACAGACTGCCCCTGCCCCATTTAAATGTTCTCTAGAGATTTTTCTTGTTTAATTTCTGTAAAAGTCTATTTCATCTAGAGAATATCTGTGTCTGAAAACACAAAGGAACAAAAAAAAAGCCAAAATAAAACAAAAAAATCTTGTATATGATTATCATATGTTAAGGAACAGTCTTAATATATTCTGTTAATAGTATATTTTAATTTACAAACATAGAGTAGTATTTCAAACACACTAGTACATAACTGTGCATATTTTTTTCTTAGTCCTGGATCAAGTGCATCCACTTTAAATTTCATGGAAAGCAATGGTAAGATTAAGTTGTCTATATAAGAATGTCTCAGCTCAGAGGTGAAATGCAACAACTTTAACAGTATACACTGCAATGTCCAAGTGACAGAGAGAATAAAAACAAAAAAGGGCTGTAAAGTAGAAAATATTATTTTTCAAATGTGTGATGTGTTGACCTGGAAGGTCATCTGGAAGTCATCTCTAAGCACATGGAGGAGAAGGTGGCTATCAGGAGTAGTCAACATGGATTACCAATGGGAAATCCTGCTTGACCAATCTGATAGCCTCCTATGGTAGCATGACTGGCTGGGTAGACAAAGTGAGAGCAGTGGATGTTGTCTACCTTGACTTCAGCAAGGCTTTTGACACTGTATCCCACAACATCCTCATAGGCAAGCTGAGGAAATGTGGGCTACGTGAGTGGACAGTGAGGTGTATCGGGAACTGGCTGAATGGCAGAGCTCAGAGGGATGTGACCAGTGGTGCAGAATCTAGTTGCAGGCCTGTCACCAGCGGTGCTCCACATGGATCTGTACTGGGTCCATCCCTGTACAACACATTCATCAGTGACCTGGATGAAGGGACAGANCAGAGATAATCAAAACCTGCCTGGACACGTTCCTGTGCAAACCTGCTGTAGGTGAAACTGCTTTAGCAGGTGGGTTGGACTAGATGATCTCCAGAGGTCGCTTCCAGTCCCTACCATTCTGTGATTCTGTGACCACAGCCAACACTCATCCAGCCTCTCACACTCTTCTCTCCACAGGAAAAAGAGAAAATAAAAGGAAGATGCGAAGGCCAATAGTCTCCTAGATCAACATAATGACATTTTAAAAAGGAAAGTAACAGCTGCCTATTCAAGCAAAGGAAAAAAAAAAAAGCAAAGCACAGAACAATACTGGCTGCTAAGAAGGAATTTAACTCTATCCCAGCCAGACTCAGTACAAACCGGTATTTTCCAAAAATAATGAAAACAAGTTGGCATTTATAGAGAAATTTTTCTTGAGATTTTCATTAGTTACCATTAGAGTTAGTGTTACAATTTTAAGTACATTTTTATTTAGAACTATTTAAGAAACAATTTTAAAAATTCTGTATTTGAGGGTGAAAGTCGTTCTTAAACTCAAACTTCTAAAACTGTTTACAGCTGAGCAAAAAATATGATAGTTAAAAATATTAATAATTTTGCTGCATAAACACATACTTTGGTGAATATATTGCATCTGCAGTTTACCCAGAGTCCAACAGTCTCACTCATTTTGTCACCAGCAAGAGAGAACTCCAATATCGAGGTGTGCACTAGCATAATAATATTCCTTTTCGTTGTATTACAGCAAGTTTTGAACTGAGTACATATTAAGGAAAAAAGGCTAATCAAAACTATACTCGCAATAGCATCCAGTCTATCTATGATCATAGACAAAAGGCAAAAAATATTTCTTAAAATCTCTCTCCTGTTCTTTGTTACACATACACTTCCTTGCCATTAGAAAGAGGTGTTTTCACGAAAGAATCACAGGACAGTGTAAACACCACTGTCAGCGTAAAAGTTCATCCAACTCCCATTTAGGACTAGATTTGCTGTTTTAGAAAGACTGTTAGAGGTAGTTTCTCCTTCACTCTCCTCACAATTTATATGGGACAATTTTGCATCCATCATTGCTGCTACATTTCACACTTTGTTTTTTGGTACTGATCCTCCACTGAAAAAAGAATATTGTAGGGAACATTCCTGCATTTTACTCTTACAGTGGGACAACAGCAAAACCTAAGAATGACAGTATTGAATAATTATGTATCTCTCTATATGATAAAAAGGAAGAGTAATATAAACTCCTCTAAGAATGAACATGGCATAACTTCAGAAATGAATGAAGCATGCTTTTCCAAAATGTGTAAAGAATAATTGTTCATATGTGGCCTGTATTAATTTAATCTCTTGTATTCAGATAACATCTGCTATAATAAATTTTAAAAAAATCTCAGCACCTAAGGTTATCCATTGTGAGGGTAACGACCATCTAAGGAACCTGAAGGTGCACAAGTCCATGGGACCTGATGAGATGCGTCCACAGATCTTGGAACCAGCAGATGAAGTTGCTAAGCTAGTATCTGTCATTTTTGAGAAGTTGTGGCAGTCTGGTAAAGTTCCCACAGACTGGAAAAGGGAAAAGATAACCCCCATTTTTAAAAAGGGCAACAAGGAAGACCTGGGGAACTTCAGGCCAGTCAGCCTCACATCTGTGTCTGGCAAGACCATGGAGCAGATCCTCTTGGAAAATATGCTAAGGCATGTAGAAAATAAGGAGGTGGCTGCTGACAGCCAACATGGATTCACTAAGGGCAAATTGAGCTGGACAAATTTGGTGGCCTTCTACAATGAGGTTATAGCCTTGGTAAACAAGGGAAGAGCAACTGACATCAGCTACCTGGACTTGTGCAAAGCATTTGACACTGTCCCACACAACATTCTTGTCTCTGAATTGGAGAGACATGGACTTGATGGGTGGACCACACCCCGGATGAGGAATTTGCTGTATGGTCGCACTCAAAATGTTGCAGTCAATGGCTCAATGTCCAAGTGGAGACAAGTAACAAGTGACATTCCTCAGGGATCAGTACTGTCACCAGAGATGTTTAACACCTTTGTCTGTGACACGGACAGTGGGATTGAGTGCACCCACAGCAATTTTGCCAACAACACCAAGCTATGTGGAGCGGTTAACACACTGGCGGGAAAGGATGTCACCCAGAGGGATCTTGACAGGCTTGAGATGTTCAGCTCTGGGGCCGCCAGCATAAGTACATGGACATATTGGAGCAAGTCCAGAGGAGGGCCAGAAAGATGATCAGGAGGCTGGAACACCTCTCCTATGAAGACAGGCTGAGAGAGGTGGCTCTGGGGAGACCTTATAGCAGCCTTCCAGTACCTGAAGGGGGCCTACAAGACTTCTGGAGAGGGACCTTTTACAAGGGCATGTAGTGATAAGATGAGGGGGTAATGGTTTTAAACTGAAAGAGAGTAGATTTGGATTAGATATCAACAAGAAATTCTTTACGATGAGGGTGGTGAAATACTGGAACAGGTTGCCCAGAGAAGGTGTGGATGTGCCCCCTCCCTGGAAGTGTTCAAGGCCAGGTTGGATGGGACTTTAAGCAATCTGATCTAGTGGAAAGTGTTCCTGCCCATGACAGTGGGGTTGGAACTAGATGGTCTTTAAGATCCGTTCCAACCCAAACCATTCTATGATTGTATAATAACATGTCAAAATGTGGGTGAAAAATATAGCAGATGATCTTAACATCATTATGCAACAGAAGTTCATATGAAACAAAAACATCTCTTTTGGGTATAACAGTTTTTAAATTAACAAATGAAATATATGTGACTATACTAGCTTCTGCAATACCCAAATTTTTATGACTCATTGGGAAGTTGTCATCGCAAAAATTCTTCTGTCTTCCTTTTCTAGGAAACGGCAGGAAGCATATAACTATTTTTTTTGTGAGGATTNAACAAGTGACATTCCTCAGGGATCAGTACTGTCACCAGAGATGTTTAACACCTTTGTCTGTGACACGGACAGTGGGATTGAGTGCACCCACAGCAATTTTGCCAACAACACCAAGCTATGTGGAGCGGTTAACACACTGGCGGGAAAGGATGTCACCCAGAGGGATCTTGACAGGCTTGAGATGTTCAGCTCTGGGGCCGCCAGCATAAGTACATGGACATATTGGAGCAAGTCCAGAGGAGGGCCAGAAAGATGATCAGGAGGCTGGAACACCTCTCCTATGAAGACAGGCTGAGAGAGGTGGCTCTGGGGAGACCTTATAGCAGCCTTCCAGTACCTGAAGGGGGCCTACAAGACTTCTGGAGAGGGACCTTTTACAAGGGCATGTAGTGATAAGATGAGGGGGTAATGGTTTTAAACTGAAAGAGAGTAGATTTGGATTAGATATCAACAAGAAATTCTTTACGATGAGGGTGGTGAAATACTGGAACAGGTTGCCCAGAGAAGGTGTGGATGTGCCCCCTCCCTGGAAGTGTTCAAGGCCAGGTTGGATGGGACTTTAAGCAATCTGATCTAGTGGAAAGTGTTCCTGCCCATGACAGTGGGGTTGGAACTAGATGGTCTTTAAGATCCGTTCCAACCCAAACCATTCTATGATTGTATAATAACATGTCAAAATGTGGGTGAAAAATATAGCAGATGATCTTAACATCATTATGCAACAGAAGTTCATATGAAACAAAAACATCTCTTTTGGGTATAACAGTTTTTAAATTAACAAATGAAATATATGTGACTATACTAGCTTCTGCAATACCCAAATTTTTATGACTCATTGGGAAGTTGTCATCGCAAAAATTCTTCTGTCTTCCTTTTCTAGGAAACGGCAGGAAGCATATAACTATTTTTTTTGTGAGGATTCATAATTTTTAAGTTTCCTTATTGCAAAATATTTTTATGCTTCAGTTGTAATTTGTAGGAAAGGTTTTGGAAAATGAACTTTTTTGAATATTAGTGCAAGTTTTTGAAAGCGATTTTACAATTAAAGTATTTTCATGGATGACTTGAAAAAGGTGATATTTAGTTTCTCATAAGTGGTTTTTTTTTCTTTTGCACAATATTGTGGTGCAACAAAGTAATTGTGAGCCACTTGTGAATGGCATATTTTCAGGTTTTAAGGAATGAAATTAATATCAGGTGATTTAAATAATCACTTGAACAGCAGCAGGAGTAAATGATGAATAAAGAAAAGTTTAGGCAGCTATTGAATGAAGTCATGAATTAGTAGACATACTTCAAAATTAGTTTATAGAGTAATTT
>VZSC01014397.1:0-15956 GCA_013398225.1 Steatornis caripensis
GCTCCGTGGGGTCTGTTGGTGGTTTTCCTGCCATGACAATGTTGAGACAAACATCTGTGTCTGTGGTGTCAGCAATGTTGAGACATGCTGTGGCTGTGGTGTAGTTTTCACCGACGCAGTCTCTTACAATGGTGAACATAAAAAGGAGTAACAACTTGTAGACTATTAGGTGCACTTGAACTCACACATTAACACATCCACCTTCATAAAACCAGCAACCATCTAAAACATGTGCTTACATAAAAGTCTACATTACTTTATACACAGTTGCACTTGCAACACAGCCTTAAGAGGAATTCATGAAATAAGGGCGACACAAGGAGAATATAGTTTGAGAGGCTAAGCACTGCAAGAAAAAGAAAAAAACTGTTAGAATTAATACAATATAAAGTGATAACTCATAGTTATTTCATACCGTTGTGTTTCGAAAATTCTATAAAAATTTATTAAATCAATTTAAAGAAGGTTTGGATGTTGCATAAATCCCATTTCCCCACAGCCCAATGAGACTGAAGGCCAGGCTTTCAGGAGACCATAGGACAAATGGAACAAGATTGCACCAGAACAATGGCTAAAAGACTTACCTGCAGATCTTCACAACCATTTCAGTAGGTGCCTTCCATGGCTTAACCATCAAAATGTATGAATTCTTTCGAAACAAAGAAAGTGACTCAAGAGCACAAGGCATCATTAAGCAGGTATTCTTTATTAGTGGTGCCAGGATAGCACTGGGGATTCTCCTCTATAAATGCTCCAATGATTTGTTAAACCTTCTGAATCAAAGAAATAAATTCACTAGCCAACGTGACTATTAAGCAGGTATTCTTTATTAGCAGCGCTGGAAGCACGGGGTATCAGTTCCACCTAGCGTGCTTACCGAATGTCTCACAGGTTCAGCATAAATAGATCGAAAGCATACATATTCATGCAATTTCCTAGAAATCTGTTACATATTCATTACTTTTCCAAGAATCTAATTAGATATGCTAATAGGCGATATGTGTGTACAGCTGATCCTCCAGGTGGTCTTCGGGGGTCCTCAGGTGGTCTTCGGTAGTCTTCCTCACTGCGTTCACTGATTGACCCCTGCTTCTGCACAAACTCAGTCTTGGGATCACGTAGACCATTTCCTTCAAGACTGTTGTTGCCGCTTGTTATTCTTTCCGGCCTTGCACTTCAGCTTCGGAGCTTCCTTATCTCACAACTACTGAAGGCTTTTCTAAGTGTCTAAGAAATTTATGATATCCTTATGTTTTTGACTGCATAGCTTCCCAGCACAAGTCTCAAGCAAGTAGGTAACAAGGATGAAGCAGGCAGGCAGACATTACAAAAACAACTATTCTTAAAGTCATGTTTTCTAAAATGTGTTAAAAGTTATATTTCTTTGAAATGGGTTAATATTTACATTCTCGGTTTCACTTCAGAGCTTATATACTATAAAGTCATACCTTTTCATGGGATCCTCAAGAATTCATTTCCATAAACATGAGATTTCCTGGAATTCATTAACATATGCAAGTGTCTGATCTGCATGCGTCATCCTCTTCAGGTGAAGGCTGGTAGTCTTCTTCATTGTGTTCACTGATTGACCAGATCACGTAAGCGATTTGCAAGTCTTTGCTATGGCTTTGCATATCTGTTAAAGTGAGATTTATCCAGAAGCCTCCTTATCTCACAGCCATTCTCACCACCAGGAGCCTCTTTATCTCACAACCATTCTCACCAGAAAGCTCTGCTCCACTCAGCCAAGTATCTGAGGCACTTACACATCCTTCTTGTAGCCAAGGCCTTAACTCTTTCATTTTGTATGCGCTTAGCATAATGTCATATACTCCATTTCATCCATCATATGTCTTCATGGAAACTGTGGGTTAAACTGAAGAAACACTGCTCATCAGCAATGAACTGATGAAGGATGGAGATGCCTATTTAATAGTAGCATATTTTTCAAAAAATAATTCTCCTTTGTGCCTTAGTCTTTTTCTTCTGGGGTTATTAAAAAAAGTGCCTTCAGAAACAAACTTGGGAACAAACATTCGCACAAGGGAACTAAAAATCCATAGCTAAATTTGATAAAAATACTGGATTTTGACATATTTCTCTGTATATGCATGATCTAAAATTTCACTGCAGACATTTAATACTAGCACTCACTTTTACTCTATCCCTTGCTAACGTTTGCTAGACCTTTGGTGAAGAGCATTGTTTAAAGGACAGAATGGACACCACTTGTCTGGTTTAAGAACTTCTTTGTTATGCTCAGTATAACATAATATACTTATCTTACAGAAAAGAAGGACATATGCTGGTAGTAATACTGAATTGTGATGTATCTTGAGATTCAACCTGAAAATAGACGCTTTTTACATGCACACACACACAGGCTTAATGGTTAAAAAAACTTTCAAGCATCAAATAAGGAGGTGTGACTGGTGCTGGAGAACGATATCACTTGAACTACTAGAGTGAAGAGATTTGAAGGGCACAGAGTACATCCGTATGGGGAAACCTTGAAAGCATTTCACTGGGTCCAGACTACTTCCCAACTGAATGAGACCTGAGGGAATCCTTCTGCATACCCTGGATTCTTTTGCAGTGCAAAATCTGTGTAGTTGGGCAGGAGGAAGCCAGCTATGTTTTTGTATCTATCTCCTGTGGTCTGGATGACTAGTGAACCAGAACTGTAGAATGGCCTACAAAGTACATCTGCTTTGTATTTAAACACTGGAAACGGATTTACGATGGCCGTACTCAATGCCTTTCCAGTCTTTTCAAGTGGCTTGTCTAGCAAGTACTCCTACTCTTCCAAATCTGGGGGTGAATAGACTTTATGGTCCAGGGATCTTTAATGAAAAAATAACTTTTTTGATGATGTAGTTGTTACTACATTCTTCCGTACCTTGATGTTCAGAATTACTGATTTTGTCTGTGAAATGCCCAGCAGCCTGAGAGCAGGGCCAAAAGAGCCTACAGCTGCCTCTTGTCTGCCTTCTCATGTTCCATGTACAGAGAACCAATTTCAGGACTCTGTATTATTTACTAGGAGTGGTAACTTACTGTGTCATTAACGATTCTTAGATGAAGAGAAGTGGGTCTCTCTGTTTTGCTCTCTCTTATCAAAACCAAAGCAAGCAAATGACATAACCTTTACAATTACATATTATTGGACTTTTAAAGTTTGGTTTTCAAATGACCAAACTGACAGTAGTAGTTTAGATACAGTACAGTGTAGAGGGTTTTACTATAGAGGAAAGCAGATAAACCTTCTCTGTTTTTCTTTTTAAATTCTTTCCTATTAAATTTTGTGTCTACATTAGTTTGATTTGGAATTTTCATTGTAAGACATACCCGTGTTTTACATGGTGTTATGACTTTTTTAGAGCTTTCTGTCAACAATAACCAAAGACCTGATTGAATCTATAATTATTTGTATTGCTGGTTAAATGAGATGAGTTAAAAAACAAGGGAGAGGGGTAGTGGAGTGGAAATAATGCAGCCAATGACCTGTATGTTTAAGCAAAATGTTGATAGACACAAAATGACTATGGCTCTACTGTTTTATTCTATGTCCACTCCGTCCTCTGTTTGCTGTTTCTTATAATCTGGATAGTGTTATGAGAAAATTGGGCTGGGTGGTAATAAACAGAAGCTATTCATATTTATGTATACCTTGAAAAGTTTTATACTTTTCTCTGTAAAAAAGATGAGTTGAAGAGCACAATCAAAGAAGCATCTTTGGAAGCACAGTAATTAGCAGATCCATTTCAATGAATAAATGGCTATTCGCATGGATTTGCTATCTTGGTAACCAGGGCTACTACTTAAAGTGATTCAGAAAGTGAAGTAATAGGAGAGCTATTCTGTGTGCAGTATTATTACAATGATAAGATTAATACAAACACCAGACCATCCAGTGTAAAGTGCATTAGGAGGTGGTGACAGGTTTGAATTTGGAATTTACTGATCAGGAGTAAAAAGTGGGTGCCACAGTCTTCCAGTGTACTCGTCACCAAATCTGAAAACTCTTATAAAAAGGAAAGACCCTGAAAGTTTGCACCCTTCACCTTTTTGCTTATACAAGTAGAGTATGCAGGATTTAAAATATGTAATATAGCTAACATTGCTAAACTAAGATCACACTGTGATCTAGTTAGGTGTTGCAGAAGGCAGGTTTGTGATACTGCAACAAAAATAGTTTGGAATCACTTAGTGTTATGAAATAGATAAGACGGTTTTAGAAGAAGGAGGAAGGCAGGAAACTGATTGTGGAGGCTTGGGATGAGCAGTAAAGAAAATTGTGGAGGTCTGTACACTTCATTTCAAGAGTACCTATGGAAATCTTCAGTTTTCATTGAAGTCACAAATGGATTGACACAAGATAAACATATTTAAGGGAGTTCAAGCAATCATTCTCTATGGGGTAATCTTGTCTTCAATGAAAACATTTTTTTGTTTGTAGTGAGAGATGTTCTTCCATGAATCATAATGCAGGCATTATTTTTGTTTGTTACTTGCAAACAAATGTTTGTTACTTGCAATAACAGAGGAAAATGGTAGTTTTGTGGGTCAGGGAAATTTGGGTCAAGAATGAAGGAAGCCCTGCCTGATTAGGAAAAGCAGAAGTTTTATTGATGTTTCACACAGACATTTGTTACAAAGAAAACCTGAGAGAATCATATTCCCCTCGTGTGAAACAAAATAGTACTAAGTTGTCACAGCTGTAATATTGAAAACTGCTGTGTTTTTTGTTCACCTCACACAACTGTAACACTTTTGAAATCAACAATCTCATGGATGTATTCATGTGATTTCCAAGAAATGGCAGAACACAAAATATCACTACTGTCTTAGAGAGATTCTGTGGATAAAAGTCCACCAGAGGCAGACAGCGTGCAGAGGATCTCCACAGCCCTTAATGAGCCCAAAGAATGAACAGAGAGAAAAAGAAAAGAACAACAAAAAGAAGCAATGAATTTCTCAAAACTTAGTCTACTACAAAGGCTTTATGACAAAAGCACTTTCATACAAAAAAAAGTTTTTGTTATTTCCCTTTGCTTTCATGCCCTTTTACAGAGCTGTTTTACAGCAATGAGGTGTTACTAGACCCTGAGGAAAAAAGTAGGCAAGTCTGATTTCAGTTTTCCAAGATGCGTGTAGCAGAATATATTAATAAAACCAACAAGAAAAGACCTGCATTTCTTAATGAACTACTTCAAGTGCCTCTTAAGAGGGCAACATTTAAAGGGAGTTAAGCACACCCACAAAAGCAAATTGCTTTTATAGTGACTGCAGGTCTTTAAGATATTTAACACTCATGTTCTCCTTCAGGATTTATGGCTATGGCAAAGGACTATGAAAATGTCCCTTGTGCTTGGTCTGCATCTTGCCAGTCCCTTTTGGTGTACAGATGAGAGCAACCGAAAGCTGTTTAGCTTGACTGCAAGCTCTATCTCCACCTGTAGTCCAGACGATGGAGAAGGTTGTAAGGTTCTGGGAGTAATGACTAAAAACCATCTGTAAGAGACCACTTTTACTGTAATGTAGCTTTTTATTCTTATGACTGAATCCTTAACTTGATGAGTGGCATATGGTTTGCTCCACGTGGAATTTTTTGAACAAGTCTGAGGGTCTTGTCTGATGCCATCCCTCAGGACTCACAAGAAATAAGTGAATGGTCTCAGTGTAGTGCTGTTCACTGTCGTTTAGTTAGGAAATTCTACTGAAGCATGCGTCAATCTGATTTGCATCTGTAGTGAAAAAGCTCCAGGAATATCCCAATGAGTCACCAATTTGTATCATATGTTGCCATTTACAACCAGCAGTCCATTTTGAAAATCTGAAGCAGAAATCATTTTGCTTTGAATCTTCTGCAACCAAATGTGTTACATGATTTGTGAATGGTTTGGATTCTATGGTGATAGTTTTTTTTGCTCTTTTGACACCTGAGGTATACAAGTCAGTATCTCATACATGAATAAAGTCTTTATGTAAGTAAAGATTCATTCTGACTAACAATGAACTACAGTGCCACTAGTGAGATAAATGTATGGCATGTCTCACTTTCTTACTGTCTTTACAACGAAAACAAAAGGATGATTTGCCATAAGTACTTGTTTCTGATTGATTCTTCACTGAAATAATCTAGAAATTAAATACTTGCTGATAGATTATGTAATGAGGGATTTATTAATGATTGATTGAAAGGGTGGTTCCATTAATGAAAGTAATAGCAGATTTTGTCTGCTGTGTTATGGTAATCTAACTCATGAGTGAAATTACTTAAGATAATTTTTAGGAGTCCCTATGAACTATTTGATAGAAGAAAAAAACAGGTGTCCTCAGAACAGAGACTAATAATCTAGACTCTAGCAGTGTGAACTGTTGCTAACTTAGCTCTTACACATCTTACGGGTGGTTCTAGTTGCTTTAAAGACATAGGCCAAAATATTTGGGATGAAGTTTCAGGTGGAATTCAGTCTCAACTCTAACGTCCTGCTAGACTACTTCTACTAGTAATTCTTCGGACTACTGGTCAAAACGTGCTTCCGTCCACTAAAGACCTTATGCAATGTACCTTTGTTGGAACTATGAAAATAACCTTTGAGTGGTCTTGCTTTTTAAGATCTACAAACCTAGGAACTGGAGGAGTAATACGAATATGTATTGGTGGAATGGTATTAATATGTATAGCAGATATAACCCAGACTATGAGAATATTTAATGTGGACATAAATATTCCTGTTGTAAAAGTTGTTGACTAGATTGCTTCCCTAGATGTGAAGAGTCCATATTCTGCAGGAAAGGAGTCCCTTAGTCATAAAAAGTGTGGTTTGTTGTATCCTCTAGAGGCTAATTGAGAGTATAGGAATTTGCATTAGGAATATTAACATTTGTATGAATGAAGTATGAACATAATTTTATAAAAGTACAAGAAGAAATGGCAGAAGAAAGGTTAGAAAAATGGTATGTATCAATAGCAGCTAGAGAAGCAGGTCATCAAGATCAAAGCACATGGTACAAGCATTTCTCAAGATCAGGAAAACAAAGACAGACTGAAGCCATTGAGAAATGATGGAATGAAGAGCAGAGCTGAAGTGTTAAAACTAGACAAATGAGAGAAAAAAAAAGTAAATTAGCAGGGTTGCCCACTGACTCATGACAGATGACATAGGGTAAAGAGGCAAAAAGATCTAGTTCTTTGATATCCTGTTGTGTAGGTTAGGTCCTGAAGGCATGTCTGAAAACCACTTGCTTATTATCAGTCATGTTAACCCAGGATACATGAGAAGGACTTGAGAGCAACCGTCTCTTTTATTCTTGATTACACACAAGAAACTTTGGCCAGACTAACTGAATATATTTGTCCTGTGGCTTGTGAGTATGAAGTTAAGTATGAAAGTGTAAAAATAGCTGAGTGAAATCAGTTTTATTTAAAACAAAGATCACCTTCTCTACTGTCTCACATTCAGCTTGTTAAATTAGTTTTTACAGAAAGAATTTAGGACATAGTTAAGCTGGTTGGCTAGTCTGTTGGTATCCGAAATAGACATGCGGCTGTCATAGAGTCGTGCCAGTCTCATGAGGATATAGTGTTAGAAGGACTGATCTTCACCCAGCTGTGTGTGTTATACTGTACATTTCTACAGAGCTAACATTCGAGTTGCAATCCTGATCAGAAATTGAGTAATAGACTTGTATGTTATATGTGTTGTCATCACCTTCAAGGATATGCTTGCATTCTTGACTGTGAAAGTAATACAAGACATCATAGACCTGTGGATTATTTAGATTCTCCTCCTCTTTCACACCACAGCCTCTATTGGCAAGTATTAATTCAGTATTTGTGCTAAGAAAGCTTGAATGATGGGCTGGTTTGAATAATTACTGAAGTTATTTCAGATGAAATAATGCAAAAATTTTGACTCTGTTCACTTCAAATTTATATTCTCTGATGGTCAGAGGCGGACCCACAGCCATTAATCTAATTGTGAGATGGTATAAAATATGCTGATTGCTAAATAAAATTTACCAGTTAAACAGTCACATTACAGTTGGGAATATCATATGCTTGTGCATCAGAAATAAACAAAATTTAAAGTTAACATTTCTTCTTGGTAATGTCTACATTTAAGCTAACTAACAAAAAGTTTTAGTAATTTCCTGCTAATTCTCGTACATAGGGTAAGACCTATAGCAGTTTAAGAAAGCTGCCCTACATAAACCAGATTTTACCAGATAGATTTTTGTTTTTACTTCTCATCTGAAGAACAGTGTGTAAAATAAGAATCATTAACTGCTAAGAAAACATATGAAAGTCACATACAACAGCAGTAGAAAGCTTCTTACTGTGTACCATATGAAATAAATATTAAGCTCCACACTTAAAATTGTACCTTTAAGTTTGTGAACTTAGGTTGAGGTCTCTTCCAGTCTGAATTATTTTATGATTCTGTGACAGTGCATCAACCTATTGGGGAAGAAGCTCTGCTGGGTATACTTTTGCAAGAATAAATCCTAAAGAAAATTTGGGGCATTTGCAAATGAAAACCTCTACAAGAACAGAGTTTAATTAAGGAGAAACATTTTTCCAATACCTTTTATCTGCTTATTATTAACATGAAATTATCTAAACTGTATAATGTAAGTGGAAATTATTAATAGCAATTTAACAATCTGTGTAAAGCAAACATTTATTTTTTACATTCAAGCTGACTTGTGACTCCTGTTTTCAGAAAATCTGACCTCATTTCTCAGTTTTGTTTTCATATTCCAGTATCTTCTATTTCTCTTACTTCCATTTAGCCTAAATACAGACAAACCATAGCTATACACTCTAACATTTTGCTGAACTTCTCAGCACATTAGAAATAGATACCTTGTATTATCTAGCATGAACTGATACATCTAATACTATATAATCTTCATATCATAGCTATGTAGTTTGCCTACATACAAATATGTTTATATAACAAATATACTAATACCTGTGAAATGAGCTGAGGTGATTTATTAGTTAGTTTAACCATCCTAGAAGTCACAGTTATAGCAAGAGAGAACTTCAACTTGGGGAGAACAAAGTAAATGACTGACCTGATCTCCTTCTGTGACAAGATGATGCACTTAATGGATGAGGGAAAGGCTGTGGATGTTGTTTACTTGGACTTCAGGAAAGCCTTTGACACCATTTCCCACAGCACTCTCCTGGAGAAACTGGCTGATCTCCTGGAGGAACTTGGACAGATGGACTCTTTGCTAGGTAGAAAACTGGGTGGATGGCCGGGCCCAAAGAGTTGTGGTGAATGGAGTTAAATCCAGTTGGCAGCTGGTCACAAGTTGTGTTCCCCAGGGCTCAGTATTTGGGCCAGTTCTGTTTCATATCTTTATCAGTGATCTGGATGAGGGCATCTTGTGCATCCTTCTCCAAAAAGCGGATTCATTAACCAGTGTGCAACAAGCCAATTCTCACACACTCAGGAGAGAGAGTGTATTTATTCAGGGCGGGGTGCTTGGTGGATTTTCCACAAATCAAGTGCACTGAAGGCATCACTGACATACCTTTCCTACACATGCATTACACAATTGTACAGTCCCAGTTACAATGATTGGTTAGCAATTAGCATGTAATTATAATATCTGCTTTGTCATTCCTCACACTACTGCGCCTGTGCAGAGAAAGCATCCTCACCTGGGCAAGGGTCTTCATGACCTGTGGGCAGGCATTTTAATATTATAATGAAGATAGTTCGGTTAGGCAAATTCACATTACTACTTTCTTTGCCAAGTTGGCCATACCTATAAGAAATTGTAATTAAGTCTTTATGCCTTTGATCTGGACCCTGATATTCCAGGAGTTGTTCCAGAAATACTTAAGGTCAGTCTACATGTTCTCTTATAGAATCATAGAATCATAGAATGGTAGGGGTTGGAAGGGACCTCTAGAGATCATCTAGTCCAACCCCCCTGCTAAAGCAGGTTAGCCTAGAGCAGGTTGCACAGGAATGCATCCAGGCGGGTTTTGAATATCTCCAGAGAAGGAGACTCCACAACCTCTCTGGGCAGCCTGTTCCAGNTCACGCTGAATGGCAGCACAGCCTTCCGGTGAGTCAGCCGCTCCCCCCAGCTTTGTATCATCAGCAAACTTGCTGAGGGTACACTCTGTCCCTTCGTCCAAATCATTGATGAATACGTTGAACAGGACTGGACCCAGCACTGACCCCTGGGGAACACCGCTGGTCACAGGCCTCCAACCAGACTCCGCACCACCGATCACTACCCTCTGCGCTCTGCCATTCAGCCAGTTTTTGACCCACCTCACTGTGCACTCATCTAAGCCACTCTTCCTGAGCTTTCCTATGATTAGATTCCTAATCTTCATCTTTTGGCTATAACTTGAAATTGTTTATTGTTTTCAAAATTAACTCGGCCTGCAAAAGCTGTGGTTAACTTTTAACTCAGCAATAAGCACTACGTAATTGGTATCACTCTTAATAAGTTTGCAGAAGATACCAAGTTGGGTGGAAGTGTTGATCTGCTTGGGGGTAGGAAGGCTCTGCAGAGGGATCTGGATGTGTTGGATTGATGGGCCAAGGACCACTGTATGAGGTTCAACAAGGCTAGGTGTTGGGTCCTGCACTTGGGTCACAACAACCCCATGCAACGCTACAGGCTTGGAGAAGAGTGACTGGAGAGCTGCGGGTGGAAAAGGACCCGGGCGTGTTGGTCAACAATTGCCTGAATATGAGCTGGCAGTGTGCCCAGGTGTCCAAGAAGGCCGACAGCATCCTGGCTTGTATCAGAAATAACGTGGCCAGCAGGACTAGGGGAGTGATCGTGCCCCTGTACTCAGCACTGGTGAGGCCTCACCTCGAATGCTGTGTTCAGTTTTTCACCTGTCACTACAAGAAAGACATTGAGGGGCTGGAGCGTGTCCAAAGAAGGGCAACAAAGCTGGTGAAGGGTCTAGAGAACAAGTCCTATGAGAAGCAGCTGAGGGAACTGGGGTTGTTTAGCCTGGAGAAAAGGAGGTTGAGGGGAAACCTTATCACTATCTCAATTGTAGATGAGAGATCATATCTTTGGAGATGGCTTTTAAAACAAAATCCTCAAACACTATCTTGTAAACTTACCTTCATTAACACATCATTTGTAATATATACTACGTAGTTAATAAGATACTTATGAGTTACAAGTAGTATCAATCCCTTCCCATCAACAGCAGACCACAACTTCATCTTGCAAATATTTTCTAAAACATAGGTGTTGGCACAAGACAGCATGATTAATTGTGTTGTAAGAGCACTCACTGCAAAAACATCCTCATCACCTCATTGTTGCACACATCAAACTGAGACACGAATGCCTGGCAAGGTTTAGTGCGTTTTAAACCCAATAACGAGAAGGTATGCTATTTCTATGACTGGCATCCTGTACCGCTACTTCCATTTCAAATTAATGGAGCCTTTATATCAACATGTCTTTTAAGAATCTAGTAACTTTCAGTTTGAAGAAATTGAAAGTTTTAATGTAGTCAACAAATTTATATGTTGCAGAAAAGTAATCTTCACAACCCTTGAATAGAGAACTACTCTTATAAATGGGTTAATGAGAAGTAAGTGGGTCAGTTCACAGTTATTTTTTTGTGCCTGTCTTTCAAATTGAAATAATTGTAGGGCCTTGCACTGCTATTGAATCTTGGAGAGTTAGTTTTCTTAATCAACCATGAAGATGGGAGTAATTCTAAGCAACAATCTATAATATGGACATGTCCATTACCTTGGTTCATGTTCAAAACCAAGATCCCAGTACTGCTGCTTGAATTCCATTTTTGGATACAGCAGTTGTCTAATGATAACATGATAAAGAAACCTATAAAGGAAAGTAATAATTTCAGTAACTTACTCTGTAAAAGTGCAGTGAGGAGGACTGGAGAGGTGACAGGATTCACCTCATACTCTGGTGTCTCAGGAAGAGCCCAAAGGCCTGGAAAGCACTTGCACAACAGCCAACGTTCATGACGAGTGAAATCACAAGAACTCCTACTTTCAGGATGTCCAAGCACTATCTGTAAGCTAAACAGACACAAGTCTACAGGCTACTGCTTTGGTAGGCAGTCAAAAATTAATCTGAGCTTGAAAGTAAGTAAAAAAATAGTGGGAAGTACCCTATTCACGTCTTTCATTCTCTGGGGATGCTTCATGACTGGTTCAAATTAAGCTGAAACTGTGCAGTTGTCAACTGGTCCTGCCTTCTTTTGCCATTTTGGTATGTACTACTACTGATTACCCTGTGTTGGCTCTAGTGAGAATGACTTCGTGTGGTAAGGTGGAGCTACCTTTCCATTGAAAACATATCTGCACAAAATACAAAATTGTATTTTTTATTTGGATCATCTTACTGGGAAGGGAGGATGTAAGAAGAAAAAGAAATGGTAGGACAGCTCTTTTGCATCTAGTTCATTTAACTCCAAAATTGCATGAAGTGAAGAATGAAAAAAGACCCTTTTGGTCAATATTTTAGTCAAATATACATTCACCGTTGTGTCTTTTATTACATTATGATGAATTTTAGCTAAAGAACAAATGCTTGCATCCCAATATTTGCAAGAGCATGTAGCACTGCAAAAAACATTAAGTATCTTGACCTAATTATAATCTGTTCACTCCAGGTAGGGTGCCTAAGAGAGGAGTTCAAGATGGTCACAAAACTAGACATACCATTTTCTTGGACTGGATTAGACTTTTTTGTCTGTAATGAATAGGTTGTTAATTAGCTTTTAGACATTTAACTTCATTGTGAAGGTTGATGTGCACAGTTTGCAAATATTTGCTCAAAGATCTACTAGGTCTCTCTGCTTAGTTGCAATTACATTTATTTTGGAAATAATGGACAACCTCATTATGGAGGTCACCATCACTTCTCCTTTTAATGTTATAAATAATAAGATCAAAATTATATCTAAACTATAGCTGCTTCTGGCAAGATTCTAGGAAATGATATATTTCTGAATACAATAATACTTGGTTTTGATGTTTTTTATGGTTGCACTTGAAAAAACATTATGTAAAGGAAAAGTACAAAATGTTTAAATATTCATTTACTTGTGTATTTAACTTACCAAACACATCAATACTGCATGGTCTGATCTAATCTAAATACTGTTACTGTTGTGCAATTATATTTAGGTCATCTCATACATATTTCAACAACAGTAAATTAAGAACCTACACACATAATTACCTGGGAACAGATTTTATAATCATACCAGAAATCCAACAAGATGGTAAGATTTGCATTTACTGCAGAACTCATGTTTATATTTTATCAGTTCAAATTAATTCAGTGTTCAAAGTGAAAGATTCAGAAACTTTCAAATAAATCCTGTTCTACGGAATTCCCATCCTCCTACCTTGAAAACTGTCAAGGACTGCTACAAATGTATAATTACTTTAATGACCCAGAAAATAAATAGCAGTTCAGGTGATGTGATAATCTATGTATCAAATGCCTTGCTCCTTTATCCTAAGTTTGTTCTCCAAATGGTATTGTGTTATATTCAGCATGGTACATTATATTTTTAGTATAACATTAGTGTTAAAACATTTACAATGTCTCTTGCAAGGAGTGTAGAACATGAATAAATGGGACTGAATGGTAATACATTCTGATTAGTTGACCTTGGCTGACTGCCAGGTGCCCAGCCAGCTGCTCTCGCACTCCGATTCCTCAACAGGACAGCAAGATAAAATGAGATGGAAAAGCGTGTGGGCTGAGATAAAGGCAGTTTAACTAGAAAAGCAAAAACTGCACATGGAAACAAAGCAAAAACAGGAGTTTATTCTCTGTTCTGTCCATTCGCTCCCTGGGAGGCAAGGCCTCAGGATGCATAGCGATTGCTTCAGAAGACCAGCATCATAACCACAAATGTCACCCCTTCCCACTTGTTTTCCCAGGCTTTTATTGCTGAACACAACATCACACGATACAGGATGTCCCTTTGGTCAGTTGGAGTCAGCTGTCCTCACTCTGTTCTGTCTCAAATTCCTGCCTACTCCCAGGCTACTGACCTTTGGTGGTAGTGGGGACTGTTGTAGAGAAAACCTTGATGCTGTGCAAGCAGTGCTCAGCAATAGACAAAACACTGATGTGTTGTCAATACTGTTATAGCCACAAAGGCAAAGCACAGCACTATACGGGCTGCTGTGAGGGAAGTTAACTCCATCCCAGCCAGACCTATTACATCTGTACTCTTCCTTTTTCTTTTGTCCTATATTTTGAATAACTACTTAGACCAGATTTGATCTGGAATATATTATTACTATTCAATATATATAATTTTATCTTGTATATTTGAGAAATTCTGTATTTTAAAATAGTCCATAGATATAGTTTTATGACAGATGTGCAAGGTATTAAGTGTTTTGATTTTACAGATAGATGTGTGACATCAAGGTCAGGATGAGCAGCCCAGCTTTATCTAATAAGTTACATTCAGAAGTACACACAACCAAGAAGTCTAACCTTCCCATGCCCCTTCCAGCTGAAGGACGAACTTTTCTCTAAAACAAACTGCTTACCATGTAATATGTCTTTATTCTTCATAGGATATGTTTATGTGAGGGGGCTACTTATATAATATGTATCTGGTATTGAGAAATTAACTTTACAGTGTAGTCTGAATATATTTAAAGGACTGACAGACAAAAATGATAAAAGAATGATGTGCTTTGTAGTGTATGAAATCCTAACTGATTCTGTGAACATAATGTTCTGTTATTCAGGGCTAAAAGTTGTCAATTTCTTTTCTCCATTGCTATGGCAGCCTGCCTCTCCTACATTACTACTAATACATTCACCTTTCCATGAAAATGAAAACCACATCTGAAGATTAATTTGCAAAATTCAGCTATTCATATAGCACACTCTTTGTGTCACCTACTGCTTTTCCTGGCACAGTCAAGCATGTCAAAAACAAAGTTCTGCTTCATTATATTTCTACCACTTGAGAAACAAGATATGAAATTCAACAGAAATGATGAGCATAGCTAAGTGCAGCTTAGGATGTTGGACAGCTTGGTTGTGTCTTAATGTGTCTCAAGTAGACATATGAATGTAAATTCTGGCTTGAATGGTCTTGCCACAGAGCCAGAAAGGCAAAGTACAATTTCTTAGCTTCCTAGGATATGAGAAGACTGAAGCAGGAGGCTCTGCCTCTGGTTGGAGGTAATGTGGCTGCAGAATAAACCACCACCTTTTTTGATTTTACACTGCTGGAGTAGAGAAGAGTCCTTCCATTGACTCCTGCAGTATCAGNAAGTACAATTTCTTAGCTTCCTAGGATATGAGAAGACTGAAGCAGGAGGCTCTGCCTCTGGTTGGAGGTAATGTGGCTGCAGAATAAACCACCACCTTTTTTGATTTTACACTGCTGGAGTAGAGAAGAGTCCTTCCATTGACTCCTGCAGTATCAGGATTTAATTTCTGTGATATAAGCATGAAGGTGAGGGCCTCAAGGGGCTTCATATTTGCAGACAATGGAAACTTATAAATTTTCCTTGGAAAGTCAAAAGGAACAGAATGGAGCATTTTTCTCGGTGAAGACCAAACACTTGAGCACATTGGGCTTCTGGTGGTAACATACAGGTTTATGCAGATGAAGTGTATTTTGGCTCCCAATACTGGGCACAGATATCCTTTTTTTTTACTGGATTTATTGGTGTAAATCTAGATCTAGTAAATGGAGTTACATCAAGCTGGTGGCCAGTCATTAGTCAGGTTCCTTAGGGCTTAGTTTTAGGGCCAGTCCTCTTCAATGTTTTCATAAATTGTCTGGATGTAGGAATTGAATGTACGCTAAGTTTGCCGATTATACTAAACTAGGGGGAACTATGGGTTCCTCCTACTCCCTCAAGAACAGAGAGGCCCTACAGAGAGATCTGGATAGACTAGAGAGCCGGGCA
>VZSC01014398.1:0-40137 GCA_013398225.1 Steatornis caripensis
AGACAAACCAGGGCTCGGGGTGAGCGAAAGCAATGCCATCCCCAGCCGTGGGACTACCCATAGCCCCAGACTCGGCTGAGAAGCTGCTCTCATCACGACCGTGGGCTAACCTAAGCACTTGTGGGTGACCATCCCAGGGATGGCAACTGGCCTCCTCTCTAGCTCTTGCCCATCCTGATGCGCCGTCCCTGTGCTGCACTGCTCCTCCTTTACAGAGTCCTTTGTGGCAACGAGCATGGAGCCGCTTGGCGTTGCGCGTTGTGAACTGGCAGCTCCATGCGTGCGTTAACAAGAGGTGAGTTCGGAGTGTGGGTCTTCTTCAGCCTGCCTAAATCTTTGTCTCTTCTGTTGGCTTCGCTGGAGTTACTCCGACTTATGCTGTTGGAAAAATCCTCCTCTTGATCTAGCAAAGTTGCTGTTTCCTCCTTCCAGACCTGCCCAAACCTGCCAGTTTGAGCTCAGACACCCTTATTTTCCTTTAGGAGGAAAGGGGAAAATCAGGAAGGAACTAATCTATGATGACATCAGTGGGAGAACGGGCTAATAGAAATTGTAATGAGTCTACAGAGCCAAAGGAACAAGCAAATGGGAACAAGCGATCCCACCGATGCAATAGAGAGATTTATGCCGACAAAGGGGCTGATCCGGTGCTCATTAACGTCACTGCAAGTCTTTATCCTAACTGTAATGGACTGTGGATCAGGTTGGACGACAGCGTTTTAGTCTTGCTACAATATGCAAACCGTTAATGGTAATGTGCTGCGCGTGGAATAGCAATGCAGGAAGCCCTCTCCCAGCAGGAAGAGTTTGCTCGTCGTTGCACGCGGCACCTTTGCAAAGCAAACGGGAAATACCTTCTGCTCTCCTTAGGTTTAGTTTTCAGGGGTGCGCGAGGCTGTGGAGGAGCCAAGTCTGAGGCTTGGGCTTAGCTGTCTGGATGCTGCAGCATCTGCTGAAATGCCAAACGCGTCTTAATCATTAGTATATTAAAAACCTTGCCTTGAATAAGGATCCTTCAGCTGGCAGCGAGAGGTGTTGGCTCTCGCCACCAGCAGTCATGCTGGGAGGCAGTCGTTGGTTTATGTGCCCAGTGAGGAGGCAGAAGAGCAGGTGGATGGGTACAGAAAGGCTGAAGGCAAACTTGACTTTGCAACGGGATTCTCCCCTGGAAAAAACAGTGTCAGTGAGATGGAGACAAGGTCTGGAGGGCTGAGCCTGGCCTGGAGGTGGGGACACCTTTGGGGAGAGAGCTGAATAGGAAAGGACGCCAAGGGTCAAACAGGAGATGTGCGAGCCCGGCTCTGCATGTCAATGAGGACAGAGTAAATAAGGAATAAAACCACCTTCCAACATGAGCAGCTGGTGAAATATCACAGGTTTTTTTTTTTCCCAGAGATGGGAGATTTTGACCGGCTCTGCGCCGGCAACCGTAAATGGCTCTGACACCTGCGTCTGTTTTATCAGACACATGCAGAGCCCCGGACATGATCCAAACATTTATTACTTTGGATTTTTGAGTCTGATTGGGTTTTTTTTTTTTTTTTTTTTTTCTCCCCACGATGGGATCGTTGTTTTCCCAGCTTCACATCCTCTGTTCAGCAAAACTGGAGTGTTTCTCAGACTTACGTTTCTTACACATCTCTAATAAGAAACATGATAGAAAACGATCGAGAAAAGCAGATTCTCAAAGGCATGGAAGACGAGCAGGGCAGCTCCAGGTTCAGAGCCACTCGCAAATCTCGAGATGGTTTGGACCTACAGATAGGCACAGCAGTGATATTTGAAGGTGTGTTTGGGTTCTTACTCTTTAGTCCTCCAAATCCCATAAATTATAGATGTAGGGCTTTATTCCAGGATAATCTTTATTATCGCACATCTCTGTTCTTCTCTTACAGTCCAGTACAAAGCTCGTGATGAGTTCAAAGGAAGAGTGACCTAGGTGAAAACTCAAGCAAGTATTTCCAAGTCTCTAGAGGGTCCGATGCTTATCTTGCATTGCAGCTCGGTGGGAGCTAGGCGAGCACCTGCTCCTCGTACGTTTATTCAAAAATTTAACACTTGAACAGTTTGGTACAGAAGGAAATACGGATGTTTATTTCTGAAACAGATCTTTTTACTAGAAAATAATCCATTTCTTTCTAGCATACCTTGACTGGAAAATATTTAGTTTAGCACTTCCTTGTTGGGAAGAGGGCAGATTTGGGTATGGTTGGAAAAATACTGTTTCTTTCTCTTCATCTGAGTTTATGAGTTCATTGAAGCACCCTGTCAAATTCTACAGGAAACACTCTGCTGAAGCTGAAGCGAGATTTTGAGTTTTAAAGTGTCTTATAGGAAATAGTGCAATTTTCCATTCAGTCTCAGAAGGGAAGGATTTCTGAATACACAGAGTTTCCCTTCAGCTGAAAAAAGCCTTTCCCTTCTCACCTCTGAAGTGCTTTATGTTTTGGAGTCAATTTTTCCATCGTACTGCATCTCTTCTTCTGCTCTCTGCTAGTTGGAGGAGCTGTTCTGCTTTGAACTAGACAAAGTTGATGTTGAATATATGTTTTCCAAGGCCAAGTTTCAGGCTGGCCGATGCACGTCCTGACCCTGTTTGCTCAGCAAACTTGCACAGCGTGCGAATCGGGGGCAAACCATGGCGGGGTTGGGAGGGAGCAGTTTGGAGGTGCTCCGGCGGTGTGTATGTCGAGTGATGTGATTTAGTCCTCCTCAAACATGAGGAGCAAAAGGTATCCGTTAGCCCTGGCTTGTGTACTCATGGAATGAAGGAAAGCCTCTCCCCTCTCCAGCTGCCTGTATTCTGTGGCAGGGCAGAACGCGGTCAGAAGGTCAAAATCCTGTCTTGGGTTGTTATTGCTTTGTCATGGAGGTGGTTGGTTGAGGGAGATGCGTTCACTGGTGCACATCAGCTGGGTCTCCTAAATTTCTCTGGTCGTCCTTGGCTCGTAGAGGACAGCAGCTGCAATTTCCTTGCTGGTTTAAAGCCAGCAGCATGCAGACTGTTGACATTGTTTAGCGAGACACGGGGTCCCTCACCTCAGACACCTCTGTGAGTCTGAAACCAGCATGCCAGACATTTTTGGCCATTCAGAGGTCCACTTGGTGACCTCCATCCATTCCAGCGGCACTGCCGTAAGTAGTCTCAACAGAAGGCCAAGGTCTGAAGAGATCACAGGGTCATAAATATCCTCTTGCTCCTTCTAGAAAAGACTGAAGGCTTCATGGCGATGCATTGCATAGTAGAAACTTCAGCCACCTTGCCGGGGCTGAACCTCCACGGTCGATGGGAGTCGCAGCACGAACCCCTTGCAGGTTCAGCAGGAAGGGAAGGTGCAGAGCTATGTCCTGAGCACAAGTGGTTTGCAGCCCGCGGTGCGAAGGGGGAACCTGCGGCGTGCGGAGAGGCGCTGAGGGGCTGCCGAATTAGTGCGACGGGGAGATGTCAGCTCTTCCTCTCAGCTTCCCTTTGCAGCGCCAACTGTCAGTAATTTAACTAACGTTTTGTAAATAAATGTGGCATTCGGACAGCTGTCACCGCGCCTGTTATAAACACTCCTTTTGTCACTAAAAGCTGGCAGTGCCGCTCCGTTTCCCCTGCAAATGCAGCTACCACTGCCAGTTAGCTCCTGAAGCCAGGGCTGTCAAGGAATCGCATGCCGGCCGGCGGCTGGGAGACCGTGGCTTCGCGCAGGGTGCCCAGCGAGGCACTGCCAGGGCCTGGTGCGAAGGCAGCTTTTGCATCTCGAAAATAAATAAATGGCCTGATCAGCAAGCAAGAAAACCCATTTGAGTGTGGCTGTAGGGCTGGTGGTAGGTTCCCAGCCAGGATCCTGGGCAGGCCAGCTGCAGTGCCGGCGGTGGCACCGGTTCCTCTGCCATCTCGTCACAGCCCCGTGGGAAGCCGCGGGTAGGACGGGGTGGGGAGCCCAGCCAGGCCTGAGCTTTTCATTTTGGAGCGTGGGCTCCTCAGGCTTCGGTTTCGGTAAATTCAGTCGCTCCGGGACTGAGTTGGATTTGAGCGGAGAGTTCTGTCCTTTGGGCCCGTCAGTCTTGCTCGGCACGCTTGTCCTCTTCGGAGCGTATTCAAAACCTTCAGGCAGCCTGGATGCTTCTCCTGCTAACAAAGCTGACTGGAGACGGGATTCTGTTGCCTTTGTGCTTGCTGGGAAGTCTCGATTCTGTACTGCTTTGATTTTTTTTCATCTTTCAGGGACCCTTGTGGCTCCAAAGAACCCTCCGTTGGCCCGCGGTGTTTCTCTCCCAGTGTCAGGTGGTATGACTTTGAGCAGTCAGCACCTATAGCCTTGCTGTGCTGCATTGATGTGTGATGCAGGCAGTATAGACATCAGCACATGACATCTCTGTCTCTAAGCTGCTGTAAAATTAACTTCATCTCGAGTGGCAGAAAATGATCACATCCTCGCTTGAGGGCGATGAAGAATATTCCTGAGTCACTGCTAGTGATGAAACAGGCAGAAAATCCAGAGTAATACACAACTGCCCACTCAGTTTTAATCGCCGAGGCCATTTGCTGCTGCAGAGCCTTAAGACGCAGCTTCCTCCTCCTCTCCCTCCCTTCCATCCATCACTCCCCCTAGCAGCCCGGGCTGCGGATCCCAGCAGGGGCAGAGCAATTTCCCGTCCCACCGGCGAGGATGCAGGCTACGAGCATCTCGTGCTTCTTCACTGTACGCCTGGGAGGAGAGGAGAGGATCAAAGCTTCCTTTTCTTAAGGCAATCGGAGGAAAAAAGATGGAGCCTGCCCTCCTCGGTTTTCCTCCTTCCAGGCTGCGATCCCACAGCCTAGGAAGAACTCTCCTCCAAGCCCACCCTCGTCTCCACAAATTTTCCCTGCTGCCTCCGAAGCAGCTGCTGCGCCCACGAGGACGTTTCCTTTCGCCTTTCTTCCCTGTCAGCTTTAGTTCAATGCCATCTCCCCAGATTTTTATGTCTTGGATAAAGCCACCCTCTTTCCTCCCACTGCCAGCTCGCTGCTTGGGGAACCTCTTGCCAAATTTGCTGGCAACTAAGGCCAAGAAAACCCTTCAAAACACTGATCAGAAGCAAAGCGCTGTGATGCTTTCCTTCCTTGCATATGCTCCCTGGCAGCGCGTTAGTGCTAAGGACTCCTCGAGCGAGGCTTCCTGCGTGTCCTGCGCTGCCAGCTTTCCCCTCAAGTTCAGGTGGAAACCCCCCACGCCCCGGGTGCAGGTTGAAGGGGTCTGCAAAACGCCAGCGAAGGTGCACGCGAGTCCTTCAGCTTGGGAATCGCCGCCTCCTCCTGCTCTTCCACGGGGCTGAATCGCTGCCGTCCCGGTTCGGCATCGCTTTGGGGGAAAACCGTAGCAGTCCTCCAGTTTGTGCGGGCGTTTGAATGAACGCTCTCTTTTCTCCAGTCAGGGCTTGTCCGCATTTATCGCTTAACCTGATTTTTAGATGTTCTCTACCCTGCAGGTTTGCTGGGGTATGCTATTCACACAAAACTCTCCTGGTGTCAGACTTCTGCTAGGATAGCTTAACAGCTCCTACCAGCCTTGGAGGGGAATGAGCAGGACTGGCAACAGTGCAGATGCGCAGGCATAAATGTGTCAAAGCAGGGGTTTTGCCAGCGCAAAAAATATTGCAGAAGCTCGCTCCCCGCACCGATGGAGATTGCTGTACCAGCGAAAGTTTTCCGCACCCGTTAGCCAATTCCGGGCAAGTTTCTGTGAATCCCGCTCTCCTCTCTGTAATCCCCGGCAGCTTTGCACGCCGCGCATTTATTTGTCAGCGCAAGCAGGTGCAGAGCTGCAGGACATGAGCTGAGCATCTCGCTTTGGTGGTTATCCCGGCGTACAGCCGCTTTATTCTCGCGCCAGGCAGCGCAATCAGCACTCTTTCTCGGCTTAATTTGCCTTTTCCTCATCCCGTCCCCAAAAAAGCGGAGTCTGGATGGTGTGTTTTGGGTTAGGTTCAGCGGGGACCCAGGAGACAAGCAGCAAAATGAATAGATGGGCGGTAATTTTGGATTTGAGCGTTATAACTAACCACCCCTGAGCGCACTTGTATTCTGCACACGCCGGCCGTCGTCGCACACAGAGACTGAATTTGTGTGTGTATATTTATATACCTCGTGCACGGCTAATGAACAAAGATAGGGACAGTACAGGGGGAGAGTAATTAGTGCGGCTACTCGTCGAGAGAGGCAGGAGACGGGGGTAAAGCCGGGGGAGCCGGCGCGGGTACCGCGGCCGTACCCGGGAAAAGTGGGGCCGCTTTGGGGAGAGGTGGGGGGACAAGCCCGTTAGTAAACGCTCTAATCTTTCATCGGAGTGGTGCCAACTGCTGCTCGTTGCTCCTGCTGCGAGTCTGAAACAGCGGTGCTAACCTCTGGCAAAATCAGGTGGATAACAAGGGAGGGAAGGTTGGCTTTGTTTGTGGCATTTATTTATTTTTTTTCCTGGCTTGGGAAGGAAGAAATAAAGTTGGATTTCAAGTGGGGTTGTTGCAGTAATGGAGGGAAATGAGAAATGCTCTTCAGCTGCCTTCTCCTTCCCCGCGTCCCCATAAATAACCCTTCTCACTCGGAGACGGCTCGGCTCTTGCTTAGAGGAGAGAGCTGGGCTTTGCTGTTATTTTCTTGCCGCAGCTCGAGGGCCCCTTCCCTTTCCTGCCTGCAGCGCACCTCGTCGGAGCCTGCTCCCCACCAGGGCTGCTCTCCGGAAAGCAATTTCTCTTCTCACGTGGGCTCTGGTTTGCGAGGAGCCCCCGCGGCGGGCAGGGCTGCTCCCCAGCTGCCGTGGCTCTTGGGCACGGGCATTGTTGCTGACGCCCTCCCCTCTCTACCGCCGCGTTGCCGATGCCATGGGGGTCCCAAACAGTTGGTGCTACCTTGGTGTCAGTCCCAGTTTCCTTAAGTCAAACGCCGCCGCCGAGCGAAGTGTGAGCCTTTGGCGGGGATGGACAGCAGCAATCCCCAGCCTGCTCCTGGGGAGATAGCCAAAAACTGCTTAAAATGCCCGTGATGCTCTTTGCAGATCCTTCCATGTCCTCCCAACAGCCTCTTTTAATCAAACCGGGTCCAGCCGCACGATAGCTCTATCAGCAGTGAAGTGTTGTCCTTCTGTGGGCGAGGCAGGTCTTGCAAACTGTGTCTGGGGACCAAGGGACAAAAAGTGTCGCCGTACGGAGGGTTTTTGATATGTATGGGATCTTCCTCTCGGGATTTTTGGCCACGTTTTGCATGCAGTTTAGCCACCCCCTCTCTGGCTCAGTTGCCTAGAAGAGGCAGACCTTCCTTGTGGAAGCAAGGCGCAGGCGATCTCTCTTCCTCTGCGCATCGCTTTTCCCCTTCGCCATTTCTGCTAACTTTTGTGAATCAGCTGGCTGATGTTGGTCAGGTTTGACAGAGGGCTGGCTGTCAGATTTCTACAACTTCCATGAAAATAGGCAGGCAGAGGTTGAGAGACCTCTTGAGATAATGACAGAGTGAGCTCAACTCTTGTACGAGACACCCAAGAATCCCCGTGGGCACTGGCCATGTGCAAGACTCTAGGGAAGAGGGAGCTCCAGCCTGAGCTTGCGTCGTTTAAGACTAAAATGTGTAGGAAAACACGCATCCTCCATGGCATGTGTGGAGCTACTCCTTAAATACAGCAAGGAGTCCAGCTGCGGAGGTGTCGAGCGTTCCAGATTGCGTGTAAGGAAAACCACGACGACAGTGGTGTGTTGGTGGAGACAGGCTGCTAGTCCCGGGGTCAAGGAGAAGAGCCGAAAGCTCGGGTTCTGTTGGTAACGCGGCTGCTATCAGGTGGGGGATGCTGCACTTTGCTTGCCTGAATCGGAAGACTGCAACAGCTGGTCGCTGTGGCATTGCTGAAAACGTCTGGCTCAGCCTTCCCTTCGGTTAAAAATAAAAAAAAAAGGCAAAAAAGGAAAATAAAAGCACAACAGCAATGACAAAAGAAAAAAAAAAGCCAGTAACTCGCTTTCCAGAAGTTCCTAATGCTGCAACAGGCGAAGCACTGGAGATAAAAGAAATAAAAAAGCAGGGGAAAGAGGGAGAAAATGCATTTATAAGCTCTCAAACTAACAGCATGCAACTCTCATATTATTTTTCCTCCTTAGCCTTTGAAACAGAACAACGGCCCGGAGCCTTCTCGGCAGATGGACAATGTGCGTGCCTTAACCACTTAACAGCCATTAGCCTAATTTCACGTACTGGAGCCAAATTAAATAATAAGTAAGAGGCTATGAAAAGCTGGTTTGGAGGCTGCGTTACTGCCTTTCAGTTGATAACCTTCTCATAAACAGATGCTCTCTCTCTACCCTATTAACCTTGTCTGAGAGCGGGGAGGGGAGCTTTGGTGAAGCAAACAAGCCAGACCTTGGTGGGGACGGGGGGAGGCGAGCTGGAGGGGCCGGATATGGGGGTCCCTCAAATTTCGGAGACTCCTCTTGGTTTTTCTCCCCCGATGCCCCGGCCGTGGAGGAGTTGCTGAGCAAGAAGCCCGTTCTGCGGTTGCGTCCGGGTCATTTTAACGTGCCAAATGATTCATCTTGATCAGCGAGCCCATCTGTACCTGCTGGGCGAGGCCGCACCACCCGGAGCTGATTTTGTGGACAAATCTGTTGTACTTGGAGGAAAGGGGAGATGGTGCTGGTAGACACGGAAGGGGAGGTGGCTCCGTGGCTGGGTGCCTGATCCCTCCCTGGTTTTGGCTCGGGCAGGGCATGGGGGGCTGCATCCCCCATCCCGGTTGTACCACTAGCTTGCCCTTTCAACTGAAGGAATTTTGCTGCTCTTTGCGTCTTCCCCCCCCCCCTCCCTCCATGCTGAAATAGCAACAATAGGGCTTGGCAAAGCTTTGGGAGTTTGTGAGTATTAGGTAGTTTGTAAAACGCTTTTGATGTTATTTTGGTGATGGGATGGTGAGGCGCTCGCAGGTGTGTGCGGAAGGGGTTGTGTGGGGTTTGGTGGGGGGTTTTTTGCTGCAAAATATTTGTGGGCGGCTGCTTTATTTTGTCACCAGTCCCCCACCACGAGCTATTGCTCTGTGCTTTGCGTCTCAGCTTTGGGCCTTTTCGAGTTTCCAGGGGATTATAGATGACCGTGCAGCTATTTTTGGTGAAAGGTTTTATTTATTAAAAAGCCATCTTACTTCATTAAAAAGATACATTGACAGGGAATAGATGAGCAGTTCTATTACTGGCTTGCAGCGTGCCATGCAAGCCCGGTGCCACCGAGATGATGTGCTGCATGCCCTCCCTCGATGCAAGCAGCATCTCTCCGCGGAGCCACCCAAAAGGTGGTGCACGAGCCCCCCCCTCGCCCCAGCTTGCAGGGTCCAGGGCCCTGGGATAGATGTGGGAAGGTTTGCTCTCTGCGCAAGGTTTCCAGCGGTTCCTTGGTGCCAGCAGCAGACTTGCCTTCCTCGTTGGTTTTCCTCCTTCGTCTGAGTTGTCACGCAGGCTCTGCTTTCGTATGCAAAACCCGTCCTCTGACTGGCATGGAAGCAGATAAAGCTGAGTTTCTTACAAGTTTGCTTCATTTTGGTCCAAGTAGGAGTAAATGACTTGCTGCCTGCGGCGGGGACGTTTGGAAAAGCTTTGTGCTGTGTGGATTCTCTGAGGTTCAGAGGAGGATGAATCTCATTTTTATGTGGCCTTTCCCTCTGTGGGGCACTCGCAGAGTCCCTCTCCTGTACCTGGCTGCCTATCTGCACTAGACTTGCAGGTACTTAATGTCTTTGAGCCATCTGTTCCTCTGTCAAATTTAGTTAAAATTGGCCAAAGGCTTCACAAATTATTGGGGAAGATTGCTAGACAGAGGCACGCGGGCAAAGAACACAGTTGCATAAGCTCATTCCAGTAGGAGTCAGGGCTAAAAATACATCGGGGTATGTTATCCGGAGACAGGGCAGCTGGGGAGATGGGATCCAGTGCAGGGGATATTAAACCCGGGTCTATTTTTCGGTGCTGTAGAGGCTCCTCGGTGGAGATGGGCTTTGCTTCGGGGAGGGTGTGCCGCCTTGTGTTCCTTTCTCATACCACGTGGCTTCCCGGCCAAAACGAGCCCCGTTCCCCCTTTTCCGAGGCGCTGACCCTTATGCCGAGATGCTGCAGCTGCAATTTCAGGCAGCTGTTTGCTGAAGGACTGCTCCGACAAGGGCTGGGACGTGGTGTTTGCTTGGAGGTGGCGTGCGGCATTGCTGGCACGGCAGCAGCAAGCATGCGGCTTGGCCGGTTAGTAGCGAGCTTCCCTCGCTGGAGGAAAGGGAAGGGGACGGTTGTATGCGGGTAAGAAGGTCAAGTGAGCAGGAGTTCCAGGTCGCTGTCTCCCCCAGGCCAGTCTGAACAGGCGGAGTGCTCTGGCCAGTGCGCTGGGGTGTGCTTCCTGCAGACCTTCTCAAATGCCTGTGTCTGGTTTTCTCTCTCTCAGTGCAGTGTTGCTTAGCCCGAGCAAGACGTTAGCTCTGGGAGTGCTCGCGCTTTCTTCCGAGAGCCTCTCCTCCAGGTGTTGGCTGGATGCGGTCCTCCCAAGTGCAGAAGCCTGAGCGGGTGCCGGCTGGGATCGCCAGTGTGAAATGGCTGGGGAGATCTTGCTGGGGGCCATGGGCAGAAAGAAACGCGCGGAGAGGTTTTGTGCCGTGCCGTTCGGATGGACGGAGTAGTAACCAGCTCCTCCCGCGTGCGCCACGGGTTCCCACTGCAAGCGACGGCTAATGCGATGCCTGCGCGGCATCGTCAGGCAGGGCTCAGCGTGCTACCATCGCTGACCGCTTCACCCTGAAGGATGTTTTAAAACCAGGACGTTCCCGGTCAGATATGTCTTAGCTTTGGGCATCCAGAAATTAGGTGCCTGAAGTAAGCAGGTCTCGGGAAGAGAGAAGGACTAGTCCGTGTCCCAGAGTCCTGTCTCTTGTCATTGGCTACAGGGGGCGTAGATGGCCAGCACGGACTAAGGTGAGATGAAATGCATCTGTTAGAAGAGAGAAAAAGCAAAGCAACCAGCAACCCCCCCCCCTCACAGGCTGGATGGCTCTCGAGCCATTAGCATGTCCATAGGAGCCCAGAAAAGCACGAGCAATCTGGGATACTTGCTCCTGTAACTGCAGGTGTCCGAGATGATGGATGTCTGCATCTGAGCGTGCTTGTCTGGTCCCGCTTTGTAGTCGCTGGAGAGCGATGGGCCTTTTTAGGGTGCAATTCATCCCGGTCTAAGGCAGGTGTCTAAAATAGGTCAGACAGATTGTGTCCTAGCAGTGCCTTTTTCTCTCCGTTTGCTATGAAACGGGGTCCAAATGGCTAGCTTGCGTGTCGAGGTGATAAATCCCAACCCAAGCATTTAGAAGAAGCCGTAGGATCGAAGTAGGAAATACTTGACATTGATCAGGGTGTGGCAGTAAAGCTGGGCGAGGATGTTAAGCAGCAGGAATACACCTGATACGCTTCACCAAGCGGAAATGGGGGAAGAAACAGGGGATTTGGGTGATTTTTTTTTTTTTTTTTTTTTTTTTTNTCAGAAGATGCGTACATGTTCCACAGTAGTTTGTTTTAAAGAATCGACTGTTCATGTGCTGCTAACCAATATAAGTAATGATCTAAAGCACACGCAATATAACTAAGAACAATTATACATGCTATGCAGATTTTATTTTGGGGTTTTTTTTTTTTTTTTTTTTTTTTTTGGATCCTGAGTCCACTTGCACCTCATCCCTCTAACTTCCAGGAGACTCAGCTAAGCAACTCTGCGTGTGCCTTGTCATTAGGTACCTCGCCCAGCAAGCTCCAAGTTCATTAGTATTCTTTAAGTGCTAACGAAATGTCCGAGCTGCATCTTTTCTGCGTGAGAGGCTGAAACCCCTTAGCAGTAAGGGAAAAATCAGACTCCAGCGCCATGGAGACCACCCAGAGCGGGCCCCTTCTGCCAGCAAAGTGCTGTTCGTGCCAGTGTGGCAAAACCACAGGAGCGAAAACAACCCCCAAAAGTGGTCGGAAGAGAATTTTATCTTTAGAATTGCATCTGCAACGGGACCTCTGCCAAGCGTGGCAGTTTGAGCTGAGGATCTTCCCACCCCAGCACAGCTGTCGCTGCAGAAATCCATAGGTGTCGACGTCTGCAGGTAAAGAGGCAGCGTTGAGGGTTAGGTTAGGGATGATCCGCTTTCTCCTGCCCCTGTAGGAACCCGTAGGGCTGCTTGGCTCTGCTTCGCGTGTTGGGTAACGCGGGTGCGAGCTCCTTTTCTGGCTGAGGTGTCGAGTGCCAAAAAGGCAAGGCAGCGCGAGGGCCGTGGCTGTGCCCTGCCTGCCTAAGACGCTTTCGTCGATTTTTGTTTTCTTCAATGGAAACAGAACTGGCATCCATTAACCAGCCTCCCGGCCTCTCCAGAGCAAAGGATGGGAGGCAGCAAAGGCTTTATTGCTGATTTTTTTCTCTTAGGCTCATGGGTTTCTCTCCCATTGCTCTTTGCTCAGCAACTCTGGCTGCAGCCTGGGAGATGGAGGGGGCTTTGAGAGCAGAGCAGAAGAAATATGAGGTGGAAATGAAGCTCCCCTAATCTGACTTATCCCCAGAGCGTATCTGTGTTTCGGGAGGCCCCCTATTCATTTAACTGGCTTAGACGTCCGCAGACAGCTCTGCGAAATAGCCATGGGGGAAGACGGATCGGAGAAGCCGTCTCTTCTGACTTTATTTGGCAGCTCTGATGCTTTCGCTGCCGGTCTGCGAAGCTCTCCCTTAGGGATGGAGCACGGCCAGGCCGTGAATAGCGGGGTATGGAGGGAGCTCTTGGGGGTGTTAGCAGGCGCTGGTAAACAGAGTGCTGCTCCGCTAAAGGCAGCTCCAGTCCAAAGGGTTCTTTCCTCTCCGGAGGTTTTGTTTGAGAGGCGAGAGGTGAGGGGCTTGAGGCTGGGGTGGAGGGCAGCAAGAGGCAGGGTCTCGCTGCAGAGGTGCCCGAGATGCTGGCGACTTTGTCACCAGTTTCTTCCAGCATCCTGCCCATCCCCCGGGAATTATCCCAAATCTCTGCGCGGTTTTTCAGGGAAAAGAACTTTTCCCTTTCTCAGGATCTGTGGCAAGTAGAAGAGAGAAAAAAACATTTGTGGTTGAAAATGGATGTTATACGTTAACCTTTTGTGAAATAAACAATATATATTTAACATTGTATGTCTATATATGATGTGGATTTATGAAGCTTGTGTCTATTTTATATACATACATTTGACGTTCGATCTTTAATGTCTCCTGAATTCTCAGCAAAATGTTTTGCTCATTGTTTTGTTTATTTACTCCCCCCCTCCCGCCACTTACTTTTGGTGTTCTCGTTTCTCATCGCTAGCTGTCACTGTGCAGCTCTTCAATAACTGTGTTTTGCATTCAGTTGCAGAGTTTTCTTTGGGGGGTTGGTTTTTAATATACTGTTCATGAAGAAGCCTGATTTTGGGAGCGGTGTACGTTTGCAGCGGAACGTTTCCGCGGCGAAAGGGAAGGTCTCAGAAAAACAAAGGAACGCACAAACAAGGGGAGGAAAAAAAGATTATTTGGCCTTTTTGGGCAGTGAATACTGCAGAAATACCTTTGACATTTTCCCAGACTTATTAGACGGGTCCGGAGCTGACTCTGGTACTCAGTTTCCAAATGTCTCTGCCTGGACTGGACCTCAGCTGCTGATTTAATTGCAAACCCCTTGTTGCTAGCCCAGCCGTGCTGCACTGTTCCCTACTGGAAAGGCAGCCTAGGCTCTGGTTTTTAATGAGGGAGTTGTTAATGCCGTGCTGGTTTTAAAGGCTGTTGCCTTTATTAGGGAAGGACAGGAGCTTCCTCGCTCCCTCACCCATCCCCACGCGCTCCAGAGACGCTCAGAGTCCCCGTGCGCGCTGTGCGTGGATCCCACTCCGGTTCTGGATGCTGGTCCAGTGAAGTTAATTAACTCAATCAAAGCACCTCTCCTGTAGATTAGGGTCCTTGTCAGGACGCTGTGTCCTTGGCTTGCTGGGTGGTGGGTTTTGTTGTTCATCTCGCCCTCGCAGCTGCACCAGGAACTTGGTGGGACACGCTGTTGTAGCCAGCTCGGGGCTGACGGGAGCACGGGGATTGTATGTCCTGAGCTGGGAAAAATTCAGGTACTGGAAATGGAAGCACTGGGAGCTGTGGGCTTCATGCTTGATTGCTTTTCTGATTGGTACTGTTAAGAAAAAAAAATGTATTAGAGAAAGAATGTTTGATTTGAAGAGTGCCTGGGTGCCGACACCATCTCTGTTTGTTTTCCTTCCTTTAGCAGAAACCTTGTAAAATTTTCATGAAGCATTAATGGATCAGAGATTTCTTCTCAAGCAAATTTTATGAGTTGAAGGTAACCACCCCCGAGTCCAGCCCGGTTTAGCACTCTTGAGAAACGTAGGACACGGAGTGCTTTGGGGTAGTGTCCTGAGCCACGGCTTGCGGGAAGGGAGCAGAGGGGTGGGAAGGGAGGGAAGGGCTCGTTCCCATGCCCGATGCGCACAGTAGTTGGTCCTGGAAGGGGAGAAGAGGAGCAGGAGGTGCAGGATGTGTTGAAGAAGTGGAGGGATGCAAACGCGGGTATTCAGCTCCATGTCGGAAACCAGCCCTGAACCCGAGAACACTTGTGATTCGCCTCTCAGTTTGTGGTGAAGGACATCTGGAGGTTAGCGAATGTCAGGGCGAGGAGGAGTGAAACGTAGCATCCTGGCCATCCTCACCTGGCTCTCCCTTCAGCATGCTGGCAACACGCTTGCACGCAATAACTTAGCTGGAAGTGATGGATAAGAGATTTCTTATTTTGTTTAAATCTTCTGCGCCGAATGCTGTCATCCTCCTTTGGAGGAGGAAGGCTAACCTGGCATCGGAGTGAAAACCCAGAGGTTACGCTGCTTCTGTCTGGCTCTGCCAAGGATTTCTAGGCAAGGCTGGTGGTAGAGAGCTTATTTTGTGGTAGTACCTCAAGCCATATCCCTTCAAGACAGCTGGGTAAGGGGAGCAAACGAGCCCTTGCAGCAGCCCTGCAGAAAAGCATGGAAAACATCCAGCTCCGAGGAGCTAATGGGAAGTTATTAGCCTCAACGTCCTCCTTATTGTGGAGGCCGGGCTGCCTTATCATCCTGACAGCCCTGAGTAATTGATGTCCCTTCAGAAGGAAGCCGAGCTGTGGTTTTGTGGTTGGGGGGGAGCATTTGCTCTGCTTGACCTCCCCGCTGAGGAGAAGCTGGACATCATAACACCGTCGGTGCAGCTCCAGGAGCTGGGCACGGGGCACCGGCCGGGATCGAGGAGACATAGGCAGGGAGGGCTAGCGGAGGGTGGACAGAGAGCAACTGAGGATACCGGTGGCTCGTGGTGGCGTTCAGAGCTGAGTTGCCTTTTGGCCTCGCATCAAAGCCTGCACTCAAGTGCTGTGGTAGAGCAGCGGGGAGGGTTTCGGCATCACTAATGATTGCTCAGGCTGGGGGTGCCGGCCCATGAGGCTAACTTACTTTACTAAATCAATAGTCTGATGGAGCTCACCGCTCCAGGCAATTTAGAACCTGGCCGAGGATGAGTCGGTCGTGTGTTAAAATATACCTGCCGTTACCTTAGGTGATGGGATGTATACCTGCCGCTACCACCGTGATGCCGAGAACACCTGTAGAGGGCTGGCCGGGGGTTGTTTCAGCTGCTGCTTAGGACTTTCTTTCAAAGAAAGGTTCGTGGGGCTGCTACAGAATTGGTCAAGGTTTGTGTCTGCACTTCTGGTGGGGCTTTCACGTGCTTCGGGTTTACTTTAGTGGCAGGAATGGAAAAATAAAGCAAACGCCTCAAGTATTAACTCCTTCTGTGCTGGTCCCCATACGGCTTCTCATTAGACTCTCCTGTCTCGTCTATTTTTTTCTGAACTTTCTTGAAATATGCAGTAGCAATCAAGGCAATTAGCTATAATTGCAGAGAGACTACCTTGCAAAGGCGGGACGCAGAAATAGGCAGGTAATTACAATGAGTTATAAATGGATGGTTATTTACATCAGGAGTGATGCACGGGGATTTAGTTATCGGAAGTGTCAACTGGTGGTTGCAGCAAAGGACAGTTCTCTGAGGTCGTTCCTCCGAGGCCCTTGCGTGTCTAGGGACCTCTCTGGTGCTCAGCTTCTTCCCCCGTGACACGGGGAATACATACTCACCATCTTGGGATCGTTAGCAAGCTGTTAAGGTCTTTAAGAGCGCTCTGCTATCTTCAAATAAAATGCAAAAGATGATTTAATTAGGCACATATCTGAAGAGACATGGACTTTTCAGGGAAAGCTGTTAGATCCAATTTCTGACTCCAGCGATGCCTCGCTGGCGTCCTGCTGGCTGTCGGCCGTAGCCTGCTGCTGAGCGCCTCGGGGTGGGCTGACGGCGAGCAGCTGCGCTCCCATGAGTGAACCAGACCCAAAGCCGACCCGTGCTGCCGATCTGACCGGTGGCTTTCTCCTGGTTGCGAGGTCCTTGCCCCTTGCAGTTGTAAAGGAGTTGCCTGCCTTGCTGATATATGGGGGAAAAAAAGACCTTTTAAGTCTTTTCTCCTCTTGAGTAATTCATGGGGCAGAAAGACGTAAACTGCCTCTCCATTGCTACGTTTGATCTAGGCAGAGTAACGCATCTGTATAAGGGCCAACCGCGTATAGCTATGTGCTGTGCTTTTGGAGGGCTGACGGGAACCTCGTTACCATACTGCTGCTTCTCTCTGGAGGAGCACCTTGTAGACATCGTGCTCTACTCCGCAATGATTTTTTTTTTAAACTAGATTAAAAATGCTGTTATGAATTAAGGAGGACGCCTTTCCCGTAGTAGGAAAAAGCATCCTGAGAGAGCAGCCGTTAAGGCAAGCAGCTTGCAGGAGCAGCGTAGTCGGTCTCGTTTCAGGAGACAAGGTACTTTGGTGGCAGGA
The DNA here is from genome assembly GCA_013398225.1 of Steatornis caripensis. Lineage (NCBI taxonomy): Eukaryota > Metazoa > Chordata > Aves > Caprimulgiformes > Steatornithidae > Steatornis > Steatornis caripensis. Next base: position 16,905 of record VZSC01014398.1, read on the forward strand.
CATCTTGTGAGTTGTGTAGATTTCCTGGCCCTGGCCTCCCCAGAGAGACGTAAAACTTTTAGTGCCTTCTTGCTTGGATGTACTTAAGCAACAAAGATGTTTCAATTATTTAAAGATACAGGAAGACATGAAAACCATTAGGAAGGGACCTGGTGCCCCTGGAGATATTGCAGTCTTCTCCATGCTTCCCCTCAACAGCTTGCAGGGCTAGCTGCAAACACCAGCACCGACACCAGGAAGGGGAGGCGTGTGGCATGAAACGAAGCAAAGATGATAACTTGGTTGGTTTGAACGTGACCCCAAAGTTTTGTTTTGGAATTGGTTGGCTGAGTGCAGTGAGGGGCAGCTTGCAGCTCGGCGCGGATCCCCAAAACCAGGGAAATAGCAAAGCCCGTGCAAGGCAAGGTGATAGCAAAAGAGGAGACCGAGCAGCAGGGTGCAGAGGGTCAAGACATGGTATCACTTCGTTGCTCCTTGACTATCTCCCTGACAGAGACAGGACTCGATTCCTGAGGACTGCCCAGTGCCTTTAGGGATGTGATGCGTGGTGAGGGTCCTCCTTTCAGCATCTCCTTGAAGGAGGACAGCCTGTGTGATACGCACACACGCACCAGAAGGAGATAGTCTCGGCTGAACATGTTTCTTGCGTTTCATTGACACATCGTCCTGGTAAGAGCCTGGATTTACATGACGCCTGTTAAACTGCAGAGGAATCTCAAACCTTGTGCGAAGCAAGGCGTTAGGTACTGTCAGGTTTGTATAGGGGAGCTCTGATGTGCTCGGAAACGACTTTTGCTCCATCTTACACGTTGAAATCCATTCTAACGAGGCAGACAGCAGGTCAGGACAACGTTAGCCTTTCCTGTTGCTTCTCCAGGTCTCATGGAGCCTGTTTCTATGCCTGCAGCTCCTAGTTCTGATGGGAAAAGACCACAGCCTGGTCTTGGCATGCCTTCCCCTCTGATTGCCTGGGGACTCGCACTCGGGAGACAAGATCTAAACCTAGCACCCTCTCTGTCACCAGGTCCTGCTGACAAAAAGGGCTTCGTTGCCTGTGACACAGCTCCATCTGTGATATTTGTCACCATTTTGCATTTTACCATTATTAGAGCTAGGCGGGGAGATTTCAACTAAATGGCTTCCTTTTTTATACACGGGAGAGCTGGCTTAAGGGAAGGTCTTTTAGGAAGCTCTTTGATGCACAGGGGGGAATTTGTGATCAGAGAGAGATCTTGGTGGTTTATGATGAGGTTAATCTCAGCTACTTCAGCCCCATAAAACTTAGTCATTTCATCAGCCTCTGCAGGGATTGTCTCATCTTTCGGAAGGTATCCGTGGCAGCTTAGAGATGCCCTCCTTGGACAGCAGAGGAAAAGTAGACTGCTGGCTCGGGTACAGAGGGCTAGGCACCTAGGGGGAGGCAAGATGGAGTCCTTCCCAGCCCCTCTGCGTAGCGTGGGTTTGAGGGTGATCCAAACGCACGGAAACGCTAGCTCAGATGGCCAGGGGAGTTTCGGGTAGGCTGCCTTCCAGCCTGACCGCGGGAAAGCCTGGCTGCTGCGGCAAAGCTTGCTGTATCTTGCGCCGAAGCTGTAATTAGCTCACTCACAAAGCTGGTGGCTGTGATTTAAAACTCTGCCTTAATGCGCGTTCTCCGCGGGGCACGTTGGGTTTGTCGTTCTCGTGAGGGTGGCGGCAGGTCACGCGGCTGCTGCCGTAAGCCCCGTCGTTTAGACAAGAGCGAACTCAAATTTTTTGACTGCTTACCACGTTCCAGATAGTTGTTTTTTTATTTCTGCCGGCAAAGGCGATACTTTTAGTGTCTTGCAGGTTTCGCCATTTTTCTTTTCTAAATTCTTCCTTCGTGTCCTTCCATTGGCTGTCCTAAATTGCTGGGCAGGTGGCATCAGGTTCTTAAATACCGGGACTTTGACCCCAGAGGTGTCTGCGTCTCGCTGATGGGGAAAGCAGTTCACTTGTATATCAGCTTGTGTTGTTGGGTCCGTCAGGATGGAAGGTGATGCACAAATAGCAAATGGATTTAATTACAATTTTAACTGAAATGAAAGTATTGTGGTCAGAGATACAGAGCAGGGAGCTCCCGGGCTGGGCTGAGGACACGTGAAATAGGTACGGAGGGTGACCAGCAGGTCTTCTCCAGTTGCAGAGTCTCTTCTTCATGCAGAGGAAGTGTATTTGATTTATTACAACCGTGACTGAAAATAGTACCGGAGCAGCAGGAGAATTAAAAACATGCGTGGCATGTATATGATACAGAATAACTAATCTTTGCTGACATTTACTGTCAATCATGGGTAAGGAGAAGATAACTAACTCGGCCTCTCATGTTCTGTGGTCTGCAGTCTTCAGTCATGAAGATAAATGTCAGGCATCAGCTGTCCTTTAGTACAGCCATATTCTGGCAGGCAGCAACGTTTCAACAAGTTCTTATGCTGGAAGGTGAATCTTGGTGGACTCCAGATAACACATCCGAAATCCTGTGGACTTTGTGTGAAAAGGTTTTGGTCCCAAAAGAGAGGCATCCAAAGTGTCCCTTGTGCCAAGAGCTGCCACGGTGGCCTTGGTGGCCATGGTGCTGTCTTCATGAGCCAGATGGGAGTTTGGAGGAAGCCTCTGGGCTACTCCAATTTCCCTGAAGTGTTTATGCCCCGCATAGATCAGCCTTTGTAGTCAGTTGGACGTGGGATCTCTCCTCTCGCGGCAGCCGGATCAAATTCCACACGCGTTTTTACTGAAGAAGTAATAACGCCCTTTTAGGCGATCTGAAATAATTTCCCCATTCACACCAGAGCTCTCGAGTTATTTGGAGGAAAGGGAAAGCATGGAAAAAGATTAAGACAAAATGGCTTTTTGTTTTTGAGTGTGTCATTTGGAATGAGGGGGGACAAACACACAGTTCTTGTCGGTTTGAATTGAACTGCTTAACTCGGAGTTATTTTGGAAGGAGCATTAAGCGAAGGAGGTTCAAGTTCAGCCACCAAGGTGGGAAAAAATATTTTAGGTCTGGTCTGAAGGGATTTCTTTTTCTTCTGTGGGGGGTGAAGGAAGCACCTACCCAGCTATACGCTCCGTGCAAAAAGAGCCAGAGAAGGGACACGAGGACCAGAGGGGACAGAAATGGGGATGTGCCCCCATTTAATGGCGCAGGGAAGGAGCACGGCTGCTTTAGACGCCTGCGCATTTTGGGAAACTACTTATTGACATTTACAAACACTATTTCCCTCATAGAGGTGCCTGCAAGGGCAGAGTTAGCATTGCTATTATTAATAATAAATAACAGTAGTACGGTAAAATGTGTAGTTATATATTCTGTGTCGTTCGGTGCGTCTCCTTGTGCTTTACAGAGGAGAAATTGTAAGCACATGTGAGAAGGGTAAATAAGAGGCAGAGAGTCGTAAGGAGACAAGACGGAGATCAGGAGGTTCATCTTTTTCCTCTTCTTGTCCTTTTTCTTCTCAATTTGTGTATTATAATTACGTAATTCCCAGTTAACTGCTATCCGGGTGCTGTTTAGGGCTCACTGAGGCTGGTCAGTTCTGCATGCAGAATAAGTCCAGAGTGGGTGAAAAAGTGGGAGAAAAGGCCGTGTAACGCTCCTGTCATACAAAATCTGCTGGCGAGGGGGGAGCAAGCGGGGCTATCGCGTTGCGAGCTACAAATAGAGCCGTTAGCATGCCATCAGATAGCTGCCGGACATCGATAGCGCTTTATCAATGGGATAAAGATAAATGTGAAGATTAGAGAGTCGGTTTTGCCTTGAAATCCGCTTGCGGTTACCAGAAGGATTTGTCGTCACGTTGATTTCTTCATTCTGCTCCTGTGGTAAATGCCAAATCTTGAAATCTTATTTATGGTGAAGCTACTGAGAAAATGTCCGACTGAGCTGGTGCTTCGCCCAAAGGATATGAAGATCTTCTGTGCTGTCTTAATTAAGTGAGGTAACAGGGGGACCTCTGAAGCTGCCTGACAGTGTTTGGATGGCTAATTCTCTCCAGCATCGAATTAAAAATTAGGAGCATTTAATAAGCGGGGTGAGGTGCCCCTTGAGTTACGGTTTCTGCAAGATGCACTTAAGCTCAGTCTTTCTGTGTGTTTTTGAAAGCCTGACTCATATTTCCCAGCACTTCTCAGCAGCTGTGAGGGCATGAAACTTGTTTAGATGTGAGATAAGGTTCTTGTTGTAATCACATGATTCAGGGAGCTGGCGCTTTAAGGGAAAGAGTGCTAAAAATAACCAGAATTGGTGACAAGACAGTAGCAATTCTGGCTTTTTGTACCGTGAAGGGCTGGTTGCTGGCCCTATGGAAAGGTAGTCAAGGGCTTCATTCTGCGGCACGGCTCTAAAATGTCATGAGCCCCATGACAATTTGGGGGGGAAAAACAAGCGGAGGGGAAAGGATAGGGAGGAGAAAAGACGGTATGAAATTGAGGGAAATAATGACAAGAATGGGAAAGGTAAATATTGTAAAATATAAAAAAAAAAGGGGGGGGTGAGGGAAGCAGGGCACAGCAGGTCTTGGACTAGTGCCGCGTGGGCTAGGATGGTGTTAGAAGAAGACAAAAGGAGCGAGACAGAGCGAGAAGCACAATGACTTTAATTTGTAGGCAGAGACTGTTAAGAGAGAGGAAGGGGGAAAAAAAAAGAAAGGAAAAAAAGGTGATTTGGGGTCTTTTATTCATTACTAACCATAAAAGGCCCAGACTGTGTTGCCAGTTGCTTTAAAATCCAGGACCCTATTAAACCTTCCTTGACAGTAACTCAGCACTTGGAAACAGAGTTAAAGGAGCAGTGGGCGGGAGGAGGGATGGGGGGGGGCAGCTGAATCGAGGGGAGACGTAGGGCGAAGATCTCGCCCTTCTTCTGGCGATGCTTTTGGGGGATCAAGCGGCTCAGGCTGCCTGTTTGCCCGGAGAAGCCCGATGGGACCGGCGGCGTCTCGGCGCCCCTTACGAAAGAATCGCCCCAGCTGCATCTCCCCAGAAAAGGGCGCTGCCCCCCATTCCCAGGTATTAAATCAGGATTTATGCCTGCTGCTCACAAACCAGCTGCAGCTCGGGGGAGGCTGCGCGGAATGCGTGATGAGATGGGAGAGATCGGCAGATAAATGCGATGGATAAAGCCAGCAGCAAAAAGATTCTTTGGATTAAGTCCTTTCATGATAAATGGCTGTCCAGTTTGAGGTTCACACCAGGGTAAGGAGGGGCACTGGCTGTGCTGGCCAAGCAAGCTCAGATCTGGGCAGTCCCTAGGTGGGACTGGGAACGCGCTGGGGGAAATGGGTGATTTCCCTCCCTTTGCCTCCAGCATCGACGCTGGCCCCCAGACATCCCCAGGGACCGTCCTTCCCCGTGTGCCACCGCAGACGCCTCCTTGCCAGCCTGCAAACCCTCCCCGCGCCCAGCTCGGTGCGGGGAGAGCTGTAATTAAAAGAGCTGTTCCCCAAGACCCAACAACGTATTGATTTTGTGTGTGTGTGCCTGTGCGGGTGTGTGCTCCTTTCTCCTCGGGGGGAAATAGAAGAAACCATTCATTTTTAAGGGAGGCTCAGACGTGACACGGAGGTCTGCGCCGTGCCGCGTCCTCTGCTCCCTTTGACGTGTGCGGAGCAGTGCGGCGGGGCGAGGAAACGGCTCCCTCGGGAGATGCTCGCCACGCAGCCGATGGGCATCTCAATCCCACCGAGGATTTGCCGTGTCCCTGGGAGCTCTGGGCAGGGAGCCGCCGGCTTGGGGAGCCTCCGCAGCCCTAATAGAGACGTCGCGTGGCTGGGAAAGGGGGAGAAGGAAGCAGGAGTTGCCTTCTCTCTCTCTCTGTTTGAGCATCCCTCCTCTGAGCCGAACGGGGGAAAATGGAGAGGCACGGGGAGCTGCTGCGGTTCGTGAAGTGGTTAATCAGCCCTTTTTATGAAGTCCAACTCCAACCTCTTTGAATTTCACCCCCTGTTCTCCCTGTTGCAGCATAGAAATGGCCGATAAAGGTCTTATCTGGTTGCTGTGCTTGAGGGCATCGGTGCTGCCGGAGGAGCGTGGCTGTGACCAAAGCGTCGCTGGGGATGCAGTGTGCTGAGCGTGGCTGGGGGATGGCGGCCAGAGCAGGGGCAGAGTGCGAGGGAACAACCAGAGAGGCATTGCTGAAGTAGCCGAGAGGGATGGTGCAAGGAAACGCATTTTGGGGCGAGCCGCTTTCCCTGCGGAGTTCGGGAGTTGCCTTTGCACATGCGCACCTTCCCCTTTCCCGGAAGGATGCGGTGTGTTTGCAGATTGTTTCTACGTTTGCTTTAAAGGAAAGATGGCAAAATGGAAGATTAACTTGAAGGAATACGTGCTTCTGTCATCGCTTTCCCTTCCTAATGGAAACCCAGAGGATCCTGCGTGGTAACTAATGAGTCAGTGGAGGAGTAAGATGGTTAATGTGGCACAAACACTCCTCTCAGCAACTTGTCTGGGAGAGGCTAGACGGCTTCATGCTTCGTTATCACTATGAGAAGTGGAAGGAGATACTGGCAGCTTTGCCGTTTCTGTGGTGCTGAGAATATCAGGGTGGGTGCATTTGGGTCCCTCACAAAACCCCCTGTAGCAGAACAAAGAGATCCTCAGGCCCTCTCCCTCCTTCTAATTGCAAGGCGAACCAAAGGAAATGCTCCAGTCCACCAGGTCTCACCCTAAAGCAGACGTTTCTGAAGGGGCTGAAAGGAGAGGAAGGACTCTCATTAGCCGCCCTTTGAAGGCTTAATTTCAACTGAGCCTGCCAAAGCGCCGGTCGCCCCTCGGCGAGGAAGCGTTAGCGAGCTCCGACGGCAGCTTTCCATGTTCAGAGCCTAACAGCCTCGGAGAGTATCTTTAAGTATTATTTGAGGATTTGGCCTGCTGGAAGTGGGCAAGCTAGAAAATCCAGGCATTGTTGTACTTGGCAAGAGCATCGCTTTGTCCTTGGCTAAATCTTGAACAAACTTCCACTCAGAATTAAGCGGAGCCCTCTGCATTTCAGCAGTCCCTCGCAGCAATCTCGGATGGCTTCCTTCTTCGCGTTTGCCATGCTTAGCTCACGGACATCTGCAGAGCATCCATTTTCCTAGAAAGCTTTGCATCCATCTGCTCTATCGACTTTGGTAATGGAGTTAAGAACCCCCCTGCTTCCTGAGCCAGACCGAGGAGATTATCCCTCTAATATAATTCAAGGAAACCCCTCAGCTCCCAGCTGGCTCAGGCAGTTGCTGGGCGATAGAATTTGCTCCAGAAACAAAAAACTGGTCAATCTGGCTCAAGGCGTAGCGCCTGCAGTTGGAGATGAATCTGGAACAGCGGTTTAAATGGCTCCGCCAAAGATTTTCTCGTTTGCTCTCGATTTTGAGGCTGAATGAGTTTTATCACTGCAGATACTGGTGTTTTGTGGAGGGGTTTGGGGAGGTGAAGTGTCTTCTTTCAGCTCCTGGAGCTGGTCCTCCAACTGGAGCAATGCGTAGGGGCTCTCTATGCCTCGCTTTAGGCACAAAACATTCTCTGCTTTTGCATCACTTGTATTGTAGTTTCAGATATTGTGGGGATGGGACTCGGGAAACCCCAGGTATTGAGCGTTGAGGAGGGAGCGGGACGCGAGTGGCAGCATCCCTTTTCCAAAGCCCGTCCTGCAGCTCCGAGCGATGCTGGCTGAACGCTTCCCATCACGTGTTCAGCATAGAAAATTTTCCATGGAAGCACCTTATTTCTTTTTTCATAAGGGCAAATTTTGCTCTGTAAAAAAATGCCCTCAAAAAACCAAAACAGAAATAGAAAACCATGGAAACAAAAGAAAAAGATATTGATTTTTAGTTTGGATCCTTCCAGAGAGGAGGCTATGCAATCATGCAGTCCCAGTCTGTCTGCCTTACCCGCTCCTTCCCCTCTGTAGTTTTGGAGCCCTTTGGCCAATTTCTATGCAATTTGACAGAAGGAAAGAGGTCTCAGAGATATTAAGTTTCTATAAATTTCATTAAAATAGGTGTCTGGGTAGAAGGGACCGGCTATTGCAGCAGCCCCATGAGACTGGGGCTCCGCCATACCCAGAGCCTTTGCTAAACGTTGAACAGTGTCTGAGGAGGAAGGCTGTATAAGCAATTTCAGCAAAAAAAAAAAAGGCAAAACAAAACAAACCACAAAAAAAAATCTTTGACCGGCCGGTGCACCTTAATAGCTGCCGGGGAACCTGGCTGTAGAGCCCTTGAAGGCCGTGTTACATTTGTTCCACTGACTGTGGATGGCTTGTTCACTTAGAAATGAACTTGTAAGTCCTGGAAATAGGTCATGAGCGGGATGGAAGAAGTGTAGGGGCCTCGTTTGGTCGTCTCTGCACCAGAATAAATTTCAGCCGTCGAGATCTTGGCTGATTTCTCCCTTCCTCGACATGCTCCGCTTTCTTGCTTGGTTAAAAATGCTGAGCTCCAAATTGGGAATTGGTTCCGAGCAGAGCCCCGCGCGCCCGGCGGGGAGAGGGATGCGGAGGGGCGGGAGGAAGCGGCCGGGAAGGCCAACCGAAAGCTCCGTATTATTAAGATTTTTAGATATACAGTTTTGATAAAAGCTTGCAAGTAGCAAATTTGCTATCAAGCCTAATGTAGCATGGCAGATTTTGTCTGAGCTAGCAAAGGATCACATTTGCAGCTCCTCTGAGGCGGGGAAGTGGGCTCAATAGGCTATTTTCCACATCCATGCTCTGTTCCTAAAAAAAAAAAAAGGAGGGGGGAAGAGGGGAGAAGGAAGGGAAAATAAAGACAGTTTCTCTGTTTTCACCTTACCCTGATTTTGCATGTGTTGGCTATGAATGTTAATAGCCAATAACTCGCATGCTGAATGCAGGCTTTACCATGGGATTTAGTTTTGCTGGGTGTGCAAAGTTGCTCAGGAACACTTACAGATGGATTGCAGCATTTTGGCAAGCCTGGCGCGTTACCGGTCTGTTGGCATTTTCGTTTCGACCCTTGTTTAGTAGAATTGATACCCCTCTGCATCCTCCTGCACGGTGCTGAAGCTGCAAGGCTGCCGAAGCGACGGAGGAAGGCGGAAAGAGCGTGTTTTGAAATGCTCGTCAGAAGTTGGTTTTGTTCTTCGTTAGTGGTGTTAAACAGGAGCTGATTGCTGCCATCTGAGCTTGGATTAAAAACTCTTCCTTGGAAAAGCAAAGTTTTGGGAGAGAGACGGCTGGTTCAGCAGCCATCACCTGGGGCGGGAAGCCGAGTTAGAGATCGTCGCTGGGGCCCCATGAGAAAATTCCTGCCGGATTACAAAGTCACCCGGCTTCAGCTCTGTGAGTCTGGGCAGGTTGTTTGCACGCCGGTCATAGTTTTCCCCAAACCCGTTTTGTATTCAGCCGCTCTCGCTAACTAGTCATTTTTGGTTTGCAGCTCACCGAGAAATGCTGCAAAGCCCCCGCCTCGGCACCGGCGCAGCCTGTGCTTCGCTGTGACCCCGCCGGGGATGGGTTCCCTTGCTTACCTTCGCAGAGCAATAAAACAGATATTTAGACGTGGCATGTAGGAGGCTGGAAGTTTTCCTGTGCTGATGTACTAGTATTTTTCTCATGCATGAAGCAACTCCTCTTGTTTTAGGAGACTGCGCTGTATTTTCCTGCCCAGGAGAGCATAGGGAGATGGCTTATTTTTTTATGGGATCAGGCATGTGTTTTGTTAATGCCCTCTGCGATGTGCTCCTGCTTTTACTTGCACCATTTGCTGCAATTCCGTGGCTTAGTGACCCAACGTGCTTCTGCCCTGGCTCACAGCGCCAAACTCGAGCATCCTGCAACCTCTGGCTGTGTCCCTGGATCTTGTACTATCCTTTTTTGCTCTTCGTTCCTTTCCCTCATTTCTGTTTGGCGTTTTGTACCTTGTACAGTTTATTAATGCTCCTTTGTCACTGCCCGCCTGATGGGTTTTCTTTCTGCTCTCCTGCAGCATCCCTAATCTTACAGTCTCGGCTTCATTTAAGGGGGGAAACAAAACCCTGCTGCTTCTGCTAAATCAAGTGGTGTTTGTGTTGGGAAATGAGAGAGTGATGCCATCAAACCCACTTATTCTGGAGATTGGCTAGGTTCACATCCAGGCTGCTTGCAAATCGCATTTTGTGGAGCCCAGGGAGCTCATTGCTCGGCAGCACGTCTGCCGCGGCCCGCGCCGTGCCCCTGACGGGAGGGCAGCTGCTTGTTTTTCCTGATGTTTTAGGGAAACTGTGCGTCTTGCCCTTTCAAGGGAGATGATAAACCTGTGCGGCGCTGCCCCTCGTCCCGCACCCTCCTCGCCGGCACCCGGCGCCAACCGCGGCACAGTGAGCCGGGGCGGCGTCCCGCAGGGCTTCCCTGCATTGTACCAACAGGTCTTGTAAATGTACAGGACCATTTAGGCTTTTAAGACATCTGAGGCCACTTTTCATCACAGGCTAGGCTGCTGCACAGTTTTACAGGGTCATAAAAGCCCTGACAGGAGTCATAAAAGCCTCCAATTGCACTGCACAAACCCGTGGAGTATATTTTAAGGGCCCCTGAGTTTTCATTTTGCTGCTTTTATGGGAACTCATAAAAGCCTCGATGAGCACAGCCCCTGATTGGCTCCTCAGCACGGAGGTAGTTAAAATTACAGCCACCGACAAATTGTTCCAGTCTAAATAAATCAGGGCTTTGCATGTAATATGAGAGAGGAGCCCACTCCCCCTCGCAAGCCAGGCTGCGTGCAGGCAGGGACACGCGTGTGCGTTTGTCCCCGGTGCCCGTGCGGGACCGGCACAAGCTCCCCCCGCCCCCGGTGACCTGCGTGCTCTGCCGTCCTTACGGGCACGTCTCCGTTGTCCTGCTACAGGACACGACGCACCTTGCAGAGCTCTCTGCTGGGCTGTACGCACCGCTGCCTGCGCGCTCGCTTCCCTGGGGCATGGTTTTCTGCTGCATCACTCATCTTGCATTACGCGCGCACACAATGCACCGTCCATGCTCCCACCAAACGCGCACGTAGGTGCCCAGTGGCTCCAGCACCGCGCCGCCCCGTAGCCCTTTGGCATTGCTCGTGTCCCCTGCGCCCCAGGCTGAAAGCCCGGTGGCGTTGCGGGGCTGTCTCTGCTTTCTCTGTGCAAGCAGATGCTAGGCTGGCTGTCACTGAGGCAGGACAGACCCCGGTGCATGGTAGTGGTTGCAATGAGAGCTGCTGGGGTTTGGCAGGGTATTCTGGCTAAATTGTATTTCCATCGAGCAATGTCAGTTTGTCAAAAGGGAAATATTTCATAGAAATAGCTTGTTGTGGGTCCCTTTTTTTTTTTTTTACTATTACCTAGCCAGACTAAAATAAGTAAGAGTGGTTGAAATTCAAACGTGATGTTTGGAAAGTACAGAATCAGACCTCTTGGTGTGGTGCGACCTGAAAATGGGTACACGCAGGATGGAGGGGAGGTCCTGCCTTCCCTCGCTACTCGGGGCAGGGAAATGTTTCTCGGTGCTGGGAGCCTCATGTGCCGAGGTGCCGCGATGAAGCAGTTGCAAGCGAGAGGGATGGGGTGAAGGTTGGCGTAGCAGGAGGGAGGAAGTGAAGCACGTGTGGTCGGAGCCGTGGAGCGGTTGTGGCAGCAAGTCGGGGGTCTGGAATTGCAATGGGGGCTTCCTCGGCTCGTGCCCTCTTCTCTGCACCATGCAAGGTGATGGCGAGGTCAGGTCTTGGTCGCTGGGTGTGCACGGTGCCTCTCACCCCGAGCCCTTCCCTGCCTCTCATTCCCATAGGCATCTGCTTCTCAGCAGCCAGAGTTTTGAGCTGGCGTGTTTCTACCCTCCCCTGAGCCAGTCCTCACCAGAGGGAGGAAAACTCGGTACCGGTGGCTTCCTCCATTGCTGGGACCACCTCCTTCGCCCCAGCTACGTGCCCAGGGCATCGCCCAAGCCTGTCACTTGGCACGATCTGCAGGAGCCGCGGTGGCTCCCAGGGGCCGTACAAGCAAAACCAAGCCCGAGGGGCCCGGCTCGGGTCCCGTGCCCCCACGGAGAGGGATGAGCAAAATCTCAGCTGTGTGACCTTCCAGCCTGGAGTCTGTCTGTCACAGCTTGGGAAAGGAAGGAAGCGATCAGAAAGGTTCTCTTTGCTCTGCAGAGATAAATGTATCTTATTTCTGTCTTGCTGTAGCTTTATATAGTAATTATATCAACTACAGCTGATCAAAGCATTTGTTAAAGAGAAAACTATCTCTCCTTTGCTTTTGTTACTGTTTGCAGCCAATTTGACAGGCTTTATATCTTCGACTACATTTTCTTTTATTTTCCACGCTTGATTTCTCTTTTTCTCTTCCTTCCCCCTTGTTGGCACCTGGCACATAGACGTATCTCCCTCCTACCCCCCTCCTCTTCCCCTTCCCCCTCTCTCCATCTGGCTTAATAAAAACGTTTTTTAAGCCACATCCCGGGGACTCGGGAGCAAATAGCAGCAGTGGTGCGAGTGATCAATCTACCTGTGCCTCCTGCTCCGGCCAGGCAGGGAGGTGCGAGCGGGCGGCTCAGCCAAGCAGGAGAGCGAGCGGAGCGGCTGCCCTCCCTCCTCGCCTCCCCTCGTTTTCTATTTTCTGCTGTTATTGTTTCTTCAGGTGTTTATAAGGGTTTAACCTCTCACCTCTGAGCGCTTTTCATGAGGCTGGCACAAACGGGCTGCCCTTTTGTTTGAGCCATAGCCACAAATCCCAAAAAGCACATCCTTGCTGCTTTAATATTTCATTTTTTCTTTTTTAGAATTCCTTTTTTCCCCCTGTTGACTTTCCGTCTTTCTTTAATCTCATTTAAAAACCTCTCGCTCCTCCAATGTCTGATCTTCTTTGTCTCTCTCTCTGTTATTGGCTTTACGGCCAAATGCTTTAATTTATTTGCCGTACAATATCTCTTTTACCACCGTTCTGGGGATACAAATTGTTTGAAAGACGTTACAATAATACCAATGCCTGGCACATCTGTTTGTCAGCGCGCGGCGTTTCGAGCTCAGCCGCTCAGGGGCGAGTGGGAGGACGGCATCTTCCTCTGCTTGCGCATCTGGGGAGATCGACTGTAATTCCCAGAGCTAAAACTTAGCTGGGACCTGGGGTTCCTAAGACAAAATGTACTGGGCAGCCCCTCCTTTCTCAACATTTAGCACCGTGGTGTTTGCCCCGGGCAAACGGAATTGCACCCTGGTGCTCGTTAGTAATTGATTCGCTCCTCGCAAAGGAAAGGCTTGGAACCAACATCTGGAGGAAGGGTTCTGGGCTCGAGTTTTGGGCCGCAATTGGGGGATTCGGGTCCAAACTGTTGGGAATGACTGTCAGTTTGTTTGTCGCCGTGGTGGTTCGGCTCGAGTTGATGAGGGCGCTGTTCTTCTAGGTGGGTGCCGCTCCGTCGCCGGTGGCGGGAAGCCGTGGCTTCGCACAGCGAGCAGGCCAGCCGCAGGGGCGGGCGCTATCCTTGCACCCATTTCTCAGCTGGGAACAGAGCTGCGGCGGGGTGAAGTGTCCTGTCCAGGCTTGCGGAGGGTCTGCAGCAGACCTGAAGCTGATTTATTTCTGGAAAAGCCTTTTAGCAGAGAGAAACCAGCTGCCTTGGGCTAGGCTGGGGGTGAGACACCAGCTTGCCTTGGGCTAGGCTGGGTCTAGCGCTGTTAAAATCACCTCTGCGGTTCTGGCAGCCGGCAAGTGCCGCCTCCGTGGTGTTTTTAGCTTTCCTTATCAATGCACTTCATAACTTCTAATGTACATTGATTGCTGCCTATTTCTCCTTTTATTTTTGCATTATGCTTGATTGCTGCTTTAGCAATAAGAATAGGGCTTTTAGCCAAAATTGTCTTTTTTGGATTGTGGAGTCCTGACTTTTTGGCTCTCTAATAAGTTTTGTGTTACGAGCCCACATTTCTCTGTTGACACTTTTCCTTCCAGCCAATTTCTCCCATAATTTTCCCCAGCGCTGGAAATGAGTCCTTTTGAAGCACTGAGTACATATATTACTGATTGGGGCAAGCCTTTATTATCCGTTGTGAATGTAATCAGGTCCTCATCACTAGTTTCTTGATAATCACTGAGCACCAGTTCGGTCATTAATTTCATCTTTATCCATCATGTCTTCTTTCCACGTTATTTGCTAAATAGGTTGGACGTGATTGCGACACTCAGCATCTGAGCTTGTAACTCTTTGCTTTCTTAATGTGTTTACATTGTCAGCGTAATGCTGTCCCCGGTATTCAGGTCTGCGGTATTTTACTATGAAGGATGCTCAGCCGAGTACGGGGAGCCTGCGTGGAGGAGATGAATACTCCTTTGTTAGACGATCACCATTGACAGTCTTTAGACCCTGATGTTTCAATACTGGCTGCCCGGGAGCTCAAATTTATTATTTCCCCAAATCAAGCTCCTCAGGACTGAGCCGTTTATCTTTCCCCTTGTTTGCGGCGCGGTGCTCATGTAGAAATTCATCCTGGCTCGTAGCTTCCCTTGGTGGTCTGTGCCTGCTTGGGCCAGCCCTGCTCGTGTCGGTAGCAATCCACGTGTATCCTGGGGGGTCTAAGAGATCAACAGCTCTAAAAGTAGGAAACTCGATGGATTATAGCAAGGACTTTGACGGGCCAGTCGTTCCGATCACTCGGTAATGCAGATAATATCACCTTTCATCTTGTCAAAGAGATTTTCCAGTTCCTGCTGCCTCTTAGCAAGTCCTGCGGCACGGGCGGATGGAGAAGCAGTGGGTAGATGGCTGCTTTGGGCGGTATTTGCCAAAAGGGCTGCGTTTGCTCACCAAACGGCCTATGAGTTTGTGCCCTGCTAGCTTTCTTTAAGCCTTTGCCTTGCATCGGAAGCGTTAACATCGCTCTGGGGGCGCTCAGATCTCTGATATTTTATTACGAAAGGTGCTGCCCGGCAGCGAGCTGCGTCGTGTCCGCAGGGTTGCAGGGCAGGCATGGAAACCCTGGGGTCTCGGCTCGCTCCTCTCAGCCGGGATGTCGCGCGGTGGTCTGCGCACATCTCTCATCCCCGCTAGCAGAGATGCAGGGAAACTGGTTGAGCGGGGTATCCTCGACAAGCTAACACACCCCGTTTAGCTGGGACAGGGCTTGATGTTGCCATGCCCTTAACTTCTGGTACCCAAACCGGCTTTCTTACACCTACCATGGGCCTCTCTCTGTTAGTACTGCATTGCGCCAATTAGAGAGACCTTCAGTGGCTTTCGAGAAGGGTTTTCAGAGCTCCTCTGAATTCTGCCAGGAGAAAGCTAAGGCTGCAGGCGTTAAAAACCCCGGACTTCCAATTGCTACTGATCCTTGCGCCTGTCTAAAATGAGCCGAGGGATGACAGGGGCCTCAGGAGGGAAGACGAGGTGACTTGCAGGATTGAGCTGAGTCCTGGCAACACCTCTGCTGTCCCCTTCCTCCTCCCAGCAATGTGCTGCTGCTAAATTTCTTTACCTGACAAGCCGCCGTGCTCCATCCTGGCTCCCTCCCTTCTGTGTCGTGCCGTGACTCGGTCTGGGGAGGGATTAGGCACTTTACATGAGACTATCAGCGATTACATGAGGATTATAAAAATGTAAAAATAAACCAAAGCAAAAGGGCTGAGAAATCTGTTTCAAGCCACAGACTGGTTTTCCGGGATGCAGGGGGTGCTGGTTCGAAGAAACTTCCCCAGAAGTCGGTGACTTGGTAATTCTCGCTGGGTCCTGCGCAGCCGGTGCTGGCTGTCCACAGGCAGAGGCAGGCACGCGCTGCGGAAATCGCCCTGCTTTGAGGGGTGGCCAGTTGGGTGTCTCCCCGTTCTTGTTTGGTGCGTTGGATTTTGGTCTCGGGGGAGGTCGCCGGGGGTCTCGTCATCGTACAGGTGATAAGAGCATAGAAGACGAAGCACCGGCTCTGGTGCTTGCTGCTGTTCTGAACCGGGGCGCTGATGAAGACCATGAAGGACGCGCTGTGAATTCTGAGAAACGTTGTTCCGTTGCCTCTGGACCAGCTGTGTGGTCTGGACGGGGTTCGTCTGACCAAAACGCGGAGCTGTAAGTGTGGGTTGGTGGTGGGTGAGGAGGTCCTCCGAGCCCCGCCAGGGATCCCCCGGCAGAGAGCATCTCCAAAAGACAGCTCATCCCAACTTCGGGCAGATGTTGAAGAGAATTAGCAGGACTTGTGCTACGGGCAGACTTCAGACCGCTGCCGTTGATGTAACCAACACGCTGTTAGAAATCTTGGTCGCAAAGACAAACCGCACCTTGTAGGAGGCGATGCCGCTGGACGGGGTTTGCGGCACAGGTGAAAAGCCAGATGCCCTGCCTGCTGAAGCGGCGGGTCGGCGTGTTGTCAGTCCGTCCAAAACCAAGCGACAACTCTCCAAATGGATTTTAAAATTCTTGATCGTGTCCTCTCTTTTAATGCTCATCTTGTTCGGCGGTCATGTCTCCTCTTTCTCGCTCATAGTTTCAACTTTCCTCCCTCCAGAGGCGTCAGCCCCTCTGGATAACATGCCCTGACAGCTCCTCTTACTGGAGCTTTCAGCATCAGTGTGCAG
Organism: Steatornis caripensis; assembly: GCA_013398225.1. NCBI lineage: Eukaryota > Metazoa > Chordata > Aves > Caprimulgiformes > Steatornithidae > Steatornis > Steatornis caripensis. The sequence goes on from VZSC01014398.1 coordinate 33,426, forward strand.
GGCTCTGTGGAAATGGAAGAAAATCCACCTTGTAAGTGCTTTTATGGGCTGAAAACAAACTGCATCGAACAACCAGCTCTATAGCTGGCACCTCGTGCCATCCCTGAAGCCGAGCAAAACCTCGAGAGGCTGAAAAACGTACGGTGGCTGAGCTTTGGGGATTTTTCATCTCTTTTCTCTCCTTTTCCTCCACGGTTGTGAAGAATGAAGGGTGTGGGAGATACGTTACCGAGAGAAAATCGGGTAGTCTCGCGGGGAAGCGGTGAGAAGCAAGGAGTGTGGTAGCATCTGCTTTGTCTCGTTTCTTAACCCACCGCCGCGGCCCACAGCCCTCCCGGGGCTGGAGACCCTCGCGCTCCCTGCACGGGCACAGCTCCTGTTCCGGGACAAGGCACCCGTGTGAAAAGCAGGCTGTACCTCTGGGGTGCCTGGTGCACATCTCAGCCTTGCCAAATCCCCGTCGTTTCTGAAAAGGTTAAAGCCGTGCTTTTGAAAATCCCCGGGTTTTCTGCTGGTTTCTTTCCCCCCGCGTCTTCCCCCTGCGTTTTCTCCCCTCCGTCTCCCCGCGCACCCGACACTCCGTGCTGTCCCCCGTCTCTTTGCCGTGTGCGGGGAGGATCCTTTCTGTTGTCCAGACCTCAGGAGCTTCTTTTGGTTTTAATTAAGAGCGAGCGAAGGCAACAAAGTGCTTTGTAAGGGGCAGCATCCAGCGGCGGGGTGCTGGGGCAGGAGCGCAGAGCTGGGTCATGCCCGTGCTGCTGGGGAAGGAGCTGGGTGTGTTCCATTTCTTTTAATGCTTTATAATTTCATCTATTGTTTTAGGATAATAATTTACTTTGTTTTTAATACGAGGGCTGCATAAGCTACCGTCTGTAATGTTTTGTGGACCCTGACATAAATTTCCGCTACGGCGCATATTAAAATCTCTCTTTATTGCCCTGAACATTCCCGGTGCTCTGCAAATTTGAGGTTTTTTTCCCCCCACTGCCTTGTGAATTCACTATTTATACCTGCCAGGAGCCTTTTGGAGGGTGACGCTTGGAGGCAGGGAGCATCTTTTTTCTCTCAGCCTGTACAGAGGAGAGCGGCAAGTCCTGCTGGGACTACGCAGCCGTGAAACACGCCAGGATTCAAAGGTGGAAAAGCTTTTATGAAATGTGTGTCTGTCTCTCTCCTTACCCTGCCTCCAAAATCAAAATATTTCCTTACGCTGTTTTAGGAGAGCAGGGCTTTTCCTAGAAGGGACCTTTTTATTCTGCTCGGTGTTTTGCAGTGTCTAGCCTCGCAAGATCCCCTTCTCCATGTGTTCTTAGGCATTCTTCTAATAACCGTGATTAATAATGAATGACAAGCATTAAATCACTTTAAATATCTACGAGCAGCGCGATGGGGACCCCTTGTTTCCCGGCAGTGGTAATGCCATCCAGGTGCGGATAAGCACATTGCTCTCTTGTGCCACGACCCTGTAGAGGTCCAGGGTAATTTGTCTGGTTGTTGCTTTATTTAGTAGTAATGCCTGGAAACGTCGGGTGTGAATCTGGAGAGGGATTCCTGTGTCGGCTCTATGGGTCAGGGGTGCGTGAGTTCATTGCGGCACCGGCGGACGCTATGTGAGGTGGCAGCTGCTCTTCTTTTGCAGGCTTCAGCCGAGTAAAGCCCACTTTACGCCTGGACAGCAGGTTTCCTGCAGGCAGAAATAATCCAGATTATAGGGGCCCGCTGCGCTTCTGTAAGACGGTGAACCACCGTCCAGGAAAGCCTCTGTGCCCATGAACTTTCTGCCTGATTAGGGGCTGTGCTATATCAGGGTTAGAACGCGTCCTTCGCCATAGTTCCCATCTGCTGCTCTGACGACGGGCCGCCTCGCTGTGGCAGGATCCATGTGATGCTTTAGATCTCCCCGGTTGAGCCTGTACCACCGCTGCCTCTGCTCCAACAAAGTTGGGCCATGCTTTCTGGCTTTATCCCATAAATCTGCCCACATCGACGGCAGCAGGATGAAGGACAGCCATCAGCAGAGCTGTTAGGACCCCTCAAGGGTTAGAGCAGCCAAGGGGCACGCGTGTCCTGTTTCTTTTCATCCAGGGAGGTGGGACGAGGTGCCTCCCAACGCAGTCCTCTCCAAGCTCCCCGCACCCGTCGTAAAAGCCAGCGTGAAATTAAGCAAGCGCTCCCCTGTTGTACCCTTGCCAACCCTGCATTAGCAAAGTGCAAACAAGAGGAGAATTTGTTCCTCCTGGCTGCTGGGAAGCCAGCGGTGCGCACTCATGTTGCTGAAGACAACGGCCGGGATTTTCCACTGCCCTGCACCTTGTCTTTCTCGCTCCTGTCACCGTGTTCATTTGGTCTCAGCATCCCGGTGAAGTTCAAAGGAGGCTTTCGAAGACGAGACACAAATGGTGCCCAGATGCTTAACTGGCGGTGACTTTTAGAGATGCCTCCATGCCACGCGTGCCCGGGGGAACAGCAGAGGGAAGGCATGGGGCGGGAGGCGGTAAAATTAAGGAGCTGTTGTTTCTAGATGCTCAGTAGAGTAGAAAGAAATGAAAAGCCTGTCCTGCTGTGATGAATTCCCCTGGTCATCATTTCTGACCACAAGCGGTAGCTGAAGTGGGGCAGAAGGAGAAATGCTGAAGCATACTTAGGTAATGGGGAGCGAAGGGCGGGAGTATAGAGCAGAAGGGGATGAATTATTTAAGGCACGATCATTAGAGCAAATTTTTTGCTTTGCTAGCAATATCGAAAACGGGAAAAATCATTTTGGATCAAGCTGGAATGAAACCTTAATAACTGACGGCTGAAGGAAAATCAGGGAATTGATGCTAGGCTGACTATTCGTCATTCAGTGAGAACTGAGAAAAGCTTTACTCGAGTGTTCTCGTAGCGAGACGCGTTAGAAGGCCAAGAGAGCAGCAAAGTCCTTTGAGACCGTGTCTGTTCGTGGCACTGCTCTCGATCTGGAAAACCAGGGCAAAGAGCAAACTCCTATTGCCTCTCCTTCGGTGGCACCTCGTGCTTTGCATGGACAACCCCCAGGTTTCGGGCAGCGCTCTGAGGCGGAGAGGGCACCTGGGATGCGGCGCGGCAGGGAGAGCATCGTTTGTGTCCCTGCTCCGTTGGTGCCGGGCTCCTCTACCTCGTGCCGCAGAGCCAGGCTCTCCACAGCTGGCCTTCTCCTTCCTTCTCCCCTGGTGTGGTGGGAGGCTTCCTCATGACAACTGTCCCCCTTTTCTGGACTTCTCTTTTACGGGATGAAGCTGCTACAGTCTCCTGAAAGGCACGTGATGCTTCTTCCCGTGCCGTGGCAAAGGCGATACTGCAGGCTCTGGACAAGTGCTTTTATAGTCTTTTAAAATTTCCAGAGCCACTCTTGGAGGGCCGTAAAGACCTTCGGCTGGTGATAATTGGATTTGTAAGACAGTGCAACATGTGATAAAGTGCTCTTGTTGGACAGGATCCCAGTTTTCTTCTATCATTCCTATTAATGTGATAAATGTCGCTGTCTCAGCTGATAGGGCCGTGTTGGATAATAAGATTGGAATCAGCTTTGATTTCTCCAGCTCAGTTCTGCATCATGGCTCCACAAGAGCAGGCAGGGAGAGACTGGGCAGCGGTGCCCGTCGGTGGGGCAGGGGTAAATATGCCTTCACGCCGTGCGGTTTCGTAGCTGGCGATGCAGGAGACGAGGAGACGGGTCTAAGGCAGCGGCTGCAAGCTTTCAAGCCGCTCAGCATGGAGCAGGCGAGGAAGGTGGCCTTGAAGGAGCTGGAGCAGAGGGTTGGATGCGTCAGGCAATGAAACCTCTCCTAATTAAAGCTGATAGCAAACAAATGCGGGAGTCCAAGTACAGCTGGGAAGCACAAGTCCAATTTGGAACTGAGCAGCTGTGAAATTGGGCCCATCGACCACAGCTGGGGCTGGAGGAGGAGAAACAGGGAGTATGGCTGGGTGAGGGGGGAAATCAGGGCCGAGAGAAAGCCGTCATGGCTCTAGGTGGTATTAGTGCTCCCCGCACGTCGTGACGTACCATAGTCTGTAGGAGGTCCTACTTACTCTGCTCCTTGGGAGTTCTGTAGCAACCAGGTCCTGGACTATGGGTGAGTAGAGGAAGAGGTGGCACTTTGGTAGCCCAGCACGCTCCATCTCCTCTGCAGCGGTGGTGGCAGCCAAGATGGGCAAAAGCTTTCCTGACTGCGCTCCAAGGCATCGTGCTGAGGCAGAAAAGCGGGAGGGTCCGCGTCAAACCTCCGGTCTGTCTGAGAAGTAATGGTTACTCTTGTTCTTTGTGTGAATATACAAGAGGTTTCTTTTTAAATCAAATAGTCTTCAAGTCGGAGATGGTTTGGGTTGGTTTTATTTTTCCTTGTCCTTCTCTTTGTGTCTCTCCCCTTCGTTCTTCTGCAGATGCGTTGTGCTTTACTGTGGTTGCTCCTTGGGGATGGGATGTGTGTACTGGGGAGGATGCTTAATAATGCTGCGGTAGCAATCCAGTGGGCATTGTGCCGTGGATGAGCAGTAAATAGTTAGGACATTCTGGTCATGGGTTTTTGTAGGATCCACGCTTTTCCTTGCTAAATGGATGCCAAATTAAGCCTCCTTTCTCTACAAGTGTGGTTGGAAGAAGCAGCTGGAGGCAGCAGCCTTTGAAATTAGGTGGCAAACTGAGCCACTGTCCATTTCTGCTTAATATTTTGTGCAAAGTGAGGGCAACGGGAGGAGAGTGCCCAGCCTCCTGCCTGCCCCTTACCGAGCGGTTAGCCCTGCTGCAAGCCACGCGTGGGGACAGAGAGCTGCTCGAGGTGCTTAAAACACTGCTGGGGTTTGGCGTGGAGGTAGCTAGAGGGACACAGGCGAATTGTTAAATGCCCCCTCCACGTACCAAAGTCAGCTGCGCGGGCTTTGCGAGCCACGCAAGCAGAAATCACGGTCGGAGCACGGGGAAGCTACTGCAGTGATCATGACCAGCGTTATTATCCTCAGGTACCCTTACTTAGAGACCAGCTGTTTGCTGCACTCGAAGGGAAAGAGGAGCACACACTGTTCAAACAGCCAGGCAAAATACCCCGGGCCTGCTGAGTCCCAGTTTTGTAAATGTTATTTCCAGTCCTCATTGGCTTCCCGGCGTGTCCTTTCCACTAGCTCTGATTGCCTGCCTCTCCCGCTTCAGGAAGCTGTGGTTTTGTCCTCTTCGCTGATTGCTCTGATCTACGCAAAAAAGGGGAGGCCAGCAGGCAGCAACAACGAAACGAAAAATTAAAAATAATAATGGTAATAAAAAAAAAAAAATAAAATCCGAAGGCCTGAACGATCTGCCCTGTTTGTACCGCCTGCAGCTTGGAAGCGACGTACCTGAGCGCCCGAACCGAAGCTGAGCGGGCTTGGGCAGGGCTGCGGAGAGCAAGAATTGCAGCGAACCGCTCCTGTTCCGGGGCGCTGGAGGCGAACCGTGGCTCGCGGGTTTGCTTCAGCGCTGGGAGAAACCTGGCGAGTCTCGCAAAGGCGACAAGAACTGCTAGGGAGGACTGAGAGAGATGTTTGGGGTCTGACAGCGTCAGCGTGGCTTGACGCGCGTTGTGGCGGGAGAAGAAAAGATTGAGGAGGAAGCTTTGCCTCTTCCTCCTTATCTTGTTGCAGGGGCATCCCTGGGATGTACGTCTGCTCACAGATGGCTGTCAGCGGTCCTGCGCCGTCACGACAGGGCAACCGGAAGGATCTGGAGTTCGGTTGCGCGTTGGGGTTTTGCTTGGTCGTGTTTGGACCCGGCTGCGAGGGGGCAGGGCAGTGGCGGGAGCCCCGGGGACTGCCGTGTGCTGCGGCCGAGCAGAACCGGCCCCGAGTCTCTTATCGCTGCAGGGCTTTATCTCCACCGTGCGTGCTCCGCTCATTCCTCACTGTCAGCGGTGGCAGTTTTTGCTTGGGGAACGAGTGTCAAGTATACCCCAGAAACGTTCTCTGCAAGGACGAGAGATCCCAGAGCAGAATCAAAAAGCAGCTGCTTCCTTATTACACCTGGCCTTGTACCCAGCGAGTCCATCATCACGTTGTCGGGACTCTGACACTTCGTGTAGCGCAGAAATCCTGCCGGGTATAATCAGTGTTAGACAAGCAGAGGGATGCTGCCCTGCTTTGCCTAGGAGATGGTATCGCAGGGTAAGGGTTTCTAGCTGTTAGATAAGGGCCAAGCAGAGGGAGAGATGCTTAGGGGCTGCAAAGCCCCTCTGCCGCTCGTCAGATCGTTGCAAGCGTCGCTCCCACCCTTTGTTATTTGCACCGACTTCCACTGGCACGCTTTGTCGATTTGCTGGGCCTCGCAAGACTACAAACGCCCGGCGTCCTCTCGGCGAGCTGCGTGTCTGGGTGCGCGTGCGCCTGCCTCGGCGGCCCGGCTGCTGAGCGCTGACCCTCGGTCGTTCTCTGTGTTAAGTTTTCTGGGGTCTAGTGTGTTTTATCGCAGCCCTGGAGCAAAGGAGTACTCCTTCATGCAGCACTTTATGTGCCACAGCACAGTCCTTTTAAAAATTATTATTGTTATTATTAAACATAGGATTTTTAATCTTGAGAGAACGGATATTTATAATTTCCCACCTAGGGCTTGGTAATTAATATTTGTGTAGAGCTCTCAGCGATGTCTTGGATGTGAAACGTATTATATAAATAAAGACCATCTTGCAAGCAGCAGGGGAAGAGGGGAATTAAAAAAAAAAAAAAAAAA
>VZSC01014398.1:40291-136110 GCA_013398225.1 Steatornis caripensis
TAAAAAAAAAAAAAAAAAAAAGATTTATGCGACGTTCATGGGAACAGGTGAAGCTGTGAAGTGATTCAAAGTCCCCGGCACCCACAGGGGCCGTGGGGAAAAGCTGTCCGGGCTGCCGTGTGCGTAGGTCGGAGGCTCCCATCGCTCCAGGCCGGCAGGCTTTTCAATCTGGAGGCTGTTCACCGCATGTGAAATGAATTTGTGTTCTTACACCGGTTCCTAGCAGACCATAAAATATGATGCACTCGCAGGGTCTTTGGCTGCTTGTACAGAAAGACCGGTGATTAAATGGGCCGTGGAGATGGAGCTGCAGAGGAGGTGCTGCAGCAAGGGTACCGTCGCCGCCGGGATGCTTGCGTGGTTAACGGGTCCCTTCACCCCATCCCCTCACCCCTTCTTGCCGCTGAAGGGCAGGGCGATGGCCGAAACCCGCTCTGCCGAATCTGTAGGGGAAGGTGCGGGTGGGGTGCCGTGGAGCAGCGAAGCAGGAGAGCATCCCTCAGACACGGACCCAGCACCTTCGGGATCCTATGGGAAGTCAGGGATGTGAATGCCGCTGTCCCTACCGAATTTCCGCACTTTTCAGGTCACGTCGTCCTGGTGGCACCGGCAATGAGCATGAACGGGAAAGCCCGGCTGCCCCTTGCAAGGTCACCAGCAGCAGGCGGCTTTTGGGGGGCATTAGGGAGCCCTGATGTCTAGACGTGGCTAAAGTACGTCTCGGCAAAAAATGTGCCTATTCAGAGTTTGAGTTTAAAAAGAACCCCANATCTCAGCAAAAAATGTGCCTATTCAGAGTCTGACTTTAAAAAGAACCCCACCAAAAAGCCCTGAAAAAACCACGGGAAATAGTTGCAAACCCCACCGCAGCACCCTGCATGTCTTTGCACGCAGGAGCCGCCCAAGGAGGTGGTTAAAAACTTCCATCCGCTTGATCGCATCACAGGTTTTCGTGGTAATACCCGTTTTCTTGGAAAAGGGAGATCCGAGTCCGCTGGATGTGTTGGTGGACTAAGCTCAGGCCAGCAGTTTTGCGTTGGGGAAAGGAAAAAACCAACCTAGAAAACGTTGTTTCATTTGCCAGAAAAACATTTGGATTTTTGTTTCAATTACTTGGTTTTGCTTAAAAAAATGTTACAAACCGTTGTTACTGAGGTTAAACAGACACTAACTAAAAAGAGAGAACCTGACAATGAAACAAAACCTTTGTTTTCTGGTTGAACAAAATATTTAATTTGACCTGAACAATTTTTCACCTGATTTTTCATTTCTGTCATAAAATCAATTTCCTGCGTAGCTCTGTTCTCCCACGCTGCCAGTGTGATGGGTTCGGGGAATCCTTTTCGCGTTTCCTTTCTTTGTGTTGTTTTTTTTTCCCCTTTCCCCCCTCCCCCCTTTTTTTCTTTTTTAGTTTTTCTTCTCTTTTCTCCTTTTTTTTTGCTTTTCCAGCCTTTTTTCTTTTTTCTCCTTTTTTTGCTTTTCCATCCTTTTTCCTTTTTTCTTTTCTTTTTGCTGTTCATTTTTGTCTGTATTCCCACCCCCCTCCCTTCCTCTTTTCCTTCCCTTTTCTCTTTGAACCTCTTTGAACCGCGCTAATTATAACGTAGCTCTTATGTAACTAATATGCACAGGTAATATTGTGATTATATATAGAGAGCCATATGGTCCTGTGCAGTCACTTTCAGTGTTGTTAAACCACCGAAGCGGATAAACTCCGTGTCCATGCACAAAGTAATTGCACAAAACTAATTTGTGTTTGCAAACAGAACTGAAATTAAGTATGTAAATAAGCAGAGCTGCAGACTAAATATTATAGTAGGGAAGGAGGGGGGTGGGGAGGAGAAAGTGGAAACAACTTCATAACTGCAAAGTACAATCAGTGCATGAGATGGGAATGGTAAGTGTTCATAATGTGCAGAGAGCTAATGCTGTGAACAACTGTTAGAGGGTTTCAGGCTATAAATCCCGGGTGTCTCTCCTTCCCTAGCCCTGCCTCCAGCTGCAGCGCCAGCTCCGTCATTCAGGGGGGAATATATATATATATATATATATATATATATATATGTTGTAATTTAATGGTTTTTGCTGGGAAGTAGACATAGTTTAACCCTGTGTCATTCGTTTAGAGACTCGGTTTTACTTAAAAACTTTTTAAAAGGAACATTTTATAGCCTGGGGTGAATTCCTAGCATGCATAATGGATGCAGGCGTACACTGCTGCGACACATAAATTTGGGGCTGAGGCAGCAGCTCCCTCTCCCTCAACCAACAGAGACCCCCCTGCGAGCTGTATGCACCCCCCGACGCCCACCTCAACCTGCGGAAGGGGCTGCTTCGTATTTTGGGGGCTGCTGGAGGAGCCTTGGGTATCAGTGACTGCGTCGAGCAATAGGTAGCGTGGGCTCTGCGGGGATGTGTCCTGGGGAGATGCCAAAGGGCTTTTTGCAGTGCTGCCAGCGAGGAAGGAGGTTGGTGCGTGGGGCTGCGTCCGTCGCCTGCGCACGTCCCAGCAAGAGGAGTATTTGAGGCAGGTGGGCACTTTGCACCCACCGAAACGCACTGGGGTGCCCAAGCGCGTCCCGAGCCCTCCTCGGGCGTGCCACAGCCCCAAAGCTGGGCGAAGCGGTGCTGCCTGCTGCAGAGAAGCTCCGAAGCGTCCCTGGGTCTACCAGCCGGCGATGGGAAGGGAATGTTCCCTCTGCTGGCAAACGCCAGGCTCTGGCCCCTGAAAAAGCTCTCGGTAATTACACTGAGCCCGTGCAAAGGCAAAGGAAGGATTTAATTGCAGAAGTGCTTGGGAAAATGTCACCGAGCGTACGCACACGTGATCCCCTGTATTTACCAGGAGAAAAGGTGCTGGCAACCCTGGCTCCTATTTATAACCCTGTTAAAGACTTGTCTTGGGACTGGAGGACGAGCTTGGCTTCTCCCTACAAGTTTCTACTTCTTCTAAAATTAGCATCGTGTTTGGCTCCCTCAGACGGCTGCTCGCAGGTGACTGTAAAATGGGTTGAAATCTGCCGGCGGAGGCACGCTGCGCGAGCACGATGTCGTTATTACTGCTATAGTCATTAATGGTGACGTCCTTGTATTGAAATTGGTGGATTTCAGCTGTGTTAGGAACCGGAGAGCTTTAAAAAAACAAGCTACCGAGAAAATAAAGCGGAATGGCTGTTTACCAGATGGATAAGGGGCAGAATTGCTTGAGGGATATTATGACTCCTTGTTTTCAAGATGGTCCAAAAGCACAAGGTAAAATAGCTACATTAATTGATAAATAAATAAATACTCCTCGAAAACAGATGGGTCCCCTTGAGCCCAAAGCCATGTCTCTTTGTTTCTTTTCCAAGCTCATACTTCAGAACGGCGTACGAGTTGTGCACAACACGTACACGCGCCCTCCTCTGCCGCAGTGTGTTGTCAGTGCGCGGTCTGCACCGGGCGGTTTTGCCACAGGTAATACGTCTGAACTGGCTACGCGTCGCCACGTTTCTCTTCGTGGTATAGGGAAAACACCCCTGCGGCAGCCTGCGTGCCTGCTTCTGCTCGGTTTTCCATGCCCCGCCACAAAACTCCGCTCTTCTCGGCAAACAGGATGCGATGCTGCAGCGTGGGGGGGAACCACAGTGCTGTTCCCCAAAGCTCTGCTGTGCACGTGTAATGGGCTTTTGCAGAACTTCTGCAGCGTGATCCGTTACTGGGAACGGCCCGCTTGATGTTTCATTTCCAGAACTCGCCGCTCCGGGTCATCTCTCAAGCTCCTGTCTCCTCGCGGTGAGCCGGCAGGGAGGGCTGGGAAGGCAGCTGGGGCGCTCCAGGAGCTTTTCTGGGCATCCCGAGTGGGCACGCTGGACGTTTCCCCGCGGCGTATATGGGGGATAAACACAACCCTTTGGCTCGGGAAGGTTTTATCTTTCAGCAGGTGTGCGGTTGGGTGGCTCCCTGGTGTGGTTGCTCTGGTAGGAACCAGAGGGGGGGTCTGCTCCTGCCGAAACTTGTGGAGCATCCTCAGGTTTAGCTGCAAAGCGGGGGCTCTTGTGCAAGGGCCGCAAAGGCAAAGCGAAGGCCTGACCTTTGGCGTCACTCGGAATCCGCGCGCGTCGCCGAGGCTGAAATTTGGCTTTGGCTTGGCTGAATTCAGGGAGCTCGTTGCAGATTTGCTGCTGTAGGACGGGGATCGGACTCCTCGCCTTGACCTAAGCTGGGGCCCAGCCTGCGGTAGGCAAGGCTTTGGGCTTGGGAAATGGGAGGGTAAAATTTCCAGAGCTGCTGGGAGGGACTGCTGTGAGGCTGATTTCTACCCTTGCCCGTGATCATTTTGTTCTGTTGTTGTGCAAATGTTTTAAAAATAACTAGGGAGAAAAAAAAAATTGCAAGTGCAGGGGGAAAGCACTGATAAACACAGCCTGAAATGCTGTTACAGGCAGACTTTAGAGCCTGAAATCACCTCAAATGTATTCTGAATTACCTTGAGCATATTTAGACAGATCTATTTTTCATTGCAGGACATTAATGTACTGACTTGAGGGATTTTTTTTCTCTGCATAAACATTTCTGTCACATGCTGTGAGGAAGGAGTAATAACCCTTCTTAGCACCAGGACAAGAAGAAAGACTTTGCAAGGGAATGGCTGGGGAGATAGTTGGGGGCATGGCTGCGAGTCTGGACTCCAGGGGGTTATTTTTTGCAGCGCAAACCGGGGCGAGCTGGAGCTTCGGAGCTGACTTGGGCTCTGCAGCCTTCTCCGATGAGGCTGAGGGTTGGTTTTCTTACCTATCGTGTACAGGTTGCGAGGCTGTTGTGCTCTGTGCAGTATTTGTGTCCCTAAAGGTTTGTGATTCTTGCGATCGCCTTTCCACGGGTTAGGGTTCGAGGCGCAGACTGTAAGAGTTAATACGAATAGTGGCAAATGAGCTTTTTCTCCCAAGCTCTGTGCTATTAGGGCACACTCCCTCTGCCGCGCAGGGGCTCTGTGCAGATCTCTGGGTGAATTGAATAGGAGCTTGAGCACCGTGTCCCCCAAAGCCTGGTTTTGCAGCTAAGTGGGTTGAGGTTGCAGCCCCTCCAGCTCTCGCTGTGTCCGGCAGCGGGAGGACGTGGGAATGGAGGTGCTCTGCAGGGTTGGATGGAGGAGGAGGAGGTTGCTGGAAAAAAACAGTGCAGCTGGCAGCCCGGAGACTGGTGGGAAGGTCTGTCTGAACAGCAGGTGAGGGGCAAGAGGAGCAGCATGGCAGATGTTGAGGGGCTGGCCCAGGCAAGTTTTAGGAGAGGAGGAAGCAAAGGCACGCGGGCGAGACAGGCTTCTCTGGCAAGCAGCTCCTCCCTGCGCAGCCTCCTGCCAGGCTGGCTCTGCCGTGCCGGGAGGAGCTTTGCAGCGGGGGAGAAAGGAGGAAGATTTCCCCCGCTTCGTGCGGTAGCTGCAGCTCCTGGGCTTTCCTGGGGCGGCTTGAGGGAGCGGATGGAGCCAAAGACTTCGCCCGGCTTCTGGCGTTTCCAGAGGTAGCCCTGAAGGAGACAAGCTGAAAGGGGTATCTCCCTCCTCCTCTGTGACTGGCTCACCACCTGCTTGGAGTAACCGTAAACCTTCCCTGTGTCCTTATGATTAATGACAGAGGCAACGAAACACCGCGGCTGCTGCTCAGCGCCTGTGGTCAGCAGCCTCCCACCCACGCTGTGCCCGACCCCGGGGAGAGCAGCCTTTCCTCGGATGCAGGTCCTGGGATTATCCTTGGATCGTATCCTTGGAATCCCAGCGACGTACCTCGGGGCAAATAGCGCTCTGGATAGGTGCAAGTTAGCTGTTGTCCTTTCCAGCAAGGACTTAGGTGTGAAATGAGAGCGGCTCCTGCAGGTGCCCTCTGGGGGTGGATGCCATGGGACGTGGCTTGGCGCACCGTGCCGGTCCCCAGCAGCGGGCAGATGTCCAAGCAGCCGTGATGGGCTGGTGGTACCCAGATGAGACGGGGCAGAAGCAAGGTGGACTCGCTCCTACTTTTTTCCTCTTCCACTGCTGCTGCTCCCCCTCCTGTTCCCGAGGTCGTACTGCATGTCTGCGCTCTCCTCGCCCGTGCGAGTCTTGCTGCGAGTGTTAAGTTAAGGAACGAAGAGCGAGTAAAGAGGTTTCCCCATCTTTTAATCAGTTGTGCTGTTCGTTGTCCAAAAGTTGGGTCGCTGGTTGGTTCCAGCCCAAAACGGGGTTTGTCGGCCCTGCGTTGTCCTTAGCTCCGGCGTTGCCACGCACGGCCCCGCGAGGCTGCGGCCCTTGAGCTCTGTCTGATCTCGTCCCCTCCGCAGCACCGCATCCGTCGCAGGGCTGACGGGGCCCTCTGAACGCGATAGCCGTTAGCTAAAGAGGCTGCTGGATGGAGATCCACCTTCCTGGTGTCGGGACCCCTGGTTTGAAACGGACCCGCAAATAAGTTTGCGGATGAGCTAAAAAAAATTTTAAAAATAGAGATTTCTTTCTTTTTTTTTTTTTTAAGTCAATAAAGTCTTGGTTGTCAAAGAGGAGCGTGCCCTTAAGCTGGTGACCTTGGCGGTTATCAGTGCTGTCGGAGATCTTTATTGCTTCCATCACGCTTGCCGAGGATGAAGTTTTACTTGTGTTGGTGGCGTGACTGCTCGGGACGTGACTCGTCTGGGTGCTGGGGTGGGGGGACGAGCCGCCTAGCAGGGCTTTGGGAGCAAGGCGGTGGTTTTGCAGCTATTTCACACACCCTAGTGCTGCAGCAGCATCCTTGCTGCATGCCCCAACGCCTAGGCCCCCCGTGCCACCCCTGGGGACGGCTCCGTGCCTCACAGACCCTATTCTCTTCACCCATGGTGGAACGGGATAAAATGAGGTCAACTGGACCAGAAGAGTGTGTGGACCACTCTCTCCCTTAAGTATTGAGGGGTCCAGCTTGCCTGGGGCAGAAGGATGGGGAACGTGAAGGCATGGGGTGGAAGGAGGCTGATAGCGAAGGAATGCGTCTCGAGCATGTGTTTTCCCCAGCCCCGCTGTTTTCCCGTGTGGGAACCGGCTGCTGGTTGTTCCTGCCTAAAGCAGGCAACGATTTGTGAAGTAAAAGGCAAAGAAAGCGGCAGTGTCAGGAAGACAAAAGGGAACATTAAAAACCAACCAGCTCCTCCAGAAGAAAGCAGTGCGGTCTAAAGAAGGATCCTTGAAAAATATAAGGCATGAGTCCGAAGGAAGGAAAAAGGGAGCATGCCAAATTCCCCTCTAATCCCCACGACGACAGCCAGATATAATGGGTTGCCAGACTTTCCCCTGAGCTTGTTTTGCTTTGGTCCGGAGATTTTTGCAAACTCTGGCATGTTGGGAATTTTAATCAGGGCCGGGGCCTTGTTCGTGGCGGTGTTTATAAATCCAAGCGGAGAAGAAGGTCCAGATTTTGCCGTTAAAAAAAAAAAAAAACACAACCCAACAACAAAAAACCCAACCCAAAAAAAAAAAACCAAGAAAAAAAGCAAACCAGGAAGAAAAAAAAAAAGCGCGCTGCTCCGGAGGGGAAGCTTACAAGCTGTTCCCATCCTCATTCTGTCCCAGCTGATGGAAAATCACCAGCGCTTGCCTCATGTAAATGGCACTTTATCCACTGGAAATGTGAATGCTGTCACCAGTGCCCAGGTCTGTCAAGCTTATCAGCTGAGCTAGTGAGACGGAGAGATGCACCCGGTCCTGCTCGCGCCAGGAGAGTGATGGATAATAACATTGCGAGGGGAGAAAAGGCAGTGAGGCTGACGGACAGGAATTAAGGCGCCCTGTGGAAGTCCATCGCTTATTCACTCCTAGTTTCATATTCAGGGGAAACGGCGTTTGCTTTCCCGTTACTTTTCTTTCTTCCTTTCACGCTTTTTAAAAGTCAGCCCGGCAGAATGAATTCTCTTCTCCCCTCGCTCCCATCTCTGCGTGTGTCGCTCCTCATTTGCACCTGTAATAGGGGCTGGCAGATTCACATTTGGGCCTTTGGGCGCTGAGAAAGAGCGGGATTTTTTTTTTTTGCAGACGAAGCAAGTAGCGGCGCGGGGAGCGAGGGGGGATGCCCCAGCAGGCGGCTGCAACGAGCGGTGTCGTGAAGCCTCCTCCAGAAGTGCTGCAGAGGTGTTTGTGCTTGGTATGGTTTGTGCCTGGGTATGAGGGACTGCCGCCGTGGCCGTACCGCGCTGGCGGCCAGAGATCTGGTGCCGGAGGTACTGCCGAGGGCTGTGAAGGCGACGCCACGGAGGCGGGCTCCGCAGTGGCTTTGGGGGGGCTTAGGGAGGTGTTTTCCGAGCCCTAAAAGAGGTTATACGGGAGGAAAGGAAGCCTGGAGCTGACTCGTTGCAAACGAGGGAGGCTGGGCAACGAAGCCCAGAAAAAGAGAGGTGCAAAAGTTGGGTTTATGGGAACTGATCGTTAACTCGGTGTCGATGCATGGATCGAAAGGTTTCCAGCCTGCTGAGGAAAGGACCGCAAGGAGGAAGGGTCTGTTCCCGTGCAGCTCGCGAGGAGAGCCGTGGGATCTCGCCTTGACTGGCACCGTGGCCCAGCTCTCTGAGGGCTTATTAATGCAGATCAGAGCTGTTTTCCATATGTATGATCCTGAAGTATCTTCTTCCAGAGTGAACCTTAAGCACGAGCGCTATAATGTAATGAGTTAAACTGCTTGTTCGCAGTTCCACTAAAAGCAAATGGACTGGGAATTTGTTTTAAAAACTGGACAGAGCTTTATCGGCCAATTAATCAGAATGCGTAATGGATGAATTAAAGGGCAGAGTCAAGCGGGGCTGCCAAATAAAAACCAATAAAGTGCAATATGCAAATGGATATGACATTATGGGATGGCGCGCGACAGAAGCAGAGAGGGGGCGAAACGGCGCGTGGCCTCGGGCTTGATGTGCGTGTCGGGCTCCCCAGATCCCCTTGGCTTCCCAGGCGGCATCTTTGCAGGCTTGGAGGGCAGCCCATCTTGCGCGGGTGCTTGTCGTGTAAGGTGGGAGAAGCATCGCCGCTTCAAGGCTATCACCGTTCCCCTTGTGACCTGGAACGAGCCAGTGGCTGGGTCTGAGGCTGCTGGGAGATTCTGGGAGCCTTTGCAGAAGTTAAAATTAGTTTAAGACCAGGCCCCTTGGTGGGCAGCCCTGTGGGCCAGAGGGGTGAATTTTGTAGTGCCCGTGGGCCGAGCTTTTTGGCTCTTTTACTGAGAGTGCTGGAAACGGCAGCATTTGGGGTCCCTGGACATTACAATAACTGCTCCACTGCTTTTACGAGCAAAGCCGGTTCTTCCAAGGAGCTCAGGCAGGGGGCTAAAAGGAAGACCTGGCAATCATAGAAATGAGTTGGAAGAGCTAATTTCCTCCCAAGCTGTGCAAACTCTACACACTTGATCAGACACTCGCACGACCGCGCGGAGCTGCGTGCGGCTCCCTCGGCAGCATGCACCCCCTCCAGCTGCGGCCGGCCCCGGGGAGGCATCGGGAGCAGCAGCCGGCAGATTTACAATCCTCCTCGCTCCCCGGCTGGGGAATTTTCTCCCCGACAAATAAACCCAAGCAGTAAATTGACTTTGCAGGTAGGGTTGGGGGGGCTCGGCTGCGGGACGGGGAGGGCTTTCCTGCCAGGCCGAGCTCCCCGGCTGTGCCCATCCTCCTTCCTCGGGCTTTGCGTCGTCCTGGTCATAAAACCGGGCCGCCGGCGCTCGCTGGGAGCCCTCCCCTCCAGGTGAATGCTGCTCTGCTGTGCTTCCCGGGAAGATGGGGCTGCGTCTGCTTCTCGTGCACCGGGTACCGCCTCGCAGCACAAGCTGGGGCCGCTTCCAGGTCACTTGGCACATCACAAGTGTTTGACGTGTCCTCTGAAGGGACAACAAAGGTGTGAACCTGTCAGGAAGCAAACACACAAATAACCAGAAATAGATTTTTAGTTGATTTTGCTTTTTTTTTTTTTTTTTTAAGTGCCAGTGTCAAAAAAAACATCAAAGCACTTCTTTTGGGCCCTTGTTCGCTCAATATGAGTGGGGTAATAGCAGCCTCGGGGCGCTGAGGGCAAGGAGGGACAACTATTTAATGATATGAAGCAATACTTAGCCCGCTAAGAGACGGATCCGATGGAGTGGAGGTAACTAGAGCACTGGCCGTGCCTTTTCTTTGGGAGCTTTGGACGCCAGACTGGTCCTGCCGTGCATCTTCTGTGACGTTGCTCCCTGCAGAGAAACTTCCATAAGGAAATCTTCTAGTTGAGAGACGAGGCCAAATCCTGACGAACATATTGTTTGTGAGCAAACACCAACAGCTAGCTTCTCAGCTGCCGCAAATGACATAGCCATGTGGTGACTTCCACCGAGCTGTATCAAATCCGTGCTCGTCTTTATATGCATCAGCTATTAACGTGTTGCTCCTGACAGGGCTGTTTCGGGTTGAGCCCGCTCTGTATCTGCATGGTACTTGTGGAGCTGAGGGTCAGATCAGCAAAGACTTTCCCAAGTCCGCTAACTCTCATGCCTTCCTTTGAAAACCCCCCTGGGTGTCTGTCTGCTTCTCCAGGGCCTTAAACACTTGCGCCAACCCTCCTTTCTCTGTCTCGCCCCGAAAATCGCAGGGAATCCAAGCTAAGAGGAGATTTCAGCATGCGTTTGTAGCGTCCAGACTTCTCAGGCTGGGCATGGAAAAAGGCTCCTCGTTTCCCAAGGTGGGAAGCAGGGGCTGAGCGTTAGCTCAGTAAGGAGATCAGGATTAGGTCTGATGGGCGTTTTGGCCATCAGAGGGTCTGGGTGCTGAGGAGAGGCAGAGGACAGGTCACGGGTCCTCTGCACCCCAGTGCCAGCCATCCCCATCGTCCTTTTAGCTGCTGCAAGCAGTGAGGAGCTGGTATCGTGGTTTTGGGGGGAGATTGCAGCGTGAGAGAGGAGCTGGGCTGCCTTTGGGATTGCGTTGTCGTGGCAGTAAGGGGAGCTGTTGGCATCCCTGTCTTGCAAAAGCACGTGGCGCTGGTCTCCTGCCTGCACGCAGGAGGAGCGGCAGCGCTTTCAGCTCTCCTTTCTGCCGTGGGCTGCAAAGAGGTTCCTAAGTGGCGTTAAAAAGCACCTCCCAGCTCTCCTGGAGGTGCTCAGAGAGCAGAGCAAGCTTGTGGGCTACACCCTCACGGGTGCTGAGCACCCGCGTCTCCCTGAGCACCTACCCTCGCAGACAACTTCAGTGCTGAGCTTGCCTGAATAAGGGCTTTTGGGATTAGCCTCCTCGACTGGCTCCGCTTCCAGAGGCTCAGAATCAAAGAGGATTTGCCCAGCGATAGAGCAAATCTTAAACAGCGCATTTGTTTACTTGCGAATCACGACCGTTTCCGTGTGCCGCGGCCAAGCTTTGCATCGCGTTTGCAGGCAGCGGAGACCAAGGGAACTTGCTCAGCAAGGAAGCAGCCCTGTTGGGTGCAAATGCCGCTCCTCATCAAGCGCAGGGAGAAGCAAAGCGCAGAGAGGCGCTGGGTGCTGTTGCGTCTTCCGCCGCTCGCGGCAGAAGACGCTCCTTGCAAGAGATGCGCTTTGCATCTCTCTGCTGATGCAGGAGTAGCTCCTCGCCTGCTCTGGAGGAGCTTTCCTCCGTGCGGTCTCCTGTCAGAGCCTCCGCCGTGGGGTGGGCGAGCCGACGGCTGCAGCGGCGGGGAGAGCAGCGTGGGAGAGGGTTGGAGCCTAGGAAATCTGGGCATGTTTTCTTCTTTCGGACAAATAGCTTATTCTCTGAAAATTCAGTTGTGGGTCAGCCAGCGCCATCTGTGAAGCCCCGCCAAATCTGGCGAAGAGTTTCAGCCAAGAAAGAAAGAAAGAAAAGGAAAAATTAAAAAGCTTGGAAAACGTCCATTTTCAAAACCACTTTTCAAAACAAACATTTCAGGTCTTTCTTTCCAAATTACGATTTCTGTTGACACTTGCCCCATTAATAATATATATTTTTAAAGGGTTTGGAGAAGATGACCTCAAGTACTTAGATTGTTTGACTTGTTGCTTCTGTGTGGGAAATAGTTTTGCTCACAGGACACAAAGCTATGGGAAAAGCAGACGGCGTCTGCTCAGCGACCTGCTTGGTGCTTGCACAGTGGCTATCGCAACCCGGCTCTGTCCGTGGTGGGGCCGACACGCTGCCGCTGAGTCCGTGTTGGTGGGGCTCTTAAGGACTGGCTTCTCNTTTGCTCCCAGGACACAAAGCTATGGGAAAAGCAGACGGCGTCTGCTCAGCGACCTGCTTGGTGCTTGCACAGTGGCTATCGCAACCCGGCTCTGTCCGTGGTGGGGCCGACACGCTGCCGCTGAGTCCGTGTTGGTGGGGCTCTTAAGGACTGGCTTCTCTGAGGAAGAGAGGCGGTCTCTGGGTGCAAATGGTCCCACATCTGCTCCAGCTTTTAAGCTGAAAATTGAAATTGGGAGCCGCGGGTTGCAAAAGCTGATGGGTTTGCTATTTCAAAAGGAGCTGGCTTTTCTGGAAGAGCTGTGCTACACCTGCTTGTATTTCCACTCTTCAATGCTGCTCTTCCCCGACACCTTCTCTTCCTCAACAGCCTTGGTTTCCCATCTGCTTTCCTGCAGGAGTCGGGAGCCCCAGAACAGCGTCGCTAATGCTTTCTCACAGTCAGATTTTAATGGGGAAGAGGGAATAACTGGGGGTGGTTGCCAGCATCTGGGGCCACGCTCTCGTGGTCGTAAGCGGGCAGAATCACGTCATAATTTAAGTTGGATGAAACTCCTTGGGCGTCAGCTGGTTGAACCTCTTGCTGATGTGGAAGTCAGGTCCATGGCGCCAGCGTTGGTTTGCCTCGTGCTTTTAAAACTGCTCTACCTGCAAACCACAGGGCATTCCAGTAAAATCTGTCTCCAGACCAGTGCATGCAAGGAGGCCCTGGAGTCATCAGCTTGCTAGAGCAGTTTATTGGGCTAAATATGCCATTGATTTGTTTGGGCTGCATTCCGACTGTGTGGGCTTTGTAAGTCAATACAACTCCAGTCCTACTCCCTACACTCGGTAATTGCTAGGTAGTAGATTATATTTAGAAAGTGCTATGCCGAGTGTGCGTGTGTGCTTGAACAACAGGCGATGGGAGCGTCATCACCAGGAGGAGAGCGGGGTCAGGGCTTGTTTGGGGTGTCACACGGGTTGGAGAGCAGAGGGAGGAGGAGGCAAGCAAGGGTACCGCGTTTCCAAGTTGCTCGAGGAAGGTGCGAGAGAGACGTAGTTGTGTCCGCTTTGCTTCTGCTGGCCACGTCTGTGAGTCCGTGCTTTCTGACTACCGCAGGTTCCCGTGAGCTGCGAGTCTGTCCCACCTTGGTTGTCCCCAGGAGGGTATGACCCATCGCTCTGATCATTTTAGATGCTGGCTGATGAGGCAGTGCTGTCTGCCCCGCCTGGGAACGAAGAGACCTAGGCTCTGTCTCCACTTGTTTTCCCTCCTCTCCATCACCCCACGATGCGTGCGATGGGGTTTAGGCTGATCTGGTGGTTGTTCTGCTCCCCAGTGCAAATCCGTTCCCAGCGTTGTGGCTAACAGCACTATAGTCACCGCGATATATGACTGCACGCTTAGAAGTGACTGTGCTCACCCCCCAGTAAAACATTACGGGTGGCAAACGGGTTAAATAGCAGCCTGCTGGAGCCAAGGGCACGGTCAAGTGGGAATGGTTTTTCCTTTCCCTTTCTCTCAAGAAAATGTCTCTGAAAGCAGGCAATTGTAAATACTCGCTTAAATTTTTCCCATAGAAATGCAGGGTTTTCATCAGACACCTGCAAGTCCTTCTGGGCAGCACAATGTAGAGCTCCCCAAACCTGTTCAAAACTGAGGCAGAAGTATTAGAAGAGCTCCGTTTCTCCGTGAGAAATCAAATGTTGCTTAGAAAAGAGTTCTTTACTTAACTTCGCCGAACAACAGGCACACGGGCAGGTTATACGTGCACCCCCTATGCGTTTTTCCAAGCTAATCACGAGAATAACCTTGGTGTCCCTGATTGCAGGCGAGGTGCGCGCTCAGTTCACAGGGAGCCTCTAACGCCCCTTAACGCCAAGGCTGCATGCTCCTAGGCACCCCCCCAAAGCCAGCCCGTCTGCCCGTCAGCAAACAACACACCACGCGCTTGTTACGGCTCAGCACAGCGGGGATTTCGACGCCAACCAGGGCGCATTCATGCGGCCGTGCAGGGTCCTCTTGCTCTCTCAGGCAATGCGCAATTAGTGTATATTTAGAATAACAAATTCCTGTCTTGCAGGAGGGATGAATTCGAGGCCGCTTGTGCCGCTTGCAGGAGGAAGGATCTTGCATGGGTGCGTTTTTTTGGGGAAAGGGACACCTGAGCAGGCAGGTTATTCCTTGCGTGCTCGTTGCCCGCTGCGTTCAAGTAGATTTGCAAGTCCCGCTGCCGATCTGGGAGATTTGCCTCTGCCCTCAACGTGCAGGGGCTCGTAAAAGCGGGAGGTAACGTTTGCATGTTGAATGCGCCCCCCCACTGCGTTAGCGCTGCATGCCGAGAGCATCGCGACGGGACGCGGGCGGGCTCCGCTCTTGTCCCGCACAGGCGCCGATTTACGGCGCTCCGCGTCCGCACGCGGGTTTCTTTAAGATGCTCGTACTTATTAGCCGCCTTCCATCTAGCGTCACTGTCGCTTCTGCATCCGCCGTCGATGGCCGAGGAATAAATACAATTAAAAAAAGAAATGAATCAGCATCTCGTTGGACTGAGAGAAAGAAAAAGCAGCGCGTGTGCCGCTTCTCCCCCCGCCCCTCGCCGGGCCTGCTGCATCCCTTTGCCATCTGAAGCTAGTCCCTCAGTAGCTTTTAGGCTGTCTTCGCTGGTGCTGGAGCACAAATAAAGTCTGTAACAAGAGTCTTTCAGGTCCATTAGAAACACAGAGGGAAGCAGTCAATGTTAGCCAAAGGAAGCCAGCAAAGGATGAAACCGTCAGGGCTGAAGAAAAGCCATTTCCAGGCGGGGAGGAGGTGCTAATTAAATTAAATTTGAGATTCCTGCCACTCATTCCTGAGCAAATCTGAAGAAAGACTTAAAAATAAGCATACTTACGAAAGAAACCAATTGAACAACAACAAAATTTTCCCCCAAAGCAGGCGGGGAGGGGGGGGATTGCTGACAATGATTTCTGCAGTTTTCCGCCCGGCGCCTCCATCCGAGCGCGTGCCCTTCCGCATGTGCCGGAGCCCGTCGGAGACGCCTTCCCTTTGATGCTGTGATTGATTCCCCTGAGGGACAGGCGAGCGCTACCTGGGGAAGCAATTTCTGATTATTTTTAGCTTTGCCAGCACCGAGGGGGATTCCACAGGCAGGGCTGAGCCCTGCCTGCCTTAACCCCCTGCAGCCAGCCGTGGCTTCGGTGGGAGGATGTGAAAACGAGGAAAACGGGGTTGTTTTTGTAAATCTAGGGATCCTTCTAGCTCCTCGTGCCAAGCAGCCGTGACCCGTGAGGAATCGCACCGTGTTTGCAGGCAGTGGTGCTGCCCTGAGACAGCGCTTAAGGCCCCGATGCTCAGCAGGTAGGAGGAGGGATGGAGGAAATCTGCGCGAGTGGTGCTTGCGTTGATGGCCGTATCCAAAGGCAAAAAAAAAAAAGAGGGGAAAAAAAATAATTTGGGTTCAGCTCGCAAGCAAAACGTTTCAAAATGTCACCGGATTTAAAATCTGGGAAAATATTCTGACTGGATTTTCACTCTTTTGCCTCGACAAAATCAAAGTAGTCTTCTGTTTGCTTTTGAGCTTTCAGAATTACAGCTGATATAAAGCAAATGTAAAGGAAAGGTTGCAGCCAAAGACTGTTTTATACACGAGAGTTTTGAATTAAAAACCGGAATGAAAGGGCGGGCGAATTGCTGTGGTTGTGGGATTACATTGGCGCGTCTCCATTTGCAAATCCGGGATTGAATGACGAAAATAGAGCTTTCTGCAGAGCGTCTTGTCCATCCATCGTGATGGGATGGGGAGAGAAGGAGCCACAGCCCCTGGGTGCTTTTCCAAACTCTGGGAAAAGCTCGGGCTTGGGCCAGAACTTTTGGATGGGCTTTTGAGCTCTCGGCCGGCAGCGGACACGATTCCCAATCGCCCGGCGCGGTGCAGGAGCGCGGGGAGGAGGGCTGCTGGCCGTGCCTTGCAGGGCAGCGGATGCATGGACCGGGCTGGCGGGGGAGACGCCCAGCTCCTGCGTCCCCGCGCCGCTTCGCTGCCCCCTCCCAAAGCAACGCCGCCTCTCCGTCTCACCTCCGGATGGATTTTCCCATCCTCCGGGGTTGGCCTTTGTCGTGGCGAGCTCGCTTACGGTGTGAGCCCGCACGCTCTAATTGGCGAGGAATCGGTGCTGAAATGTCACAGGGAAGATTTATATCGCAGCACAGCCTCTCCAGGTGCTAATTGTGCTATAGGCCCTCGGATAATGGCTCCTGGAGAAAATAATCCCAGAATCTTCTGCGGTCTCTCCCCCCACTCCCTCCCTCCCCTGCCTTTTTCCTCCCTTTTTATTCTCCAAACTCTTGGCGGATCCTGGAGGGCAGGGAGGCTTCGGGAGGGGTGAGGTCCAGCGCCGCCGCTGCCTGCCGTGCGGGGACAGGTAATTTTAATTACTAGGAGGAATGGTAGGAGGAGAGAAAATGTCATTGCAGATGTGGCTCAGGGATGGGGTGCAGCTTTTCAGTATTGCTGGTGCAGGAGAACTTCTGGGTGGATTAGAAATGCGGCTGCGTGGCTGCCGCGGGCCTTCCCAGCAAGCGCCTCGCCATGGGGCACGGAGCTTCGCAGCCCCGGCAAGGGGAGAACCCCCAGATTTCCTCCCCCTAAGAAAGAAAAAACCCCGGTGAGCCCCCGGAGCGGCAGTAGGTTGCGGGAACGAGCCACCCCAGTGGTTTCAGTGTAGCCAGCCCCACATAGCCCGCCGAATTTCAGTAGTCCCGAGCAAGGTAGCCCTGATGGAGGTCGCTGTCTGTAATCGATCATATGTTTTTGTCAAACAGGCTAAGTTTTTTCCTTCCCCAACTGAAACAACAATATTGATCTTCTTGGTCAGTTACATAAAGACCATCTGCATTAATCTGATTTAATGGGGATTTAGCTGGCACGGGAGTGAACCTGTTAACTGTTCTAATCTCATTTCAGCAACACATCGCTGCTTTTTTTAATACTGTTTTCCTTTCCCCCCATCTCTGCTGTCCCAGTCTATTTGGATCAGATTTTTCCTGGCTGGTTCTTTACTTGGTTTTGCAGCTTTGCTTTTGCTTTTTCTTTTTTTTTTCCTTTCTGTGCTGCGCGTGCTCCCCCGCAGCTCAGCCACCCGAACCGCCCGCGGTGCTCCCAGCACCCCCCAAACCCTTCTGCCTTCAGGCTTGCATCCCAAAGTTCAGACCATGAGCACCCCTTTCTGCCTCATTTAGGCAAGGTCTGGTGGCATCCCTGGGTGCTGGGGCGCAAAGAGGAGATGCCGGTGATGGCTGTGGCCGTGTAAGCCCTCCGCTGCCGACCTCTCCTACTCCCAGCCCTTTCCCAGAAGCTGCTGGTTCACGTATTGAGGTCCACAAATGCCACCTCTTCTACAGCCCCGGAGGCGAGGGTGAGCTGGGAGAGCTGGGGCTTGCACTCTGGCTGCAGCACCAGATTGCCTGATTATCGGTGCTGCAGCAGAGCCGGGAGACCTGATGGGTTTTCTCACCTCCAGATGGTGAATACTATGAAAACTACATGAGTATCAGGGGAGGGAAGATCAAACACCATATTTTTGGCGCTTCTGCCGGAGGCTGGGGAGTTGCTAGGACCGAGCAGCAAGAGGCAAATTAAAACCTTGCGTTAATTCCATTAACTGTGATCATCTTCTCACCAGGGATGAACGTAACTGCTCACCATTAGTATTATTATAGCCAAAAAGTTGCATCAGGATGCCCATGCAACATTAACTCGACCCCACAGTGGAGACGCCTTGTGATCCAGCCTGCGTGTGCGCTTTCCCTCTTGAGCCTTCCCCGCGTTGCTTTGACTGCGTGATGAACCCAAAGACCCTCCATCCCTTCCCCTGCTGCCTCCCCGGGCGGGTGAGCAAGGAAGGTGCTAAAAGGCAGCGCGAGGCACCGGTTTAATTTGCCGAGCGACTGCCTCTGCCGTCACCGCGGTGCGCAGAGCCAGCTGTGCCATTAGTGCCTGCACAGCTGGACCGCTGTGCTCGTGGCGGGCAGGGCTGCTCTCCTTGGTCTCGCCGTTGAACCACGCACAAGCACGTCGCAAACACACGCGTGCCATTTGTGGCTCAGCTTTCTGTTTCAAAGTTGGCGACGGGTGGGAGCTTTGGGGTTTTCGGTCTTTGCTGAGCTCAGTTTGCATGCCGGGGGAGGCCGGGGTGCCTCATACGTGCTGACACCTGCTTTCTGCTGTGGTCTTAGCTCTTCCTTCAGTCGTTTTCCTCCGGAGGGGTGGGCAGGACTGACTACTGCTTATTTCAGAATTCATCTGTAAGGTAGGGCCAGGCTTTTCCCACCTTGCAAAGACACCAAGGAGCTGGCCCAGCGGTTGCATCCACCCCATGGCCACCGCAGAAGTCCCCAGGCCTGCTCTGGGAACCACGTAGTGCGAGATCTTCTCCGAGCCAGAAGGCACCACGTGGTTGGGGTGCTTAAATCCACGCTCAAAATGTCATGCACTGCTATGCCTGGTGCTCGCCTGCCTTCCGGTGTTTGCCTGGTGGCCCGCAGCAGGTCTTTGGACCGAGCAGATCTCGCTGCTCAGCCGGGAGCTGATAGACTTGGGATCATCTTCTCCTTCTTGGGTTGAGTTTTGTTTTAATCCTTGTTTTCCTCGTTGCCCTGGAAACAGTGCAGAGGTGAGTGACAGGAGGAGGGAGAGCCGGGCAACCTGGCAGCTCCTGTGCGCGGGGTGGCTGTGGGAGCACCTCGTGCCGCCCCACGGGGACAGCCGGGAGGGTTGTCCGCAGCACCGGGCAACCCTCTGGCCATCTCTGATGTCCCCCTTGTCCGCCCACCTTGCCCGTGCGCTCTGGGTGCAATGGGCGCTTGTTTCAGGTTCCCCTTTCTCGCCGGGCTGGACCGGGGCTGGCGAAGCAGGTTTCTGGTGTGTCCCACCCTGGGTTGGACATAAACCTCCTCAGATCCACCCGAGGTCTTTCCTGTCCCCTCTGGGGTGTCTCAGAGCTGTCACTGCTTGCTGCGCAGCTTGTGCAAAGCCTCGCTCAGCTCTGTCGGCCAGGTCCTCGCTGCCCGCGTGGGCTCGGCGTCGTTGCAGGGTCAAAAGCCTCGGGGCCACGCTGGGACACGTCGGTCCTGAGCCAGGTCCCCTTCTCTGGCTTTATTTCCATCCTTCGTGCTCTGTATCCGCGGACATCTGCGGCTCGGGGTTTGCAGGCAAAAGCAATCTCCCGGACGAGCCCAGGGCTCTGAGGTCAGACAGACGACGGGAGAGGAGCGGGATGGGGCCGGCAGCACAAAAATCGGCAGCTTTTTTTTTTTGCTCCATGCCCCATGGCTTTGGGGTCGGAGGGAGCTTGTCGCTGCTGGGCGAGGCGGCTCTTAGCAGCGGGGGGCTTAACTTGTCGGGGAGCGCTGGCGAGTTACAAGTCTTCAGCGGGTAATTTTTCCCTCTCTTTTGCATGGATTACGCTTGTTCTCTGCTTGGCCTTTTCAGCAGGGAGAGCAGTTTGGATACACATTACCTACACAGCAAAGTGCGCTCTAATTGGCCAAGAATTGGTCCCAAAATGTCAGGGAAAGATTTATTTCCCAGTGCAGCCTCTCCAGGTACTAATTTTTCTATGGGCCGCCAGATAATGGCTCCAGTGCACAATAGCTCAGAGTCCCTAATCAGGATACAGAGCTGTAATTGGGTTGAAGGGATTTAAAATCATTAAAGCCAGATTCAAGGGGAATAAAAAAGGAACCCCCACCTTTCTTTTCTCCCACCCCCCAAGACAGAGCGACTGTGTTTAATGAGCAGCTCCTGGCGTATCACTGACGATATTCGGGTAATTGTGTCGGCAGCAGAGCAGCCCGAGAGGAGGTTACTGAGCATCCAGAAGGGTGAAAAGTCTCAGATCCTGCCGTTTCGGTGAGTTTTCTGGTCCTGGACCCAGCCCTGCATCGCCAGCGGGAGCAATGAGCCCGGCTCTGTGCATCGCCAGCGTTACTGCTGGGTCGGCGCGTCCTCCAGCCTTGGGTGCAGAGTGAGGTCGGGGTTGTTATCCCCGTTTTACGGATGGTTCTGGGTCCACTCTGGTGTTTGAAGGCCGTCCTGTTGGTGAAATTGGGGAGAACTGGTAAAAATCAGTGGTTCTGCAGTGGGTGAGGAGCGGTAGGTAGGAAGCTGAGCAAGGATCTCCCACACTGGGCAGAGCAAAATTGTTTGGCTTTGCTTTAATTTGCTGTGATTTTCCCCTGCTTCGTGCTTTCACTTGTCGAATTTCCTCCTTTTCACACCAGGCCATTTCTCCGGTGTTCTGAGACACTTTAAATTCCAGATCTGTCCCCTCCAAGGCCCTCGCAAACCCACCGGCTCGGTGTCACCCAGCCCTTGTAAAGCGTGCGTCGTGTCTGATAGCTGGTGAAAACGGGGACGGCTGCTGGCGCCAGGCAGAGCCCAGCCTGACGTGTCCCGCTTTGACAGCGCGCTGCCGAGAGCTGCCTTCGCTCGCGGCTGGAGCGGTGTCAGAATATAAATGCGAAAACGAGAAGTTTTGTTTGGGTCAAATGAAACATTTTGCTTGACCCTGCGGGATATTTTTTTTTTTTATCCCTGGAATTTTTTTTTTTTTCCTCTTCCGTTCCGTTTGTTCATCCACCAAAACCACGTTATTGACACGACTCCACTGGAAGCGCGATGGCTTTTGTCTTTTAAGCGGCACTGCCGTTGAATTAACGCCGTTATCTGGCGTACTGCAACTTCAGGTATTAATTTCCCCTAAGCCGCGCGGTACACCGCTCGGCTCCTCTGGAAGGATCATGGGGAAGGTGACGTCAAGAGCCTCACCGATGGTGGGGAAAATATGATGTCCAGGTTTAATTGGCAATGATTGTTTTGTCTTCTGTACAAAAGCAGCAAATCCCCAGAAGCTGGTCAGGAGCACAGCTGTTTATGGCGAACAGAAGCTGCTGCTTATCTCCTTGTAGCAACCTGTCTCCAGGAGATCACGGCTTAATTAACTCGCGTGTTATCGAGAGTGAAATTGTACAGACATTGTTAGGGGGGAAAAAAAAAATATTAAAAAATAAGAAGAGATAAAGTGGGAAGGAAGGAGGTGACCTGGGAGCCAAGTGGAGCGAACTCTGGAGAGAGCCAAGGCACGTGGCTGAGGGTGGTGCTGGAGGCAGTGGGTGAGTTTCCGTGGGATGGATGAGCCGGGCTGCCCGAGCAGGGGAGAGCGATTCCCCAGACCCAGGCACGGCACAAGGGTGCAGAGCAGTGATGGGCTGGCCCAAAAATTCATGCGAGGGTTTCCACCGGCGGGGGTTTGCATCTGAGCTCTGCTCGCTGCGTAAGGGACCGCGGTGCACGGCCGGGGGCTGGAGCCTCCCGGGCAGAGGGGCTGTCACGCCTCGGCCAGGCTCTTCGAAGGACAAGCACGCTGTGCTGCCACTCCTGACCTCTCTACCCCGTTGATTTGGAGACCAGCAACACCCCTCAGCCTCAGATTTCCTAGAATAGAGCTGTTATTTTCTGTCTGACCGGTGTGTGTAGACCAAGCAGCCACTTGCAATCGACGGGAGGCGAGAGCTGAAGCTGCTTTGCCCAGGGGCAAAGCTGAGCCCTGGCTCTTAGATCCAAAGCTTGTTTAAGAAGCTGGGTCAGACAGCTTCATCTCCGGCTTCAGCAAGCTTTCTGTCGGTCCCATGCGTGGGTGCGTTTGGCCATCCAGGTCCCTGCTCTTCCTCCCAAGCAACTCTAACCCAGATCTGGCCTTGAACCTTGCAGCAGGCAGGGCAGGCAGGAGAGGACCTTGGCCCTAAGCCTGGCCCCCGGGCTGCTTGCACGCAGCAGACGGTGCCCGTGCAATCGAGCCGGCATCACCCCCCCGGGCGAGGGCTGGGGAGCAAAGCCCGCTCTTCCCCGGTGCCGCAGGACACGGCTGCGGCGCAGCAGATCTTGCCGGGGATGTAATGAAAGGGATTGCTGAAGGAAATTGCAAAGCAGCATTTCGGCGAGCGATGCGGAGTCACTTAGAGCGCGGGCAGAGGGAAATTTGACAACCTTTCCCATTCATCGCTCAAAGTGCTCCGCAGATCAAAGCCAGAGAGACAATAATACATTTTGAACATTAATTTGTATCCAGAGCATTTTAATAAATAATTTTTAAAAATCCAGTTCAGCCCTGTCATCTCAAGCCAATTCCATTTAATATCCAGCCCTTCGACTGACGGATTTTTAACACCGTAATTAGCATGTACGGCTCTTAAAAGCCTTCGCCGGTATCTCAGACCTTCTCTGCATTACGGCATCTTCTCTCCCCTCCTCCCGGCCCCCTTTTTCGATATTGTTATTCCATTTGCAGTTGTTTATTGTGCCCGCTGAGACAGATTAAAGACAGGAAGGAGCCTGAGAGTTGTTCTTAGGGGCTCCTGTGCGGTGCGGAGTGAGCGCGGCGGAGCTCACGGATTCAAAACCCAGAGCCTTGCTTTTAAAACCATGTGCGTGAAGAGTGGAGGTGGTTTCTGAAGCATTTCGTTGTTGCTTTGTTGGATCTTTTTCTTGTTTGGTTTGGGGGTGCGGGGGTTGGTGGGGTTTCTTTCCTTTTTTCGGAAGGGGAAGAGGGAGGAGCGCAACGGGTTTCTTTTTCCTTAATGAAAGCCGAGGTTCTTGTACAACCGTGTACGACTGAGGGCTGGGGCTTAAAAGGAAAGTAGGAGAGGTTATGAAATACTTGGTCACGTTGTAAGGTTTGGCAGAGCCGAGAAATATCCTCGTGTGTTATTGCGTAGAACAAAGCTTCGCGTGCTCCATCCGAGGATGAAAGTGGGTCCAGCAGAAGGCAAACACAGCACAGTCTCCTTATTTTCTCTTCTGAGTCTTTAAGCGGAGTGTAAGTTGTATATACTGCAGGCACGCTTAGATCTGAGTCTCCTTCCTCCAGCAGAAATTGCCGGTGAGCGGTGGCGACGTTTGCCAGTTCCCATTTGTGTGTGCGATCTGATACACAGAAGGAGTGCGATTTTGTTTTCCTAAGCCACTGGAGTGTGAGCAAAGGGGAACCAGACCTTGTCCAGAGAAACGGAGAAGCCAAATGCTTTCTTCTAGTGATTTTGTTCCACTTCACTGTTGGCTAAGGATGGGCCCAAAGCAAAATCCCAGCTCCGAACAAAAGCCTGAAAGCTGAACCTGCTCCCAGACTGCGGTTGCTGCTTATCTCAGCCGCGATAGGAATCAAACCTGGAAACCTGCGTCTCTCCCTGTAGCAACACCTGACCTTTGGAGCGTAATTGCCCTGTCCTACAGAGGTGTAAGCCTCGGGGGCATTCATCCAGCTCTAAAATCTGTGAGCGTTTCTGTGCTGGAAGACTAACACTTTGTGCTTTGCAGCAAGCACTCTGTAACTAACAATCTGTCCGAGTACCTGGGAGCTAGGCAGGCGTTATCCTTTCCATTTTGCCATGGGATGAAAACCAAAGCGAGGAGAGCCGGTGCCTGGCTTTCAGGCAAAGCAATCCAAAGCCCTGTTTTGCAATGCAAGCCACGCTCCCGCAGACCTGCATTATGCGAGTAGGTGGTGGGGGTGTCATTGAAGCCAGCGTGCTGCCCGCCTGCACCGACTCGGGGTGCCCCGCTGCACCCCTCGGGCACGCCTCGTGCTGCCCAGCAGCGAGCACACGGGGGCTCAGGGATGCTCAGGCTCCCAAAACCCCTGGTCGACCCGCAGGCCCTCCAGCAGTTACAGGTGCTCGCGACGTAGCGCAGGTCGGTGCATTAAAGCACAGCGCCAGCTTCTTGCCGCTCCTGAGCACAGCAGAGCCAATTCGGACTGCGGAGACCTGGCGCTCGGCTCCGCTCCAGGGACCCTGTACCTTATGCAATGCAAGTTTGCAGAAGACGGAGCAAAGTGCTTGCTCCGACTCGTTATTCCTACCGTGGCACCTCGGCGGCAGATGCTTTGAGGGGGACGCTGCCCGTCCCCCAGCCACGGCGCGGGGCCACCCACCCCGACATGCCGCAGCAGCCCTGCCAGCTGACGGCATTGACAGCATGATGGGCTTTGGCACGGTCCCTTCACCAGCTTGGAGCTGGCCCACGGTGTGCCCGCGGGGGCTTGCAATAAACTTTAGGGCTTGTGCCTGGCTTGTTGTTGGCACTTGCCGCTTCTTCTCGCTGCTCCGGTGGTATTTCTTCTCTCTGGCTTGCGGCTGGCTCGCAGCTGCAGCGTGCTAACCTTCACCCTGGTGGGGGTAATTATTCTGCGAGCCCCAGAAATCGGAGTAGAGTTAAAGCTGTGCTGCAATTTGCCTGCAGAGCGAGGCTGAAATCCTTCCCTCCTCTCTGCTTTTCATGTTAAAAGATTGCATTCAGTCGCTGCGTTTGGTGCCTGCTTTGCAGGAGACAGCTGCGGTTCCTTGTAGTCTTTTGTTTTCAAATTGCCTTTCTGCAGATAAATACTAACATCCACCGAGGAATGATGGGCGAGCTCTTCTTTGTAAAGCCTCGCTTTCCTTTCTTTCTGGAGTCCCTGCAAAATGTCAAGCGCTCTTTTCCTGTGTCCTAAGTGCACCCACTTACTCAGGGTCCTGGTATTTTGGGAGCAAATCCATTCGCTCGCAGTTAGGCTGAGAAGGGGGCTGGATGCTCATTTCTCACTGTTTGCTCTGTGCCGGTCTGGAGCCCTTTGGAAGCTGGGCTCTTAGACCTGCGAGGAGTTATCCGTGATTGCACATTGCAAAAATTGGCATTTTTTGGTGCAGTAACCCAACAACCCGTTTTGAAAGTTGAGGAGGACAAGGAAAGTTCAGGCTGCTCTGTAATGTCAAGGTGAGCAAGACGATGGCATTTACGCTGGAGATATTCGGGACTCAAGATCGGGGATTAGTGTCAGCTCTCATGTGGCAAGCTAAATTAGGAATGCAGAGGCTGTCTCTGTTTATGATACGAGGTTGTTAGGCGCTTCAGGTACTGTCATTCTTATTTAAGGATATATTTAAGGATTAACAGTAAGAAGTCCAGCATTAGCAGGCGAGAAATGAATGTTAGTGAGCTTAGGCTTGGAGGGCTTATTTTTGATCATCATCATGTGAGCTGCTTTAGGAGAGATGAGCTCCAAGATGGAGGGGGAAGATTCTTGTATTTTTGCAGGAAAAGAAAACCTTTTGCAAGTTTAAATAGAGATCAGAACTTAGCGACAATGACGGCTGCATAGGTAAAGCCGCGTAACTCCCCGAAGCCCGTGTCTTTGCAGGGCTGAGGATCTGGCTCGCAGCATCCAGCCTATTTTTATCCTCTTTTTTTTTTTTTCTCTTATGCAGAGTATGCACGATCAAACAATGTCCGCAGATTACTTTGTTCTTTGAAATCATTCAGTGTTTTTAATTGGCAACCTTTCTGTTTCGCCTTGATCACAGTTGACTGCAAGTAGGTTACGTTTGCTGTGCGTGCCGTCTCACGCACTCGGGCTGGCTTGGAGAAGTTACCTCCTCTCCTGATGCTGCTCTTTTCGACTGGGTGCGGGCACAAAGATTTTCTTGCTGCCAAACATTTCCTTACACGTAAACTCCGCGTTTCGCTTTCCCTGGCTTTGGCTTTGATATCTGCTGCTTTGATATAAGCACTGGCACCGGTGAAAAGCTGCGGAAGAGTCACAGCCCTTCACATCCCAAGATCAGAAAGGCTCCTCTTAAAACAGAAACGGGCACGAAGCGCGTGTCTTTGGTGCGATGAGTTCAGTCGGTTCTGATGGCCGAGGGGCAGAAAGAGGGAGGTCTCGCCGTGCTTTCCCCTCTGTTTTAAGGAGTAGCTCAAAAGCAGCGTCACAGGCTCCTGTCTTTGAAGTCGCCACAATTCTTGTCTGTTNTGAGTTCAGTCGGGTCTGATGGCCGAGGGGCAGAAAGAGGGAGGTCTCGCCGTGCTTTCCCCTCTGTTTTAAGGAGTAGCTCAAAAGCAGCGTCACAGGCTCCTGTCTTTGAAGTCGCCACAATTCTTGTCTGTTTTGATTATGATTTTTTATTATTATTTCTAAATATTAGAGTTGCCCGGTCCAGCTTGTCCTTTGGGGTGAGTTTGGGTATGCTGTGGGGCGCGCTTCAACCCTCTGTGTCTGAGCCCTTTGCAAAACCCTTGCTGGCTGCTGGGACGGGGGACCAGGCAGCCCCGGTCCAGCACTCCTCGGGTGCAAGAGAAGAGGGTGGCCAGGCTGGAGGCAGGGCACAGAAGTCGAAAGGGTGCCAAATTTTGCATTAAGAGCCGGTGCTGGAGCTAACGGCCTGCCGGGTGGAGGTGTCCGCTGCTTAACCAAGCTGGACAGCTAGTGAGTCTCCATTACTTATGCGCTTCCTGAAGCTGAAACAATTGCTATTATCCCACATAATATTGCATGACCTACATTTTTACTTGAAAGCCTCCAGCTAATAATTAGTTTGAATTTTGATTTATAAATAAACACATTCATATTCTAGTTTTTAAAACAGAAGAAGAATGCAAGCCTCTTGATAGATGAAATCCCCACCTCTCCCTGCCGGTCTCCACTTTCCCCCCAGTTCCTCTGACTTTTGGGGTGGGCAGGGAGGAAGGACTGGCTTTTTGGGCTGGGTAAGGAGGAGAGTTTGGATGTAATGAGACCGCTGGGCATTTTCTTGGAAAACTGCAGGAGCCTCGGCGCCTGGGAGATTTGGGCCATCTGGATAAATAGGGTCAAGCTCCACGTTGGCAGGGATGAGGCGGCAGGGCAGCTTGGCCTCGCCAAAGGAGCTGCGGAGAGCGACAGATCGGTGCACAAAAGCACCTAGCAGAAGGCGCATCCCTTCCCTTCCCCAGCTCTCCCGGCACCGTTGGCGTTGCCGCCACTTCTCCTCCTCCTCGCCGTCCATCTGCCTGCCCGTCCGCTCTGGCAGTGGCGGTGCAGCCGCATCCAAAGGCGCGGGAGGCAGAGTTGGCCTTGGGTCAACGCCTGGGACTTGGCATGCATGCTGGGCAGGGGATCATTAGTCGCGATGGATTGGGTGTTAATTAGCGGTTGTGAGGAAGAGAGGACCGTGGCTTGCGGAGATGTGAGCTCTCCCACCTCTCTGAGCTCCAGGAGGTGGATGTGCGTTCCT
This sequence comes from Steatornis caripensis, assembly GCA_013398225.1. Classification (NCBI taxonomy): domain Eukaryota; kingdom Metazoa; phylum Chordata; class Aves; order Caprimulgiformes; family Steatornithidae; genus Steatornis; species Steatornis caripensis. The sequence continues at coordinate 67,521 of VZSC01014398.1, forward strand.
GGTGGAGAGCTTGGATCCTGTCCGCACTGGTGGCTGCACGCAATGCAGTCGATGGCGGCTTTCGCCGTCAGGTCTGCAGTGGTTGTGGTGCTGGAAACACCTCACGATCTGCCTTCGTCCACGCACCTCGGGGCTCTCCATTGCTGGAGAAAGCTATTGTGGTCATGATGCTTATACAAAATCCCAGCGCCCTCGTTCAGTCATTCGTTGTCCTGGCTTTCCCCTGTGTGTTGACTTGGCCTCTGGTTTCCTTTTTTCACGGCGTGATGCTATGTGCGCAGGTCTGATGGGATTGCACAGTTTGGGGTGCTTTCTTGTTGTTTTTAGGAGAAAGGGTGAATGATGAAACTGCCAGAGCTCCATCTCTGGGAGATGCATCCCTTACCTGGACCAGATGATCCCTTCCTACCCGGTACCGACCCGCACCCATCCCTCTGGCACTTGCATTCAGCACTGGTAGCCCAGTGCAGCCGGTCACTCGAGTGCATTTTTATAGGCAGATCTTGTGACACAAGGCTGCGCCTGGGATTTGATCCAAAGCTGGTAGGGGCAAAAANAAAGGGTGAATGATGAAACTGCCAGAGCTCCATCTCTGGGAGATGCATCCCTTACCTGGACCAGATGATCCCTTCCTACCCGGTACCGACCCGCACCCATCCCTCTGGCACTTGCATTCAGCACTGGTAGCCCAGTGCAGCCGGTCACTCGAGTGCATTTTTATAGGCAGATCTTGTGACACAAGGCTGCGCCTGGGATTTGATCCAAAGCTGGTAGGGGCAAAAAAAACCCGATAATCCTGCCCTTCTGCTTAGTGCAGAAATCCCCTAACACACCTTGCTGTACAGTATGGCGCCGCACGGGTAATTGTCATTCTGCTCCGAGCTGATGGTGTTTGTATGCCTCGAAGCAAGACAATTGCTAGCCTTNAAACCCCAATAATCCTGCCCTTCTGCTTAGTGCAGAAATCCCCTAACACACCTTGCTGTACAGTATGGCGCCGCACGGGTAATTGTCATTCTGCTCCGAGCTGATGGTGTTTGTATGCCTCGAAGCAAGACAATTGCTAGCCTTTGTAATTTCCTTTACGGGAAAAAAAATAATACTAATAAAAAAAATCCAATCAAACTTAACAGGGACGAGACCAATAGAGTTCTGTGGAAATTAGCGTGAAATCCTATAGAAAAGGGCAGACAATGAGGTGTCTCCGGCGGGATCCCACGGGCGAGTTTCGCCGTGCCAGGGGAAGGTTTTCATTCTCCGATTGCTTCGGCAGCGCCTGCCCATAAGGTGTTATCCTAAGCGATGCCACTTCAGGTGCTATTTTTATTCAGCAAAATGTCAAATCCTGTGTCAGAACTTCGTGACTTGTTGTCTTGGTAATTTCTTGCAGAAGCAAGATCTATAAAAATCCCCTATTTCCTTGGCACCAGGCTTTTCTTGTCTATTTTGGATGTAAATATTGTTTAGAATCAGAAAAATACTAAACGGGCGCCGCTTTAATAGGCCACGAGCGGTGTAATTTCTCCCCCAGAATGGCTCTTGTAGGGCTCCTCGAGGCGCAGATGTAAGCGGGGAAGTAGCGGTGTGCACTTACATTTATGATACCGGCCCAGCGTCCTTTGAATAGGAGTCCTTGTATGCTGAGATCATATCTGGCCCCGTTCTTTCTTCATGCACTGTTTCCTAATCTGAAGGCCAGCTCTCTGGGAGCTGCAAATCCGGCGACGAGCAGGGTTGTATTCATTTTGCATTGAGGATGGTGGGGAGACCTGAGACCTATGCTTCCCCCGACCCTCTTTGAAATTTCCGGCAAAGTTGACATTTTCAACAACACGTAATCGCTTTGGGAATGGCTCGTTTCCAAACCCGAGCCACCGCGAGTCCTTTGCAAATGAAAAAGGAGAAAAATCATGTGGCGCCTCTGATAAAACTGAGGCGCTCCACTCGTGCTTCTGCGCTTGGGGAAGCTCGGGGTTGGTTCGTGCAATATCTCAGCCAGCTCCAGAGAGGAGATTTCTGCTCCTGCCTGGGTTCCCGCAGAGGGTGGCCGGCTCTGCCCTGTCCTAGCAGGGCTGGAAGCTCCAGGCCGTCGTGGTGGCCGCTTTGGTGGTGATGGAGGAGGAAGAGCAGAGCCTTGCTCTCGCCGTGATCGGTGCTGACGTCTGCACCCGTGCGTCGGGTCTCCTTGCGAGGTGCCAGAGGAGCAGGTGCTTTGCAGGAGGCAGGGGCTGGTTTTGGGTTCTTGTACCGTCCTTCGGGCTGCTGGGCTCTAATGCATTTTAAGCGGGATGCAAGGGAAAAGCAAGGCAGGAGCTGTGCACGGCCCTTCTTGGGAGAGAGGGAGATGATGAGCGGTATCTGTCCCATCACAACAAGATCCCCGAAGTCCAAAAGGAGCGAGGCTAGGGTGCAAAAGCCAGAGCTGCCCTAATAAAACATTTAATGGGGTTTGGAGACCTGTTTGCTCCACAACAGCACATACATACTAAATGATCAAAGTTTCCATGCCTTCGGAGGAGCCGGCTGCTAATCGAATGCAACCCTTGGGCTTTGCTCACCACTGACTCTGCATGAGAGCAAACGGCGGCTCTGTTTTCCTATTTAAAAGATTTCCGAGCTAAGCCGGGCGGGTCGCAGTTCAGGAAGTAATAGGATCTGGCCTCTTAAAGGCTTTGGCAAGGAGGGGCTCGGGAGGGTGGGTTGGGGGGTTGAGGATGGATTGGTCTCCGTCTCTCAAGTCCTGTCCACCTCTGACTCTGCTGCAGGCTAGCTCAGCGCTGCTGTGGTCTCCCGCTGCTCCTCCTCCTCCTCTTACTCCTGCTCTTCCTCTCCCTAAATCGCTCTGTCCCGCATCCCGTTGGCCTGCCTGCAAAGGGCTCCGCTGGCTTGTCAGATCCCAGCCTGGTTGCAAAGCACTGCCGGTGGATTAAAAACCAAAGCAAAGGGAAAATAATGAAAAAAAAAAAACCAAACCCACCACCAAAAAAGTCCCACCCTCTTTGGATTTATAAACTGAGCACACTCGAGGAAAAGGAAAACATAAAGCCCCCGGGGTGCCGTTTTTCAAAGCAATGCAGCCCTTTATTTGACTGCCTGCACTTGTTTTAGCTATGCAGGGAAGCGAGCAGGTGAAAAGCATGCCAGCGCTGCTCACTCGGAGGTGCTTGGCTCCCTCAGGCAGCCGCTGGTGCTGAGCCAGCCCAGCACCTCTGCAAACCGCTGGCTGCCCCGGCATCTGCCGCTTTGGCAGAGCGAATACTTCACCTACTGATTCTCACTGCTCCAGTGGTTTGGGACTGATGGGTTTGGCTTTCCACAGGGTTACAGCATCTTTTCTGCTTCTCAAGCGTCTCCCGTGTCTTTCATGTCATTCCTTAACTAGGCTCCATTTACTCCTGGTCCCTTTCTTTTAAGGTACTGGAATCTGTTTGATCATCAACAAATTTCTCTTTCTGTTCCTCTGATAAAAAATTAAATCTGGGCGCTTTTTGAAGGCTTCCTCCCCACTCCCCTTTTTCTTCCTCCTTCCGTGCTCGGTGGGGAGCCAGCCCTTTCTTAGGAAAATAAAATAAATAAAAATTAGAGTTCAAAGTGTGACATCTCCTCTTAAAAAGAAGAAGAGAGTGAGGAGAAGAGAGTAAAAAAAAAAAAAACCGCCATATATTCTTACAGATGTGACATCAAAATGGGAAACTATAAAGGACGCGTTTTCAAAGGCTCGTCCAGGGACTGAGTAGGTTCAGTGGGAAACGGGCGACCAAAGTCTCTCCTGGCGCTTTGAAATCGTGTCCCCAAGCCACCGCGACCCTGTTGTTTTAGCTGGAGCGCGGGGGGCTTCTCCGCCCGCCCAACACGTACCGCAGTGAGCTGCACGGGGAGCGGGGGATGCTGCGGTGCCCGCCTCGCCGCGGAGGCGTGGGGTGGGGCGCCGGGAAAAGCGGGTGGTGGAGGGCTGGCCTTGGGACACGAGGGTGAAACAGCGTACGGGTGCTGGTGTCACCAGCGTCCTCTGTGTCCTTGTGTCACCTTGGCGTCTGCATCCGTGTCTGCCAGCAGAGGCATCTCCTTCCTCGCTTGCTGCAGAGGAGCTTCGGGCCAGTGAGTGTGATGGGAGACGGAGCAGGGAAAGACCGTGGCGAGTGCGTTAGGAAGGGATGCCACCCGGGGCAGGACAGCAGAGCCGTGGGATGTCAGCTCCTTCTTTGTCTCGGTGACGGCCGTTGTCACTCAGGGTGTAGAGCTGGACGGCAAGCGCTGCTGGCGCTGCCCAAAGCTGCCCGTGGCTGGGGGCTGCGCCGGGGCAGGGCTCGGGCACGGGGTGACCCCTGGTTTCCCAGCCAGCCTGGAAGCGCACTGGGGAAGACAGCCGCGCGCTCATCCTCGGGGCGCCTCGGAGCCGCTGGAGCAGCAGTCTGGGCCGTGGGTCTGCTCTCGCAGCTGAGCAGCATCTGGGAAGTCCTGCGGGGTGGCAGATGTGTTAGCAGCACACTGTTACCCAGGTAACTGCCTTTCCTCCCCTGAATCCTGATTATTTGGTTTCTNATCCTCGGGGCACCTCGGAGCCGCTGGAGCAGCAGTCTGGGCCGTGGGTCTGCTCTCGCAGCTGAGCAGCATCTGGGAAGTCCTGCGGGGTGGCAGATGTGTTAGCAGCACACTGTTACCCAGGTAACTGCCTTTCCTCCCCTGAATCCTGATTATTTGGTTTCTCACCGTACCCCGTGCGGCCCCGCGACTTATTTAATCCTGTCCAAACTCACCGGCACCGTGGCAGAGAGCGGGCTCCCCTTTTGCAGGCGCAGCCTCCCAGCCAGGCTCCCTCCCTCCCCAAAGGCTTTTTTTACCCTGTGGGTCAGTGCCCGGGCACAGTCGAAGCTGAGACATCGTGTCCGTGGGGCGGTGGAGATCTCGCCCACTACACTTGGACTCACTGAGCAAGCTACCACGGGGCTCAGAGCAGCCGAGGGGTCTCATCCAGCCCAGTGCCTGTGCATAAAGGGTCCAATGTGCCGGTGTTAGTGCTGTGGCTTCAGGCTGACACCTGCTTAGTGTTTCAGCTGGCTTCCTGGAGGCAAAGGCTGTTGGACTCAAGCAGCAGCGGTTGTAGTGCATTAATTGAAATCGAGTTCCCAAGAGCGTGTGAAACCTCTTGGCTGGCCCGATACAAAGGGAGCCGCGCCACGGCGAGGCACGCGTGTACAAAGAGAGCTCGTCTCCAGGTTCGCGTGTGTTCAAGGTCAGCAGGGCGTCTCTGCTGCAGGCGGGATACCCGTAGGCGCAGCGACCAGCCCCCCGCTATGCGAGCCCGGATTTCACCTCTCGGTTTTCAGGGGAACTCCTATCAGTCAGGCGAAAACCGACCGGCGCTAAGTCCCACCGCTCCGAGCCTGCACAAGCCCTCCCCCAGCTCTAGGCAGGGTGGCTTGCACGGGCGCAGGCGGCTTCGGGAGGTTGAATGATGTTTCACGCAATAGTTTTTCCTCTATCNGCGAGCCCAGATTTCACCTCTCGGTTTTCAGGGGAACTCCTATCAGTCAGGCGAAAACCGACCGGCGCTAAGTCCCACCGCTCCGAGCCTGCACAAGCCCTCCCCCAGCTCTAGGCAGGGTGGCTTGCACGGGCGCAGGCGGCTTCGGGAGGTTGAATGATGTTTCACGCAATAGTTTTTCCTCTATCGCTTCATCAACTTCGGCACATTTCCGGAGTTATCCTCAGCGCAAACTCCTTCCCCAAAGATTTTCTGCGACAAAACTATCTCACCAGCCTCACCCCGTCACTTCCATCGGTGCTCGTGGAGCATCCTGGCTGGCTGGTGTGGGACCACGAACGTCTGGGGGTGACCTGCGGCAGCCCGCGGCTGTGGCATCCTAGCGCGTGCAGCAGTGGCATAGACAACTGCCCGATGCCATCGATTATTTCGTTTGGGAAGGAGGAGCTGCAATTAATGTCTCCTTGCCCTTATTGCTTTTTGTTGTCTTCCTGGCTGCTAAACTGCTTGTGTGGAGGGAAAGGTGTCTGCTTGATGGTGGGAACCCTGGTGAGGGGGCACGAGGAAACCTGCTGCTTCCGAGATGCTCGTGCAAATACCCGCTGTCCAGCACGTCTCTGGTGATAGCCCAGCGCTCGGCGGGTGGCGGGAGCTTTCGTGGTTTGCAGCTGACGGAGCTTGGGCTGCAGGGCGGCCTTGCGCCCAGCGACGTGCTTACGTCTTGGGGCCGCTTGTCTCGCCGTGAGTCGGTCCCTCGCTCCTGCTCCGCCTGCCTCCGCGTCGCCTTGGATTAATTACAGTACAATGCAATATACATTTATATGGTGTCTGCACAAGTGTCTCAGGGCCCTTTGCCATCTGAAAAATCTAATTAAGGTGCAGCCTCCAACATGAATGCTTATCACCGAAATGTGTACAGCGAGACAGAGGCGGCATGCCTCCACGGCTCGACCGGGAGCTGAATCCACACTCTTGTGGCATTATTAATTACTCAAAGCTTGGTGTGCAAGACACCAATCGATACCGTGGGCCTGGCTAGATAGGAATCTCGAAGTGAGCGTGAGGGAGAAGATAACCATCAGCTAGAAACCTGGCGGAGGCCGTTCTTGGCCTGGGAGGAGGAGCCGCCACGTTGCAGAGACGTGTGCAGTAGCAGCACGTGTTTACCAGCGACTTTGACGCTGGAATGTTATTTACTTGGTGCAGAAAGACGTCGGCGATACTGAAATTTAGCCTGGGGAAGGTCCTGCCTTGGGGACCAGGCTGGTGATGGGTGCAGCGTCGTCCTGCAGGGTTTGCTGCAAAACTTCTTTGGCTTTTTTAGTTGGGTCTCAGGAGTGGCTCCAGCTGTTGGGAACGCCAGGAAGGGAGGGAGGGAGCACCACGAGTGCGACGAAAGCATAAATAACCGGGGGAAAAGGGAAAGGAAATGTGAAGTGGCCCTTTAAATACGAGCCTCCAGAGCCCGGAGCCCAACTAGCGTTCCCTCAAGTATTCAAATGAGATTGCAGCATCAGATTGGTATGCATTAGGCTGGTCTCAATGAAAATTAACATGTAATTGCTTCAAATGAAGTAAGTGAGGAGGTAATCTGTTCTTAAATTGGATTCGCAGGATTTTGTGGTACCATAATGCAGCTGTGAAATGAAATATATTTTAAGGATGATGTCCTCAAGGGGAGAGGGGAGGAAGGGGGGGTCCGTGCTGGGAAGGGTGCTTTCCCTCCCTCCCTCTCTTGTTTTCAGTCTCATTAGTGCCATTTTATAAATGAGGAGAGGGTATTGGTGCGAGTGGCACTGCTGGGACAAGTCCTATTGCTCTTGGCACTCTCCTGTTTCCTTCCTTGACGTCCCTCCTGTCCCTCCCCTTCCCCTCCTCTGGTTCTTCACCATCCTTGCTGCGCCAGTGCCCTCCGGCACCTCCTCTGAGGGACAAGTCCCCATCCCATCACGATGGGAAGTCATGAGACGGGACACTTGAACTTTGTTCATGTGGCAAACAACCTCTGGTTACGGGATGGGGGAAGATCTGGCTACGTGGTGGGTTTTCAGTGTCCGTAAGAAGCTGTGTAGGTTCTTGCTAGGGAGCTGGTTTCTATGAGATAGATAGATGTCGGAGCAAGAGGCACAGATGACCTTCTCGTTTTGGCATCTTGTGACCTTGGATTGGGAAGCCTCTTCTTCTACCAAAGGGTACCGAAGGTCTTCTCCCCGTCACCCTGGGACCCAGAGCAGTGCTGTAAGGCTTGGGAATTTCCTGCTCCTCGCATGCGGTCTTGTGTTGCCTGGACCTCTCTATTTTAATTTTAAGGGTTTGCTCGTTGTCCTCGTTCTGTCCATCTCTGCCCATCTGCCAGTAGAAGCAATATGAGCTTGGGTGTTGGGGTGAAATTGCAATTAGGAGCATGAGGGAGAACCGGTGGAGGAAGGTGATGTGATAACCTGCAATTATTCTCAGGCTACAAATGTGTAGATAGCGTGCAGCAGCATATATTTGCTACAGGTAGACCCAGCTGGTCAGCCGCCACCAGCACCAGTGCAAGCTGCCCCATCTCCTCATCGCAGCCCTGTGTTACAGTGTCCTGGGCTGCTCGAGAGCTCTACCAGTGCCTTGAAAGCCTGGTACTTGTTCACGTGCTCTTCCCTGGGTTGATTTCCCCGTGCTGTCCCCGTCAGTGCCCTCCAGCCCACCGTTCGCAGCACTTCTCCCTCCCACTTGCCCCCTGCTCCTCTTGCCGTGCTTCACTCCTCATCCTCTCTCCGCAGTCCTGGCAGAGAGCGCTCACCCCTCGCCGTTCCTGTTTTGTGCCTCAACTTCTGAGGAGAAGCCACTTCAGTGATAATTTCCCACTTGTAATAAGTTAAGTGCATCGCTTCCTTTCGAATATATTTTCAGTGCAGTTAAGCTCAGCAGTCCCTTGCCTGTGTGCTTAGTTAAACGCGCTCCTTTGCAGACCGTTGGGGTGGATGGCATCGCTTTATTCCTGGGCCATTAGTGTCAATTGTGCAAAGCAGAACCAGGATTTATTCAGGGGGCGCAGCTTGTAATTGAGCGAGCTCAGCGCCGGGGATCAGCGCTAACTGCTGGGAGTGCAGCGTGCAGGAGGAGAGCGGGAGCTGCCGGGGTGGACTGAGGACGATGGGGAGTTGGGGTGTCTTGAGTGGCTCAACTCAGGGCTTGTAGGTGACAAAGGAGCATTTTTCTAGAGAAAAGCGCGTAGCAAGGAGCGATCTCACCAGGTTTTTGGAGGCAGAGAGAGGAGACTTCTTCTCCACACCTCGTCTGGTGAGGAGACCTTATCTTACAGGGTTTAAACCGCTCTGTAACGCTTGGGGGGAGAGGATGAGATCATTATGGAGTTATTTTCTTTTTGTGGCATTTCCCACGCCTCCTTTTGAAGCCTCTCATGATGGCTTGCAGCGGCTGCCAGAGCCTGGACCTGGTCTGGGGTGGTTGGTGCCCTCCCTGCAGAAGAGAGCACCCTTTCATAGGCCACCCTGGAAGATGGCAGGGGAAGGGGCAGCTTTCGCCCAGGGCTGTTTCGCCTACTTGGGCTTTGGGAATGCGAAAAAGGAGAAAACCAGGAAGAAGAAAATGTCCCTTGAGCTCAGCGCAGGACCCGTGAGCTGCAGGAGCATCGGGGAGCTGGGGTGGCATTTCATTAGTAAACTGGCCGTGTCCCTGCGCAGCTGCCTACAGGCGGTTTGGTGCTGGCGTCGCCCCCGTCCCCCAGTGCCATTAGCGCTTTTGGAGGGCACCCAAGCAGATGGGCCAGGAGCAGGCTCCGGTGCCGCTCCACGGGGTCAGCCGCAGGGTGGGAGCCCAGGTTAGGGGCACGTTTCCTCGACGCGCGGTCTCGGAGCAACTGCCCTCATTGATGTTTTGCGGCACGCTCTGAGATGCTGAGAGGGAAGATGCTATAGATGTGCAGAGCCCTGTTGTTAGCAAAGACAATAGGAGGATAAATAGAAAGGCTGGATGAGCCGAGCACAGGAGCAGGGGACTTGGAAAGGTGCTGGTGCACTGCTGCATTGCAGAGAGAGAAAGACTTTTCCAGACAAGCCATCCCTGCCTGCTGCATCGTGACCTGCCTGCTTTGCAGCAGTCCTTGGTGCCGGCGCAGGGGCCTCGCAGCACCGACGGGGTGTTGGGTGCACGCAGAGGTGCTCGCAGAGGTGCTCGCGTGGCTCCTGGCTGCTCCGTACCCTGCCTCACGCTTCATCGGCAGGCTGCAAAGCGGGAGCTCCGGCTCTTTTTGCGGCTCTTCCCTCATCCCCAGTCCAGTTTCCTTGGCATTTGCCAATACGCTCCTCTAAGGCAGCAGACTGGGAGTCGTTTGCAGCTCTGCGAATCCCGGGCAATGAACCAAGGTGGATCTTTTCGAGGCTGGTTTATTATTATTAATGTAATTACTGCGAATCATTTGCACATATAAACTTTCCACTGAGGAGATCGGGTACTTTACAAACAAGCATTAACTCACCCTCCTTGGCAAGGAGGTGCCAAGTATCTCTTAAAACCTTGCAGAGGGCAGAAACGAAGGGCAGGGACTTGCAAGGAACTTGCTCCAGGTTGCAGTGTGAGCCAGTGGGAAAAGCAAGACCTCCCAGCCCGGAGCCCCAACTCCTTCTGCAACAACTGAGATGAAACCCTGTCTGGGCAGGGAAGAGAGGGCGAAGCACAAAGGGTTTTTATTTTCCACTTCTGAGTGCTGCTTTTGACCGACTCAGCGTGAAGAGGCACTGGGGCGGCAGCTGATCTGAGGGCACCTCCTCACCCCGCAGCCTTTGGAGATGCTGTGGCTGCTGCAGGGGAGGCACTGGAGGTAGGCGCCAGCCCCAGCGGGGCCCCCCTCTTTCTTGTCGAACCCCGCTGCTGAGTTAATCATTCGGTCAGCTCCCGCCTGGCAGGCGGTAGGCTCCCCGTGCAGGGAAGCGGTTTCTCGGCCCTGACAGCCATCCTGTGCTGTGAAGAGGTTCTCGGGTTGCGTCTTCGGTGGTGTCACGTCAGGGTGAGCTCAGGGGGTGCCCTCCTGCTGATGTTGCCGTTGAGGGCTAGGATGGTCCTGGGGCGTGGGTGAGGATGGACGTGTCAAGAACCCCACCGCTGCGTCAACCACGCAGCCATGCAGACCCCAGTGGGGGTAAGCCTTGAGCCCCTGTTAGAGCCTGGCTGAGCAGTTGGGGCTTTCAGCAGGCCAGGACCAAACCTGTGGACTGTTTTAATCCCGTAGTCCATCTGCCACTGTCAGCGTCCCCTGCTTAGCCCTGCACACAGCCTGTTACCTGCCTGCGTCCAGCCTCAGTGGACTGCGACGGGTGCCCCTGCTGCCGCCCCGCTTGCAGCATGCGGAGGGGTCAGCCGGCCGGCGTTGTTGCTGGAGGTGCACATGCCATTTGCCACGTGCGTCAATGAGCACGCGTGCTCTCGGTGCGCGCCGCCTGTGTCGCCAGCACGCGACACCTGCAACGAGCGCGGGACGTCTGCGCCAGCCTCGTCTGTCGGGCTGGCGGTGGCGTGTAGGGTAGCATTGTGTGTTGGTGCCTATGTGAGCATACGGTGCTGCAGTGAGTATGTGTAAGCGTACGCAGCCTGTATGTGCACAGAAAGCGAGCAGATGCTGTAAATCCTGCGGAAGAAGGGCTGGATTGGTGGAAATTGCTAGTGCGTGACTTAACCCAATACAGCAGAGAGTAAGGAGAGGGGAAACCAGACTGCGCTGTGGCAACGAAGGTTTTGGCTTAATATTTATCAGTAAAAAAGCTTCCAGACCACCTTTTCCGTGATAGCCACACCTCGGGCTGTCCATGGTGTGCGCGTCCCAGCCTTGCGGGGTCATGGGCAGGACGGCTCTCAAGGAGCATGGGACAATCTGGCTTTCCCTTTGCTCGGGAATTGATGGCCAAACTTCTGTTGCCACCGGAGCGCAAACATCGTAGGAAAGTCTATGAGAGCAGTGGGGCTCTGCTTGCATGGGATTGAGTTGTTCACAGCTCGGCCTCTAATTAATCCTAATAAATAACAATAAAACGTGATAATCACAGAAATAAATCTGAGATGTGCAGCTCCTGCCTCCGGCGGCGGTCTAGTTTAGTTGATCATTTATAGCGTGGCTGATGGTGCAGGGGCTGGAAGGTGCTGCCTGGGACGTGAGATGCTGGGGAGGGACAAGGCAGGGCTGGAGCAGCTCGCCTCCTTGCCTAGCCTCAGTGGGAGGATTTTGCACCCAGTTTTAAGCTAAACCCCAAGCTAGTTCCTGCAAACTGATTTCCAGCTTGGAGACAAAACGCTGCCGGATTGCTTCAAAATCCGGAGGTGTCTGGGAATTGCCGAGTTAGACGGGGAAGAACAAGGAGAAGCATCTCAGGATGCTTGATGGTGGGTCGGTGCGTGGCGCGGCGTGCGTGGGACCCCATCAGGTGGGCTGGATTTGGGAAGGGGGTTTCTTTAGGGTGGGCACGCAGTGAAAATTCGGTGGTGGTGGAAGGAGAAGCGAGCCCGGGGAGTTGTCGAGTGCAGGGGGAGTCAGCTTGGTCACCGCCTCAGGTCGGGCCACCAAGTTTGCTGAGGTGAGCCAGGCTTAGCGCTGTCCCTGCCTCCCTACGACAGAGCTTGTACCCTGATAATTGCAATGAAAGCGGCAATCAGGTTGGTAATTTCGCTGAGCTCTTTTCAGTTCTAATTAACATTATTCATTTCTTGTGTGTCCTGCTGGGTTGAGACAATCTGTGCTCTCCAGCCCTCTGGAACACCAGCGATCTGCGTAAGAGACAACAAAAAAGTGTTGTGTGCCAATTACTACACTTCAGTAATTAAAAACCTCCTTCCCCCCACTGCCGGGCCACCTCCTCTCCTGTCATTTTCTGTGTGCAAACTCGCGAAAGCAAAGAAAGAGAGAAATTCGGGAGGGCACGTCATTGCTGGCGTGTGCCATCTGCGTCTACGCCAAAAATGCGAGGAGGTACCGGGGGCCGTGTGAAGCACGGGCAGGGTCAGCGGTCAGGGCGCTCAGCTTTGGCACCCTGTTGCTTATTTATTCCTGATAGTTGATTGTGGCGGCTGCAGTTTTGTCGTGGGCTCTTTGGGAGCAGGTTTATGCCTGCAAAGCAGCCTGCTCTGCTCTGGCCAGGGCTGTTTTGTCCCCATCGAGGACTTTTGTTGGCGTTTTCAACCCTGCTCATCTTTGTGCTTGTGTTACCTAAGGTGGTAGAAACCTTACGACATTGCTTTCCCTCTTCCAGTTTCCGTCTTTGACTGGCGTCCCTGCAGCCAAGCGTGCTCTTGGCTGCACCCGCGGGTGCCTTGCATGGGGTGCGGAGGGTGCAGGCATGAATACTTTGGCTGTACGAGCTCGGCTCCTCAGGCTTTGGGGGTGCTGGCTGGGTTAGGGGAGAGCGGCCAGTCCTAAAGGACCAGCTTGCTTGTAGAGGGCGGATAGTAAAGCCAAAGCCAAGCAGCTTCGGCTGCAGAAACGCTAACGGGTCTGGAAAGGGCAGGACCAGCCTGCGCCTGTATCCACTTTGCGCCCACCGTGCATCGTTGCCCAGGGAGTGCAGGACAAGGGCACGAGCAGGCAGGTTGGGACAAATAGGGAAGATGGACACACACAGCTTTCAGCTTTTGTCTGAAAATGCCCAAACTCTGTCGCTCGGGGTCATTGTGAGGAGCCCTCGATGGCAGCACGGAGCAGAGGGTCTGTGGCGCGGCGTGCGGAGCTGCATCTCCGTGCAGCCCATCACTGCCCGCCCCCAGGATGCTGCAGCAGTGGTGCGCTGGCAGCGTTTCCATCTCCAGGAGGGGAAACCCTGAGGCTTGGGACTCTGGGTTTTGAGGGACAGAGACAGCAGAGAGAGGTGGCAGCAGCATCCCCTCCTTGTGCTGACANCCGGGGTCATTGTGAGGAGCCCACGATGGCAGCACGGAGCAGAGGGTCTGTGGCGCGGTGTGCGGAGCTGCATCTCCGTGCAGCCCATCACTGCCCGCCCCCAGGATGCTGCAGCAGTGGTGCGCTGGCAGCGTTTCCATCTCCAGGAGGGGAAACCCTGAGGCTTGGGACTCTGGGTTTCGAGGGACAGAGACAGCAGAGAGAGGTGGCAGCAGCATCCCCTCCTTGTACTGACAGACAGCAGATTTTCGTCTTCCTGGAGGAGAAGGCCTTGCCTTCCTAGCAGGAACAAGGATCAAGGGTCTTGAGAGAGAAAATTACCTCGTCTGTGCTTAATTATTTTTTACGTCTTCTTTTTAGTGGCAAACGCTGTTTCCCAGCACCCAGAGGACGTCTCACTCCCCTCCCTTCCTGGCACATCATGGGGCAAGAGGGAGGGCGAGAGCCTCCAGCGAGGTGGAAGAAGCATCTCGGGGCTTCGCACCTTGCCAAGAGCGGGGTGGGAAGGGGGATGCTGCAGGCTCACCGGTGGCTTTGCTCCCCACCCGTGCTTGGAGCCCGGCTTCCCGGCTGAAGCCAAAGGCTTTCCACTCGGCTGCNCAAAGCCAAAGGCTTTCCGCTCGGCTGCCTGCATGCGGGAGAGGAGGGCTTCCCATGCCTGTGCCGGGCTGGTGGAGAGAGGAGCTGCTGGAGGAGGGAAGGGGGAGCAGATGGAGAGGCTTGGAAGAGCATCGGGTCGCTGCGGCGAGCCTTGGCCACGGGGACCCCGACGGGCACTTGCGGGAGGGTGAGCGGGGTTGGCACGATGGTTGGAAGGAGCTCGGGCAGGAGCACCACCCGCCATCCCCTACACAGCACACCCTATCCAGGGGTCAAAGTGTGTCTTTGCCAGGAGCTTTTTCCATGCTTTATTTTATATATATTGGCTCGGGAGCTTTAAGAGGCAGGGAAGAAAATAACAACTTCAGGCTTGCCGATCCCGGGAACAGAGAAGCGTGTCTAGGTGATAAGAAGAGATTGTGACCGGGTGCTGTGAAGGGCAAAAGCACTTATTTCACTGTTGCCTCATGCGTTACCTGAGGCCCGTTGCTTTTCAAAAGCGTTTAAATGCCCATATGATAGAGGGAATGCTTGGATTACACACTGTCTGGCTCCATTATTATCCAGGGATCTCCAAGCTGATGCATTTGACAAAAAAACCTGATGTGGAGGACAGAGGAAATACATATTTTTAGTTCAGCCAGCTTACAGGTCCCAGAAGGGACCGGTCCAAGAAATTCAAGCCACATCTGGCTCCTCATCACCCAGTCCTTCTCTGCGATACGGCTTTGGTGGTGAGGGTGGACACCCCGTGTTTGTGCAGACGTGCTGCTCGCCGCAACCGCAGGAGCCTGTTTCATGGCATTGCGATGGGCAGGCCAGAGCCAAGCACTAAATATCCACCTGCATTTTATTCAAACCCTGCAGGTCTAAGCTACCAGCATAGTTGAGGTCCAGAGTACAACACACTAAATCATCCTCTCAAGTTTTGTTCAACTCCAGCAACTAAACTCTCAGGTTTTGCTCGAGTTGTAATGCAGCTGAGAGCAAAAGCTGAGTTCTTGGTGTTCAGCCCAGGCTGAATCTATTGCTTTTTTTTATGTAGATAATAAAAATCTGTTCACATTTAATTTATTATTATCGTAATATCATTATGGAACAGCAGTAAAATTGTTTAATTTATCGGATGTTTTTCACACCAGAGAGGGAGGATGGTGCAGTAGCTTGGGTACTTGCCTAACAAATGAGCAGAGGAGTCCTGGGCTGCACGCTGCCCATCTCGCCTTGGGCACGTCGCCTCGTGGGGATGCGCCACTCCTAGCCTCCAAACGTCACGTGCCGAGGCTGACAGGGCTGTTTAGGCTTCTCCTGTAATCACTGGGGCCAAAGAGACACCTCCAAAAAGCGGCCAGATGAGACGAGGCAGCTTGTCCCCAGGTGGGTACCTGTGTCTTTGCTGGCATCGGTAGCAGACACGGGAAGGGAAGTTGCCCACCATTAAGGAGACGGCTCACCCGAAAAGGACACATACTCTGAAGCGTCAGGATAAGTCCACATGCCACAGATACATTCACCCTTGCCATTAACTCCCCTGCCACCACAGACTGCCGTGTATAGCCCGTTAAGCCCCTTGTATTCGTTGAGGTTACCCCATGCAAGACCTCCCAGAGGCTGCTGAGCTCTTTTTCAGTGCCTCCAAAGTTAATTTGCGTCCCAGCCACCGCACAGGTAACGAAGTAGGTTGGGGAGAATACAAACGGTGGGTCTGAGGCTGGGTGGTTTTATGCAGGGACATTATCCTCCGTCACCTGCATCCAGGAAAGCACAGCTAAGCCCTAGCGGCTCTGTAATCCCCAGCTTGCTTGGAGAGAAGCGAGATTTTGGCTGTCTTGGGGGGCTGCAGGTTTCTGCCTCCTAGGGAAGGGCTTGGACAGCAGGCAGCCTCCAGGGCCTCTGCTCTTCGCTCGTCTGGATACGATTTGTGGAAATGGAGGATTCAAACCTTGCTTGGGGACACGGGGACAGAAATGGAGGGGTCAAACCTTGCTTGGGGACATGGGGGCGGAGGGTTACAGGGTTGGCAGAGACCTTTGGGAGGAGCGAGACTGGTGCCTGCTGATGTAGACAGGAAAATAGTTCCTTCAGGAGCAAAATCTCTTCTAGGTTTGGGCCACGTTGTCTTCCGGCGGGGCTCCGTTTCTTAATGAGAGTGGATATAGAAGCTTTCTGCGTCCGAAACACCACTCGATAAGTGAAATGCTTAGCTGGGATGAGGTGCAGTGAGTGAGGGAGATGCAGCCATGCAGATGATGGGTAGGCAAGGAAGAGCTGACAGAGGGGACAAATGGTAGGAAGCTCAAGGTTTCTCTTTAGAGGTATGTCAGAGCTGACTTTCTGCCGAGATAAATTTTCCTCCCTCCTTTGTGAAGCAGAGCAAGCTGCCTTCCCGGCTCCACTTTGCATTTCTTTGCCTGGCTGCAGGGATATGAAGGTCTGCAGGGAGAATGACAAGCGATGGGTTTGGGCAGGAGGTAGCAACGTGCATCCCCCCAGAAAAGTGTTCTTTGAGCTCGGGATGGAGGTTTTGGCTCGGCTCTGGTTGTCCCTGAGTTTGCAATGGAGCAAATGGGAACGGAAGAGCGAAAGGTCCTTTGGTGACTGGTGCTGGGTGGCTCTGACTTCTCTGTGCCTGAAACCACCGTGAAGCTGTTGGGCAAATCTCTGGAGCCACCAGTTTAGATGGATATTGGTGCCCTGAGCACCGGAGTAAAGTGCTGACACTGTCCTCTTTGGGCACAGAAAGCATTTGGTCTCTGAAACTGCTGCTGGCAGCAAAGCTAAAAATAGTGCCGGGAGGACCAGGAGGGGCTGGGGAAGGGAGGGCAGAGCGCCCAAGAGCAGCGCGCTGATGGGTCACCTCTCTGCCTCTCCCCAGGTGCTCCGTGGATAACCGAGTCACCCGAGTGGCCTGGCTGAACCGCAGCAGCATCCTCTATGCCGGCAATGACAAGTGGTGCTTGGACCCTCGGGTGGTGCTCTTGGCCAACACCAAAACCCAGTACAGCATCCAGATCCAAGATGTGGACGTGTATGATGAGGGCCCCTACACCTGCTCCGTGCAGACAGACAATCACCCCAAGACATCGCGTGTCCATCTCATCGTGCAAGGTAAGAGGAAGGGGATTTGTAGAGGGGTTGGGCTTGGTGCTTTGATTTCTGTTCCTCCCTTTTGCTCTGGTGTCTTCTCCTCCTACGTCGAGCCTACTGCATGTAAGACAACTTGGTGCAAACACACAGGCGGATCAACAGGCTCGGAGAGTCCCAGGGAAGCCGGGCAGTGCCAGAAGCCCAGCAGTGTTTGCAGTCACATTGATCCAACTTTCCTGGAGTCAGCATGGGCAGCGCAGATACAGGCAGCTCTGCGTCCCAAAGTAGTCACTGGCAAACTCATGTTGCTGTTTGTTGCTGTGTTTTGGTGGGGTTTTTTTTTTGTTTTCCATGCTGGAGGCAATGCTTGAAGTAAAACTTGTGTTGGGGGAAAAGAGAGAGCTGGCAGATTTGTGTACTTTGCGAGGGTGTGTGTGTGCCTAGCAGCAATATGTGTTTGTGTGTTGAAACTCTGTACTTCTGTGCGGAGCAGGAGGAAGGCCGGCACGGGGTGGTGGAGTGCTTGCGGCAGCCGAGCGTGCGCTCGCTGGCCCCTGAGCACGCCTGGCCGAGGCTGCACCGTCCATGGGGTGCGTACGTGCGCTCTTCAGCGAGCGTGCAAGCACACGCGGGCTCCCGAGAGGGGGCCGACAAGCGTGGCCACACGCGACGGTCAAGCAGATGGGTGCTCACGCAAGACCGCTCCCGTGTCCGTGCTGCAGGGCGTGCGCTGGGCCAGCGGGAGCCTGCGTGGTGGGACACATGGGGCCTGGTGCGCTCTCGGGGAGGCAGCCTCGGGGAAGATTAATGGAAAATTTCTAATCCCTTCCTAGCACCCTTTTTTTCCTCCTTCCTCTTCAGCGATTTGGCCAGGAGCCCTCTTAGCGTGACACACCAGCTTGAGTATTGGAATCTCATCTCGAGCTAATTTTCGAATGCTGATGGGTGTATTGATTGGGAAACAAGCTGGGTTAAAAAGACATTGGTCTTGTACACAGAGTCGGATTGAGCTAATCCGCCGTCGATATGCCAGGCCTGAACGGTATTGACAGCCTAATGAATAGAAGGGGGGAAAAAAACCCCAGGGCCTTTATTTTCCCCCCTCCCTCTATTTCTGTTTTCTCTTTCCTCTTCGAGCAATCAAGGAAACTAAACAGAGCCGGACTTTCTCCATCTCCATTAACAGCAGAGAGAAAGCGGATGCATTGCCAGCCCGGGTCCTTGCTGTTTATCTTGCAATCTGTTATTACCTGCCTGAGTTTCTTAAGCCAAAGTCGATCACTCGCAAGTTCTGAAGTCGCTATCAGGCGCCGGGGTGATGCAGGACAATTTCTGTCTGTTCTCTTCTGATTCCCATTTCCTGACCTAAATTTCCCATATCACCAGACATCCAGGTCCATCCCTCCTGTGTCTTGCTGTATCATTAGGAAGAGGTGTTTGGGGACTGGAGGAAACAGTCATATCTTAACTCCTTGCAGCGGTATAGTTAAGTACTGGGGGATTCAGTAACGGGCTCAGTCCTGTAAGTGCTGAATATCCATGCCTCTGCCCACAGGAATACCAGCTCTCAGTAGTCGGCCCCCTAATTTCAAGAGTTGTTGCTTGGCTCACCCAGCCCTTTCTCGGGTGGAAGGTGGCAAGAGCGTCATGCATAGCAACACACGGGAGCAGGACATGAAAGCGAGTATCGTGTCCAATTAAAGGGAAGCCTGCCTTAATGACCCCGATTGAAATTTTTCTGCGGTGCCGGGGTTAACTCTCCTGCCTTGCAAAATGAGCCCAATGAATACGCAAGCTGGTATAATCCTGTCCTAAAAGACATTCAGCTTGCGGGAAGCGGTCCCTGCCCCTCCCTCCCAGGAAAGCAGGGTGTCCGAGCGCCAGATTTCACGGATGTGCCAAGTTCAGCACGTGGCTGTGAGACCTCTAGTCCCTTCCCACAGCCTGATAGGAAAGGAGAAGCGTTGACAGGAGGTGGGAAATGGGGTCTCCCCTTTTGAACAGGGTTAGTCTAGGTACAGCCAGGAGGAGGGAAGTGTGCAGGTCCTGACTGCATTGCTGCACCAGGAAAGGGCCTGGGGACACAGCCCTGGAGGCAGGAGCACTCCAGCCTCTCAGGATGCAATTAAGTCGTGCCTAGGGGTAGGCTGTGCTCTCCAAAGGGACTGGCCGCCGGGGGGGCGCAAGGAGCTCTTCCCCTTCCAGGCAGGATTTCAGCAGCCTGCTGCTCCCCCAGGCAGGTATGATAGGTGCATCTCAGCCAGGGTGCAGACACCATCAGCCCACGCCGTGCATCCCTCCTTCTCCCCAAGTTTAGGAGATATCACTGGGAAACGGCCGTGGATGGAACGCGTGAGGATCTGGGCCATCCCTGGTGTCTGCCAAGGGCTGCTGGAGGAAGCAGTGCTGTGGGAGGAAAGAGCAGAAAAACCAGAAGGGAGAGAGAGGGGTGGGAGAAAGAGCTTCCTTTGGGGTGTGAGGGTTGGGGATGGTCCCCAAAGCAGCAGGAGAGAATCAGCCAGGAACCACCCGGAGCCACGGATGTCCACGCTGCAGCAAGGGGAGCGCTGCACATTTATTTCTAGGTTGACTGTATTGATGGCTGAGATCCCAGAATAGTTGGGTAGAAGGCACCTCAAGAGCTAATTTAGCCCATCCCCCTGGAACGAGGCAGAGACATCGCTGGCAAACACGTGTGAAAGCTATTCTTGAAAATCTTTAACAAAGCAGGTTCTTCAGTCTCCCTAGACGATCTATTCTACTGCTTCGCTACCTTTATAATTAGAAAATGTATAGCTAATATCTAACTTAAACCTTCTTTGTTGCAAATGAAGTAGAGTTTTTCTCAGCCTGTCCCCAGCGGACGTGGGGAACAATTGATCAGTGTCCTCTTTGTAACAACCTTTTGCTTTTGGGAAGGTTGTTATCGTGTTGCCCCTTAGCCACCTTCTTTCTGAAACGATGCGAGCCCCGTTCTCCCCTCCTTCAGCCTTGAAATCCTGCTACAAAAGGCAAAAGGTGATTGCTGCCGGTCCCGGAACGGCAGGTCGGTGCATCTCTCCTTCCCTCTGCCTCTACTCTAACGCGGGACAAATGAGCCCGGGAACGAGACGACAGACCCTTGGCATTGGGTGCATCAAAGTTCAGACCTGCTGTTTTGGGGACGGCTTTAAACGGGGTCAGGCTCAGCGTTGGTGATGCCAAGTTGATGTGAGCCAACAACATGGCTGCAAAAGGCACAAGGAGGTTCTTGGCACTTGAATCTTCCCCAGGACAGGAGCTCCCAGACCTAAGATGCACAGCTCGGGGAGCATCCACGTCACCTGCAGTGCCTGGAAGGCGGTCCCTGCCTGTCGCGCCCGTTCAGCCCTCATCTCTTCTTAGGAGGAGTTGTCATGAGACCAGGGAAGGCACGGGGAAGGCGACACTGCCTGTGCTTGCAGGAGTCTGCCTCGGACGCTGGGAAGAGTGAGGTGTTCCTGGGTGAATATCCCAAAGAGACAAAACCCAGGGAAGCTCCACTTGTGCTGGGCAAGGTCTGAACTTGGCGGGAGGCAGAAACGCAGAGCGAGAAAGAGGACTCGGGCCCTGTTGACCTCTGAGGAGCGATGCTCTCCCTTCCTCTCCTCTCCCGTATCCCGCTCTGGTTTCCTTAGCAAGTCCCGTTTCTTGCCCCCGCAGCAGCGTCTCAGCCTCAGCCCCCCCCCGCCTTCTCCCCACGGGACCCTTCAGCTGTTTAAGCTGTTCTCTGAGTTCCTGGGTTTAAAAGACAGGGAGGAGGAGGAGGACAAGGACGGTGTCTGGGAAGCTCTTACTTGTATTGATAATCAGCTGTCTCCAAGGCGCGCCTTCGGAACACTCCCACTGCCTCCTAAGATGCGTTAAGGAAAGTTGGCCTTATCTCGGCACGCGGGAAACGGACTTGGGGAAGGAGGCACGGTGCGTGCCAGAGTTTAATCTCACTTAGGCACACGAATTTGCATGATAGAAATGGTGGAATTTTAGTGCTTAGAAAGAAAGAAAGAAAGAAGAAAAAAAAAAACCCAAGGCAAGCAACTGGGGGATATTAGCGCTTTCTTGCTTCTTTATCAGTTTCTATGGCTTTATCTGGCTCTTTCCGTTGTCACTGGAGCAACTAAGCACCCCTCCCCTTTTGTTTGGTGTAAATGCATTTTCCCACTCCTTCCCCGGCCCGGGTTAATCTGCAAATCCCTGCCTTTGTTTGGGAGTTAATTACCTGCTCGCCAGAGTCGGGGCTGCGGGTGCAGGTGACTCGGGGCCGGCCGGTGGCGGGGGGCACACGTGGCATGCCGGTGACACCTCCCCCCCGCGCCAGGGCCACCCCGGGACCGTCGCTGCCAAGGTGTGCATCGGCGAGATAAAGCCGCCGGTGGGGCTGCGACTCCCGAGCCGGCTTTGTTTCAAGCACTGAACTCTGCCCAATTAATTTTCCTTTGATGCCGTAAGCCCCTTTGACTCACGGGACAATAAGGATAACTTTTTGCGGCCGCTTTCCTGCCTTGCGCCGGCGTGCACGGCAAACGCCTGCCCTGCCGAGTGGAGAGGCAGCGGTTTGCATGGCGGCGTAGGCTGGGAGGAAGGATCAGTCCCCGCGGTCATCATCACTCTTGTCCAAAGGCCTCAAGGTGGCTTGCGGGGAGAACAGAGTGGATGGGAACGTATTGCTTGTGCCTGGGTGTCATTGCAGGAGATGCTCAGAGCATTCCTGACCAGCCTCTGCCCGGCAGCTTTGGCACCGCTGCTGGAGCCGGGGGGTCCAGCCAGGCACCCGTGGGGCTGAGCCTGTCCCCTGCACCGCCAAAGGCGCGGGTGCTGGGGGTGAGGAGGGGCAGAGGGATTTGCCCAGGGCTGTTTGGTAACTCGGTGGCACTGCGGGTGTGTAGACGTTGGCCATGTGTGAAGCCGCGGGCTGGAGTTTCATGTTAGGTAGGCTGCTTCCCAGCAGAAACCACAGAAACCCTTCTGGCACGGGTTTTTCTGGTGTGTCCACACCTTTCCCCCCGTGAAAGCAGCTGGCTCTTCTAGAAGTAAAAGCAGGTGTAGATAACGCTTTCTGAAAGGTGTGCGGAGAGCTGGGAGAGCCTGCCTAAACCGGTGGAGGGCAGGAAACCAGCGGTGCGAAATCAAAATCCTCCCTCTCTTCGCCTGCGCTCTCGGCTCCTTTGAGTGATGCGTTCCTTCCCCGTCTCTCTTCCGTTGCTAATCACCATCCGTCCATCAAAGCATCTTTTCCTTTCGCACGAGGGCTATTGTCAAGGACTGAAGATCTCCCACGTGCTCTCGAGCACTTGTCCTAGTTGTTGGCTTTGTAGCCCTGTTTTGCTCTGCCCCCGGGGGAGCATCCCCTCCTCTCTGCCGCTCCCGCATCCGTTGCTGCCCCTGGGTCTCTCCGTCTCCCTCCCAAGGTTATAACAGCCCTCGCTTCTCCGCGGGGGCCCATCAGCTCGTCCGTGCTCCCACCACGTACCCGGCGTGCGGCGGGGCGGGCTCCCTCCGGCCTCCCCAAGTCACTTGACCTCTTTGCAAATCAATTTAACATCTGTGAGGCAGAGATAATAATTGTCACCTACTTTACAGGGGGGTTGATGAGGATTAATTTGTTAATGTCGACAGAGGTCTTTGAAGATGGAACGCGCTATCTGAGAGCTAAACGTTATTATTAATTAGCAATTATATCGTGGGGCGGGAGTGGGGGAAAGCAGAGACTCCAGAGCCCGTACTGGAAGTGCTTGCTCCGGGCTCACGCGCCTGCCCTCACCGCAGCTTCGGGCTGCCCCAGTTACGTGCCCGCTCTGCTGCTGGAGGGAGCCGGGCATGCCGCATCCCACTGGGGATGCGTCCCGCTCCTGCTGTGGTGCGCGCTCCTTCCCGGAGCGTGTGGGTGAGCTCCGCTGGTGCGGGGGGACGAAAGAGTGGGAGGGATGGGGAGGTGAACAGTGCTCGAGTAGTTTAACCGCTGTCCTTGTTAGAAAGAGAGCAAGTCGGTGACAGAGAAGCAGCAGTGAAGGGAAGGCATCCTCCATGCTTGCTTGGCACCCTGGTGATGTTAGCGGGCCGGGCACCGCCACACCCATGGGAGGATGTATCCTGTTCCCAAGGAGAAATAGTTGGCAGGAGAACGGAGCGAGGGGAAGGAAGAACCAGTGATTCATAGGACACGCAGACCGTTTTCATTTCCTTCGTGTTTTTCTTTTTCGCGTACACCGAGGCTGCGGCTAATTTCGCTGGCTTTCTCCGCCATTGAACTGCTAACGCTGTAATCCGGTGTGTTTGCGGGGCTCCCCCAAGCAGCGCCGACACAACCCCTTTGTGGTCCCCGCGGGCTGTGCCGTGCCCTGGTGCTGGGACAAGCACGTCGATGCCCGCTGGGGCCGTTTCCACCTCCGACACCTTCGTGGCTGCGCTGTTTCCCTCCTCCCCAGCTGCGGCTGTGTGCGCTTTCATGGAGGCAAGGCGAGCTCGGCGTAACTCTCTCTGCTGCTCCCGCGGAGATGCGCGGAGCCACAGAGGTCGCCCTCCGATCACCCCTCTTCTGGAAAACAAGAGCCTTACTCCTCTTTGAGCCTTTCTGAGCGCGCGAGCTCCCAGCAGCTCCCTACACCCGTGCTCTCCGAAGGCTTTCAAGGAGAGGTTGCCTGCCTCACCCGGAGACGTTCGCAGCGACCCCCCTAGCCCCTTCTGCGGAGCGGGCGAAACCGGGAGGCCGGCAGCACGCTGCGCAGATGCTCTCCAAGCGGGGCTGGAGGAGGATTCGTGTTGTCCTCAGGTCTCTCGCCCCTTGCACGGCAGGTCCCCCTCCTTCCCCAAGGACTTTGCGTGCCGAAGGGGCGGCACGGCAGCCCCCGCGCCTCCGGGATGCACATCGGGCATCTCTCCGCCGCCGTGTATGGTTTCCAGAGTCCGTAGTTCGGCGTGATCAAGGCAGCGGTGGTGGTTTAATGAGGTCACTGCAGTTTAATGTTACTGCAGTAATCTCTTTTGTTTTACTACATTAAAATATTTGTGGTGGAACGCTTGGACCACTGTAATGCGATATCGCTACCTTAATGTTATTGTTACCATAGCGACGCTAATGGCGGCTCAATAACATTATTGCAATTTAATCCTACGACAATAAAATTAAGGGTAGAACAGTGAGACCTCAACAATGTAATGTTACTACAGTAACAGCATTGTTATCGTAATCGCGGGAGCAGAGTCAACTCGTTGTAGTGTAATATTGGTACCAGCGCTTTATTGTTACTATAGTAACGCGGAGCATCTGCCGAAAGCCGCGGCAGGGGATGAATGGGAGGAGACGGCACTGGCGCGCCGCTACTACAGCTACCCCAGGGTTGTCAGTACAGGAAGGTCACGCCTGTATAAAGTCACCTTATTTGCCTAATTCCACGATTGTTGTGGTTTTATCGGGGCCTTTCTTCTCCTCCTTGCGCTGCCGGAGCTCTTTGGAGTGGGTCTGTTGTTTTAGCGGCAGTAACTCTGCAGGGAAGGATTTAAAGCACTGCCTCCATCTAGTTCCAGATCCTTCTGCCCGGCGTTTTATAGCATGTGGCTGTTATGGAGTGATAACGTTTTATATTTATATGTCATCTTTCATCGTGAAGGATCCCGGTGCAAGCTGCAAATTATTGCCGTACTGCAGGGCCAGGCTGGCAGCCCGGTGCACGCTGCATGCGACAGGAGGGATTTCAACCAAGGGCACCGGAGCTCGCTTTGCTGCCCCAGAGCGAGCTGAGCACTGATACCTGCACGAGCGGGAGGCTCCGTTGTTCTGAGGGCTTTATCCAGAGTCCCCAGACCTTGTGAGACAGAGCAGGGGTCTTTGTGCATCGCGAACCATGTGCCCCAGGCAGCTCCCGCCGTCGCCTGCGTGGGCGCAGGGAAAACTTGCGGCGCTTCCCAGCTGGCAGCGCAGCTTGTGTCGGGGCTGGAAAGGCTTAGCACAGGCGGTGGGGTAGGGACGCAGGGAGGATTGCCGCTGCGAAAGGCGTTTGTTATTGCAGTGCTGGTCGTCGCAGGGGACACTGCAGCACAGCACCGGGCGCCAGTGCTTTGTGCAGCCCCGGACGTGGAGCGGTGAGGTCAGGCGTGGCTCGAGCGAGCGGTGCCCGGGCAGGGGCTGCGGGATCGAACGTCTTGGAGCATCTGTTCCTCAGGCTCTCTCGTTCAGCGCGGTTTCATGGGGCTCGCCCCAAACCAGACAAATGCTGCGAGGCGGCTCGCAGGCGTTGGCAGCGCGTGGCTGCAGGTTTGCACAAGGCGCGAGTGACATCCCTGCACCAGCCGGGCTCGCTGCAGTTTTCTCCAGCCTCCAGGCGAGGGAGGCAGAGCTGCCTGTCTGTCTCCAGCATCCCTGCTGCATCCCTCCCGCATCCCTCGTCCTGCCCAGCACACCTGGGCACGCACGCTTGCCGTGCCGCCGCGCCTGCCAGCCGGGTTTGGTGCCCCGGTTGCTCTCTTGCACCCCTCAACTTCCTACAGCACCACCTCTCCCGCTTGGCAGGCAGGGATTTATCCTCCGCTTTGAGCCCCTGTGCTCCCTCCCGGCTTGTCAGGAGACCTCCATCCCTTGACAGCTCTTCTCGGTGCAGTTGAACCCTCGGTTTGGGCGTGCTGCTGCCCGCGTGCCTGCGTTTCGCCAGCCCAGCCTCCAGCCCTAGCACAAATCTGGGCCTGTTCGACGAGGCAGCTGCTCAGCTCCTCGTATGCATCAGCNGTATAAAGTCACCTTATTTGCCTAATTCCACGATTGTTGTGGTTTTATCGGGGCCTTTCTTCTCCTCCTTGCGCTGCCGGAGCTCTTTGGAGTGGGTCTGTTGTTTTAGCGGCAGTAACTCTGCAGGGAAGGATTTAAAGCACTGCCTCCATCTAGTTCCAGATCCTTCTGCCCGGCGTTTTATAGCATGTGGCTGTTATGGAGTGATAACGTTTTATATTTATATGTCATCTTTCATCGTGAAGGATCCCGGTGCAAGCTGCAAATTATTGCCGTACTGCAGGGCCAGCCTGGCAGCCCGGTGCGCGCTGCATGCGACAGGAGGGATTTCAACCAAGGGCACCGGAGCTCGCTTTGCTGCCCCAGAGCGAGCTGAGCACTGATACCTGCACGAGCGGGAGGCTCCGTTGTTCTGAGGGCTTTATCCAGAGTCCCCAGACCTTGTGAGACAGAGCAGGGGTCTTTGTGCATCGCGAACCATGTGCCCCAGGCAGCTCCCGCCGTCGCCTGCGTGGGCGCAGGGAAAACTTGCGGCGCTTCCCAGCTGGCAGCGCAGCTTGTGTCGGGGCTGGAAAGGCTTAGCACAGGCGGTGGGGTAGGGACGCAGGGAGGATTGCCGCTGCGAAAGGCGTTTGTTGTTGCAGTGCTGGTCGTCGCAGGGGACACTGCAGCACAGCACCGGGCGCCAGTGCTTTGTGCAGCCCCGGACGTGGAGCGGTGAGGTCAGGCGTGGCTCGAGCGAGCGGTGCCCGGGCAGGGGCTGCGGGATCGAACGTCTTGGAGCATCTGTTCCTCAGGCTCTCTCGTTCAGCGCGGTTTCATGGGGCTCGCCCCAAACCAGACAAATGCTGCGAGGCGGCTCGCAGGCGTTGGCAGCGCGTGGCTGCAGGTTTGCACAAGGCGCGAGTGACATCCCTGCACCAGCCGGGCTCGCTGCAGTTTTCTCCAGCCTCCAGGCGAGGGAGGCAGAGCTGCCTGTCTGTCTCCAGCATCCCTGCTGCATCCCTCCCGCATCCCTCGTCCTGCCCAGCACACCTGGGCACGCACGCTTGCCGTGCCGCCGCGCCTGCCAGCCGGGTTTGGTGCCCCGGTTGCTCTCTTGCACCCCTCAACTTCCTACAGCACCACCTCTCCCGCTTGGCAGGCAGGGATTTATCCTCCGCTTTGAGCCCCTGTGCTCCCTCCCGGCTTGTCAGGAGACCTCCATCCCTTGACAGCTCTTCTCGGTGCAGTTGAACCCTCGGTTTGGGCGTGCTGCTGCCCGCGTGCCTGCGTTTCGCCAGCCCAGCCTCCAGCCCTAGCACAAATCTGGGCCTGTTCGACGAGGCAGCTGCTCAGCTCCTCGTATGCATCAGCATTTGATCTCTCTCCATGGGTATTTGGACTCTGACCACCGCAGTAATTCCTTGTTTGTCCTTTAATAAAAGACCCGAGAGCCCCCTTGACACCCGAGCTGGAATCGGTGTGACCTGGGACGTCCTGCGTGCCAGCTCTTCGTGGCAATCTGGTACTGCGTCCGCGCTGCCAAACCGGCTCCTCCGGGAGTTGCATGTTTGAAAACACGAGCAGCGGCTCATCTCCCGTTCAGTGTTTTTCTCCATCATTTGCTTTATTAAATATTGATTTTCTGTTGCATTATTAAACCTTAAGTCCCGAGCATAAATTCAGAGTGGATACTTTAATCTGGCTCTCCTTTTTGGCCTTTAGAGCTGATTTTTCTGGCCAGTCCCCCCAGAGCGAGTCCAGAAGCGAAAGCCTGTTGCAGAGACTCGAGAAGTCAGAGAGCAGGAGCCGGGGGCTCCGCCTGAGGGAGTTTGGTCTGTTTGCTGCAGCCTTTGCCATCGAAGGTGACATCCATGGGGATCCTGGCTTGCAATCCCACACAGACCACAGGCAAAAGGAGGTTGGGGAGGCATCAGCCAAGCTTTTCGAGGAAGTGTGTGTGTTATTGGCTGGGGGAAGGACATAGCCCTCTTTGGTTTTTTGGTAGTGTGGAGAGATTGCGGTCTGAAAGGGGAATTTAGTCTGGAGCCACTATGCGGGCAGAGTTGACGGTAAGGCAGCGCTCTGTGTGCCCCGCTCGGTTTGCTCCCTGGGGTTTCTGCTGCCTTGCTCTGCCAAAGTTGCCGTGCTCAGGAGCAGCGCTTTCTGCCGGGGAAGGAAGCCGCAGATGGCGATGCCTTGTCCTAAATGCAGCTCTTACAACGCAGCTCCTGGGCGATGCTGTACAAAGCTGCCCTTTTCCACCGTGCAAATCCCCAGCGAAACCAGAAATTGGCCTCAGCCAAAACTCCGGGCAAATCCCGTGGGATGCGGGTGGTGGGATCACCGCCAGCGCCAGGCGTGAGAAAGCCACCGGCCAGGCGGGAGCGGTGCAGGCGGCCACCGGCGCGTCCCCGGCAGCTGAGGTGGGTCGCGCTGACCGCACCGGCTGGGCCCCGCTCGCCTCCCCTTCCCTATCGGAGAGCTGCATGCAGCCAGGCGCTGCCAAAGCCCCGCGCTGCCAGCAACCAGGTGTCTGAACGTGTTTCCAGAGCCAAGATAACTCCGCGGCCAAAAGGGAGGAGGGGAAAGCAGTGTGGCAGGGCTGGCAGGTTCAGGAGGATGAAAAAAAAAAAAGCAGGGGGCGGCTTGCAAATGGTTTTTGGATACCCATCCAAACGGGGCATGCTGGGCGGCGTGAAACCCGTGCCTGGCAGCCGGCACGCTGAGCAGTGATTTAAAACCAGGCTCCCAGCGGCAGGGAGAGAGAGGCAGAGACGGAAGCAGATGTGAACACAATGCTGGAGATAAAGGAGAGGCCAAGGGAACAGCTGCTGAAAAGCCAGCCCGGCCCTGCCGCCTCCCGTGACGGACCCCGAGTGCTGTAAAACCTCCAGCAAATATCTGCGAGCTTAAGGGTGGGCTGGGGGGGGGCGCTGAACCCGTGGGAGAATGAAGGGGGGAACCGGGGAGGGGGAAAAAGTGATGTTTTCCACACTGCTCTTGCTTGGGTTTTGAAGGAGAGGTTGGAGCTTGGAAAAGGGGAGTTGCACCGAAGGATCGGGAGAGCTGTGATTTTGTTTTGCCCTTCTCTTCCTCGCTGTTCTGGCGGTGCCATGGAGGAGACGGAGGCTTAGCAAAGCAGAAAGGAGAGGAAAAGTAGGAAGCGGAGAACAAAAAGGCAAGGAGCTTTGGAAAAGATGTGGAGATGTAGTCTTGAAATATTTCCGGTCTGGGTTTTCCGTGTCTGGCTGGTTGCCTGAGAAAGCTGGTGGTGTGGGATAGCAGTGAGTCCCCTCTGCCCCGTCCCTCAGAAACGACGTGGCTTTATTCGTTAGTGCGGGGCCAGATGCCGGGAAGAGCTCTACAGCATGGCCCCGCTGGGTGCAGGCGAGAGGACAGGGCGGTCTCGTTGCTCTAGGTGGACCCGTGCCCTCGTTTTTCATGTCTGGATTGCTGGTCCTACCACACAGCGGTGGAGATGCCCAGAAGATTTCAGCTCTGGCTTCCTCTCCTTTCTCTCGGTAGCACCTCGTGTAAGACCGGCATGAGGCAGTGGAGGTGGCAGACCCCGTCCTGGCTTGCTGTCCTACATGAGATGAGATGAACGGGTCTCAGTGCACCCCCCTCGCTGCCAAAGCCTCCCCGTCGCCGAGCCCTCACAGCAAACGCGCTCGCCAGCTTGTACCCGGGGCTGTCCTTGCCCAGACCGGCCTCGAGACGGGCATCGACAGAGATGTCTTCTCCATGGTTTGCCCTCCTTGTAATCCCTCCTCCCCGCAGCCAGCCCGAGAGCTTCAGCCTTTGATCCTCCTCTTCTGCAAACACTTCTCTCCGCTCGTGGAATTAAATCTCTCTCGCAGTGTTTTCCTTCCCTATCTTTTCTTTTTGGCCGAGTCTGTCTGATATTTTCCCCCCCCACCCCCCCGCTTCAGCAGCAGGGCTATATAATTGATGGCCTCGCCAAGCTTTCCGAGCCAAGCATTAAACCTTTCCTGCCTTGGCTCTGACCGGAGTTCATTACTTTCTGAAAAGCTTTGTTGTCTGTTTGTGCTCAGATGATTGTGGTTGTGGAGGGGAGGATATCGTCAACAGAGAGCTGGGAGGAGAGGCTGGATTTGGGCAGGACTGCTTTGTATTCAAATGCTGCTCTCTTTCTTCCTGGCAAGGTTTTGAGTGGAAAAAGCCACTTTTCGAAAAGTTGAAATCCGGGCATCCTCCCGAAGGCAGGAGCACAAACCTCAGGCCCCTAATCAACGTGCAGCAAAGGGTTGTCTCGTTCTTGGGGGACGGTAGGAAAACGCTGCTTTGCGAATGGCCTGCGAGAGCGGCGCTCAGCCCCGGGCACGCGGGAGCAGGGGGCTGCTCCCGTCACCACGGGCTTAATACTTGGGGTTCTTGGTGAACCTGTCGGGGTCATCTTTCCCAAACTTTTGCATCCCAGGAGTTATCCCGGGAAGGGTGAGCCCCACGCAGTGCTGGCAGGGTCCCTCCGGCACCATAATTCCCTTATTCTGGTGCTGGGGGGTCACTGGGCGGGCGTGTTTTTGCACGACGCGAGTTGCTTTCTGCATCTTTCGGCCTTTTCTGGCAAGACGAAGCAGAAGTGCTTTCTCTCGTTTGCCTTACACCGATGCTTCTTCTGGCTCCCCGTCTACCTCCGTGCTTTTTCAGCACTTAAAACACAGCAAGGCTGAGGTGATTACAAGGATTGGAGATGCAGTGACACTTCCCTGCCAACAAGTAATTGATTTATTAAAGACATTACAATACATTCATGGTTGAGCGTAAGAGTTTCCTTTGAACTCGCTCGAAAATCCAAAGGGATTGTGCCTGTTCGCAAGTACCGCGGGCAGAATAAATCTGCGGTGTTCCCCCCCCCCCATCGCCTCCCCCCTCCCCTTACCACCGCAATTTCATTTCCCTTTGACTGGCGCAAGTAAATATCACAGCTCGACAACTCCGGTCCAGTGACTGGTGTGATCCAATTTAATAGCATTTAAAAATTCAAAGTGATTGTTAGCCAAATGGAAATGTAAGATTTCATACCCAGCCTGCCTTGGGGAGGAAAGGAAGAATGAGGGAGGGTGCGGGGGATGCAGACAAATGGACTAGATAAAAAATAATGGAAAGTAACTTAATTAAAGAGGTTCGAGCCAAGTTAAAAACAGTAATGGTTTTGAATCAGAGAACCACAGGGTTTAAAAATGAAAGGGACAGAGGAAAGAAAGGGAAGGAAACTGTGGATAGAGAGCCTCCAAAACGATTAAATGGGAGGAGAAGGAGGCATAGGAAGGAAGGGGTAAAAATAGTGCTTCCATGAAAAGCGGGAGCACATGGGGAATAGACGGTGTCGTTGATGAGGCTGGGCATTAGAAAGACAAATAGGGAAATTAAAGGATGCTCTGGGGGGGACATAACTCCCTGCGGCTTATCTGGCGTTCTTGGAGGCGTGGGGGTGGCTCAGAAGAAGGCTCAAGGGCTTCGTTTGGGAGAAGTGGAAAATGTAGGAGCAATCCTAACGGAGAACGGCCCCCGGGGACTCCGGGCATGCCGATATCCCTGCCTTGCGGTAGCATTGCTTCTTCCCTTCCCTTCCCTTTCCTTTTAGCTCTGTCAAACGTAGCCTGTTTGGGTTGAAATTTGGTAATGGAATTTTACTTCCCCCTCTGTGTATGTGGGTATCCTGCTGAGCTCTCTACAGCCTGGTAACGCGTTTCTAACCGCAGTGCTCTCGTCCTGTGCGGTCCGTCGGAAACACCCGGCCTTGCAGCCATCCCAGTGCCTTTTCCATGGTTTCATGAGCACCGTGGAGCCTGAAGAGCAGGTGCTGATGGAGCATCGATCCGAATGGGTGCTTTTGGGCCATTTGCTCTTCGGGCCTCATTTCTCCATCCGTAAAGCGGAGGATAATAACGCTCCCGTATCTCACCCGAGTGTTTTCACAGTAGGGTTATTGGTGCCCACGCTGCTGCCAGACCCGGAGAAAGCAGAGGTGGTGACATGCTCGGGTACCGAGAGAGGTCGGGCACCTGCAGGAAAACGTTGTCCTCAGGGAGCGTGAGCCGGGTGCGTGAATTAAGGCGGCGGACATCAACCTTATTTCTACCTTTGCTGAACTTGCAGCGCTAAGGCTGCTCTTTTAAGGACATTTTAAGGTGTGGGAAGGATGGTGTGCATCACCACGTGGACTCCAGCCTGCTGGCCTTTGCTGTCCTGCTTGTTTCTGGCAGTTTTGGCCAAGCTTTGGGTTGATCCCCTGGGTTTGGGGCAGTTGTCGTGTTGGGTCAGGGTGGATGCTAACAAAGTGCCTTGGGTAGGGTGCAGGACCAGAATTACTCCAGGGGAGGGGCGAGGAAGGCTGGGGGTGCTCTTGGAGCCCGGGGAGGGGCGCCTGCAAGAGCAGGGCTGTGTAAAGAAATGGCTGAGGAGAAGAAGGAGTGGACCGGGGCAGCTTTGGGAAGGTAGACCTACCTCTGCCAGAGCGATGGATGGGTTTGGAAGTCTCATGCGAAGAAACATGTTCCCATGGGGACTGGAGGAGCGGCAGCATTTGGAGGCATAAATCACCTCACCTGCCCTTCATTTTGAACTGCTGGGCCTTGCCGACCTCCTACTTTATAAGCAGACGGAACAAAGTCTCTGTTCATAAGGAGCGGCTTCCAGACCACCTCATCAGAGAATAACAGGGCTGTGCTCCCTGCCTGATCCATTAATTTTTCACCAGAATCAAAGGCGATCACGGGGAGAAGCCCAAGCAGGAGCACAGGCTGTGGCTGGAGCACGAGGAGGCACCTGCAAGGGCTGGAGCTTGGTGTGCAGAGGGCTCGGGAAGGACGGGAGGAGGGGGTCGTCTGGGGACAAGCGGAGGTGGCAGCAGCACCTGTGTTGTTGGAGATTGCATCCAGCCCTGCTCCCTGCACCAACGAGGGCAGCCCTCTGCACATCCACCTCTTGCTGCCCATCGCGTCCCTCTCCTAAGCTTGCTGCCGGCGTGGTGCCTAAAGGTAGTTTGCAAGCGGTGATGTCCAGGAGGGCTGATGACGCAGCCTGCGTTCATCTGCCGTCTTCTTTTTCACTTGTTCATCGAGAGTCCCATGGGGCAAAGGCTGTATTTTTTCGTCTCATTCGTACATCCCGTAGCGCAGTGGGGTCTGAAGGTGTCAAAGATGTCGTCGGGGAGCCTGGAAGGGGAGGAGGGGTGTAAGTAGTTGGATAAATAGAGGCGGAAGGGATACAGATAGACCCAGAAGATACAAATAGACTTCACTTGCAATTCAATCAAAACTTGGGGCTTTCACTCAGTTCCACATTAACGCCACGAATCTCGATGGTTTCTGAAGTAAAGCCATCAGGCGCCCGTTGCAGCGTTTCGGGAAGCGACACTCATCCTCCTGCAAGGGCGGGCGAGCCGCCGTGCTTTCCCTGGGCACGGGCTGCGCCGCTCCTCGAATTAGATTAGTGTCAGTGTGGAAAGTGTAATCATAAACACTTACTTTGTGCTCGAGTCGGGGGAGAGGGAGCATGAGTGCGAGAGCGCAGAGATAAGAACAAATATGCAAGAGCATAGTGTGTTTTTAATGGAAGGGAGATTTATTTCTCTCTGTGTCTTTTTAAGCCTCTAGATAGATCATAAAAAAAACCAACGCAACCCACACACAACCTGTCTGCCTGAAATAGCCGAAATGTAATTTAAAGAGCATCATTTTAACTAATACTTCACTTCAGAGACACCTGCCCTATATTCATTGGAG
This sequence comes from Steatornis caripensis, assembly GCA_013398225.1. Classification (NCBI taxonomy): domain Eukaryota; kingdom Metazoa; phylum Chordata; class Aves; order Caprimulgiformes; family Steatornithidae; genus Steatornis; species Steatornis caripensis. Next base: position 101,051 of record VZSC01014398.1, read on the forward strand.
ATGCAGGCTGCATTAGAGCATCTGATTTATCTTTGGAAACGATGTTTGAACTCCTTTGTTCCTGCCAGGTCCCTTTGGACGAGCGAAGCGGCACAGGGCCGGCTCGGTGCGCTCAGCCCTCTGCGTGATGCTTGCTCCTCGTGGACGGAGAGCTGGGGGGGCGCGCGGAGAGCCCCTCACTCTCCGGGAGCGGGGCTGGGAGCAGGGACCTGCATCATCAGTGCGGGGCATGGCCCCTTGCCCTCTGGCTGGTTTTGGGGAGAGGAGCTGAGGTCTCGCGCTGAGTTTAGCAGGACAGTGTGCGCTCACGGCCCAGATGAGCAGTATCATGTAAACTTGCTGCTCGTTGGTACGGGAGTCTCCAGGTTGACTGGGAAGCTCTGTTTGCAGGCACACCCGCTCGAGATGCAAGCCCAAAACTCGATCCGTGTGTCTCAGCTTACTTGAGCCCTAGCTACACATAGGCCACGGCTAGTAAGACTGTCCCCATGCAGAAGCGTCCCCACCTACAGTTCCTGTGACCATAGGCTCTGGGTATCTTATCATCTTGTATGCTATTGTCTTTTTAATAAGCCTGCAAGGAGGAGAAATGCTTGTCTTTGCCTTGGTAGAGAGCTGAGACCCAAAGAGACCAAGTGTTTTGCCCAGGACTACTCTGGCAACGCAGGGAGCAGCGCGGGCATCAAGCCGTGCTGCTCTGCGGCTCATAGACCCGCGGCAAGGAGGCTGTTCTAACGTTAAAAAAAAGCAGCAAATTTCACAAATCGTGATTTTTCTCCCAGCATATGAGCCGGTGGAGGAAAGGATCCAAAGTTGTCCTGCATCCCTCAGGAGACGGCAGTGCAGGGGCTGGTCCCAGGGAGCCCTGAGATCCCAGGCGGCTTGCTTCTGCTGGGGGACAGCGATCGAGGACGAGGGACTGTGGGAACGAGTGGGAGGAAAGGCGGGGAGAGGAGAGCTATTGTCAAATCCCTGGCTCGCCCTTTCTGATCTGAAGTTCACTTGTAATATTTTTCTCGACTTGGGTTGCTAATGCGTTTTGTTCTCCAGAGTGCGCGTGGCCCGACTTCCCGCGCAGCCTTTAATTAGTTTCTGGATGATGACATCTCCGCTGAGAATCGTCTCGTCATGTCCCTCCGATCTCGGGGGGGAGATAAAGGAATCTAATAAAGACATTCAACATTTCTAGGTGATGGGTTTGACAAGCTTTGTATTAACAAGAAGCCATGTTCAAACTTTCTCGGGCACGCTGCGGCTCGTCCCCACGCGGGGACTTTCCTCAGGGGGGCTGGCGGAGCCTCCGACGGTGCCTGGTGGGATGAGAGGGGCAGAGCTGGGGACCTCGCGTCCCCGAGCAGGTTGAGGCGCGGTCGCTGTCGGTTTGATGGTCACCGTGGAGGTAGTTGTGAGAGAGGCTGTCGTGCCTTGAGGAGAGGTGTTGATAATGCCGTAAAGACGATGCAGGCGTCTTGAGGTTTCGAGATCCTTCAATTTTCTGCTTTCTATGAGACGTCGCTTAACTTGCAGTGGGAAATCCCAGGTGGCTCAGGGTGCAAAAACTGGAAACTAGATCCTTGCTCCGTGCAGCGTGCGTGGAGCTGAAAATGAGATCTGCCTGACTGAACTGTCGGACAGCCCTTGTTCGTCTGTGTTTCTTCACGGTTAGCAATGCAAAAACTTTATTCTTACATCTTTATGGGGTGCTTTGGGGGTTTGGGTGTTGTGGGGTTTTTTTGAGAGAGGAGTATGAAGTAGTTTGTAAAGGAGATCAGCATCATTAGACTCCTTTTAGAGAAAGCAACAAAGTCCAGAGCAGTGCTACGACTTCCTTGGGGCGTCGTAACGTCACATCTCGGGTCTCTCAAACCTGAATCATGGATTCTGCCAGCTCTATAAAGCTCCTTGTTAATAGTTGTTGCTTGGTCCCCCAAAGGTGTGGGGCTTGGTGTCAGCTGTTTGTTTCTTTTTTGTGGTAGGAAAAATCTGTAGATCCCTTGAGAGCCTTGACTGCGGGGCACCAAATCTCTGGCCAGGCAGCACCCCAGCTCCTTAGGGTAGCGGCAGTCTGCTTGGTGACCTGGACCCGTCCAAAAGTCAGAAAAAAGTCCTTGTGCTGGAGACCCGACTCTCCTTTCGTGCCACGTTTATTCCGGCATATCCCTTGTTGACTGCGGTAGGAGTATTGCTGATTTATGCTGTCGTAAGTGGAATCAGATTGGGCTCCCTTTTGGCACTTAGCTATAAAGTTTGTCTGCAGAAGCCCCGCTGCTTATGCGGTGAATTATACCCGCGTTCACAAATACTTTACTAATGAATGATTGGAAACGTCTTGTTTCCCCCCTCCTCCTCTGAATTATTATGACGCCGTGTCGTATAACCAGCTGCAGAGACGGACGTAAAAAATTTTGTGTCCTCCAAGCTCGGGAGAGCTTTGCTGCAACAGGAGCCATTACCTACTTGGGAAATCATTTAGACACATCTCGGTGCTGTATGACACATCTCATTACGCCTTGCTTTAAAACGAGCAATTGCCATCAGTTATTTATTAATTGCTTATTAAGGTAGTTATGTATGTCCTCTTCGTTTCCAGGCTGCTTTCTTCACGTCTGTGGCTGCTGAGGGGGCTCGCTCCCTTGGCATAGCGGAGCCGAACCTGGCACGCCGGAGGGGAAGGGGGTGATCGCGCAGACCCAGGGCAGAGGTAGCTCTGGGGGATGGGATCGACACCTGTAATCGTAAGGGTTTTGCATACAAGCCTACAGGACCGAGCGATGTAGCTGGAAGCAGGCTGTAAGGCTGCGTCTGCCCTTCCTCCCACCCTATGGACTTGAATACGGCTTCTGAGCTGTGTTGATGTGACGGAAGGATGAAGCCTCCTCTGCTTTTCTCAATTATGGTTGTGTTAGAGTGGCACAAAGTGATTTAAAAGCCCATTACAATACACCTGTAATTGAAGGCGCAGGTCTCTCAATTTGCTCTCTGCCTTCCTTAAAAAGCCAGCAAGGTTCNCCTTCCTCGCACCCTATGGACTTGAATACGGCTTCTGAGCTGTGTTGATGTGACGGAAGGATGAAGCCTCCTCTGCTTTTCTCAATTATGGTTGTGTTAGAGTGGCACAAAGTGATTTAAAAGCCCATTACAATACACCTGTAATTGAAGGCGCAGGTCTCTCAATTTGCTCTCTGCCTTCCTTAAAAAGCCAGCAAGGTTCTGAACACAAGAGGGAGAAGGCACAATGGAGGTGCCTGGCACTGCGGCAGCCGGAGCACCGTACCTTCTCCCGACCCGACGGCTGCTGCCGGGGGAGAGGAAACCGCTCGGGTTACAACCTGGAGGAGATGGATGGGGAGCCCTACATCGAGGTCCCTGCCTTGCGCCCGGTCCCAGCTGGCTTTGGCAGAGCCCTCCGTTGCTGGCCTGGGAGCATGGGCTCTGCCGGAATTGTGGCAGGGTTGGGGCGCCCGGGGCTCCCTCTCGCTGAGTCCCAGAGGCAGGACCATGGTAGCAGCACTCTGTAAAACACGGGGAAGTCTGTGGGTGACAGCGGTAAGGGGCCGTTATTAAAAGCAGGAGCAGCAGCAGCCTGATGCTCAGGAAGCTGCCAGTGCGCGTCACAGATCGCCTGCAGAACGCAAGTCAGAATCTCCCTCTTTCTCTTTCTTCGAGACGCTTTTGTAGTTGTTCTTCGTTGTTCCCTTTGATCTGGAGCAGATGTTGCTCATGCTGGAAGATAAAGGTTTGCATGTTTTGTGAGGGGGAAACAAGGCAGTGCTTACCAGGAGAGCCTGCTCGCCCTCGGAGGGTTGCTGGGGGCTGCAAGCCCTGCGCGGCGCAAGGCGCTTTGCTGGGGCAGCCACCCGCTCTGCCCAGCTCCCACATGAGAAGGGATTTGCAGGTCTGGAAAGGTGACACGTGTATTTTTGCGCTGCTTACTTGGCTCCCAAAACTGCGTAGAAAGGAGGTGGTCAAGCCAAAAAACCGGCATTCCTCCTTGCAGGCGCCCAGCTCGGTGAGGCTCATCTGAGGTCTCCTTGCCTGTCTCTGGTGGGGAGGTTGCTCCAGATCCGTGCTCCTCTAATACTCAGGGGCCTCCTTGCCTCTCGCCTGATGCGTGGCTGAAATTTGGAGCGCCTGGGGAACCCGGCCGCGCCAAGGGGTACATCAGGGGACAGCAGCGGGGACACGGTGTCGGAGGGAGGAAAGCGTGGGCAGGAGCGTGGTCATTGCACGCAAGGAAGATGGGTGGGGAAGTGATGATGATAGGAGCTGGCAGGGCCAGGGGATGTGCGCATGGCATGCGTGAGCTTTTGCACCTGTGTTGGCTCTGGGACGAGGGTTTGGAGGTGAAAGCATAGTGGGGATGTAGTCTCTGCCAGTGGCAGGAGGGTGTCTGTGTGCCAGGGAATATATCTGTGTAGGCAAGCACATATGCTTGGATCCGTAAAGACATATATCACCTGACTGAACACCCTCGAACGTGTAACGCACCATATGGTTTGGTTAAATATTTAAGCAAGCTGCTGTCTGTCCCAGGGACGCTGCAAGCGGGCACCGAGTCCAGGCAAACCGGGGGGCATGCCCACGGCACCTGCGGAGGCTGCGAGCAGCCCAGAGACCTTTCCCGTCATCACGGCAAGAATAGGGGAAAAAAGAAGTTGTTAGATCAATAAAACACCAGCCCGTCTCTGGGGAAATCTGCGCTGTGTCACTGGAGCAGCTTGGCCAACGCTGCCATGTTTAATCACTTCTGAGCAACAGAGATGCTGAACACAAAAGGACTGCCCACAAGGAGAGGGTTCCCGCCTGGGAAACCTGCATTTATTTAGCTTTATTTATTTATTCATTCCCATAGGGGCGCAGCTCCATCTGCATCCAGCGTTCAGCATAAGAGATTTCTCCTCTGTCCCACTGCCGCAGAAATGCCAGCCGACGGAGAAAGCGTCTTAATGCAGAGGGAACGGGAGCACCGGTGACCGTCAAATAGTATTAAATATATACTTGCCATCACTTATTTATGAAGGTTTCCCTCCCTAGTGTGGTAAAAGCCTTACAACATACCTGTTCAGTCTCTGGAAAGGCATTTTAAATAGTTCGTGTGGTTAATTATTCAAACGTTTAATTAGCATACAATAACTGTCGTGTTAAATCCTACCACTGCACATTTAATTTAAGGGTTAGCTAACGACTTCGCTGACGTCGTCGCTGTGGTTTACTTCCCTGCCGTTCCCGCCTCATCTCGTCCCAGGTGGGCTGCAGTAAATTGCTTCTCCTGGAGCTTCTCCCAAGCTCACCGGGGCAGGGTGGGCTCTTTCCCCCACGCACGGGCGGCTCGAGCTGTTTCCGCGCTTGTCGGGGAGAGTTGCAAAGCCTCCCATTGCCCAGCCAAGCAGCAACGCGGTCATCTCTGCTCCCCCGGCAGGCCTGAGCAAAATTTAAATCTCCTGCTGTATCGCTGAGAGGAGGAGGATGTAACGCTCGTGTTTCGGGAAATCCAAGTTGAATTTGTTTTAATTATGTTTTAGAATCTGGTCAGTTGATTGGATTTGATTGATTTGATTACAGATTTTTGTCTCTCGCCTGGGCGGGTGCAAATCCACGTGTGCGGTACCAGCGCCGCAGTGCGAAGTCTGACTTGATTAGGTGAGCTCTGCAAAACGAGCTGAATCGAGGTGATGTGGATTCAGCGGTTAAAATAATCAGAAAGGTTTCTCTGTGATTTACTGAGCATCACGTTCAAACTGATAGATACTGCTCTGGTTTTGTCAGGACTTACAGCTGGAAGCAGTTGCTTGTTCGCGGGCGATGGAGGGCAGCTCACTGCACCTCCACTTGTCTCTTCCCACCTCTCCGGCAATACCTCCTCGGCCTATTTTTGTTGCCCAGACCGTAAACTCAGTCCTTTTAAAGCGCACATGGGTTTCCCGGCCTCGCCAGGAACACGGCAGGGTAATCGTGGTGTCATCGTAATTAATTGCATCTCCTCGAGGAACTACCTGGCTATTGGCAGAGCATCTCCCAGCTCTGTGTGGGCGAGTGGTCCCAGGAGGCATGTGCTGTCCCCTTACGCTGGGCTTAATGACACTGATGCATATTAATATTTTTTTTGGTGTCATCTTCATCCCCTCCGCTGTCCTGCCCCAGAGCCCCCGCTGTTCTGGGAGCATCTGATCCGTAGTTGTCCTCCGGTGCATGATTAGCAGATTAGCCGTTGCGCCCAGAGCAGCAAAAAAATGAACTCCCAGAAGCCCTTCAAAACAGAGAATAATTCATTACCCACCTTGATTTCCACTTAAAATGTACTTTAACTACACTTCCAACTACAAACCCTAAATCACCCTCATGTTCACAAAAAATCCATCATTTTTTATTTTATTGCACGGCACTGGCATGACATAATCCCTTCCAGAGCATCTTGGAGTGCTTTACAGATCAATAAATTACTTACCTGCACGGCAGAGGCAATGCATGCAAGGCCATTGCAGTCATTCTGGCTCGGCGCAGCCCCGGGAGGTGGGGAGAGGCAGGGAAGGGATGTTCGGGAGTGGGGTCCACGTCAGGAATAGGAGTGTTGCGATGGTCCGGGCTGCAGCTGCAAGCGGGTGGGTGAACGGGGCTTGCCCGGGGAGGGTGGAAGGAGCAGGATGCTTTGCAAGCGGTTTGTGACTCCCTTGCAACGTGCCGCAGCAGGGTGCCAATCCGCTGCAAGGCTCCGGAGAATGGCCTGAAAAAAATAGAGCAAGGAAGGTGATGGTCTTTACGTTCTGCAGGTGCAGGCTGATAACAGCAGCCGATCGTTTTTCTCGTACAGCCCTGCCATAGAGCTCGTAGAAAGCCCAGCCCTCCCCACCAGCTGCATCACATCCTCCGCTCACGCAGCAGAAGGGGCTGTGCACTCCCTGCTTGGTCCTTATCGCTTCCCCTTCTCAGCCCCGCTTCTCATCACCCCCTGTCCTGTATGCGTATCCCCTCTTTGGGTCTGGGCCCTTGTGTCTGACCCGCTCCCGGGCATCCGTGACGGCAGTGCCAGTGCAGTGGGATGGCTTTCATCCCAATTGAATTTCCTTTCCTTTGAACGGTGGTACACCTTAGAGGCTCCTTGGTAGACTTGTCGTCTTCATGCCCCGCTCCTCTTGGTGCTTTTCTCGTTGCAAGGGCGTGACAGAAAGCCTGCATGGCTGCAGAAAGAGCTTCAAGGCATGTGCCTGCTTTGGGTGCTCTTGTTGCACCAGGAGCGACTGCTGCCTTCGGGGGAGTTTGAAGGGGGTGGATGGTGTTTTCTTGATAGGATGCAGCTCTGCTGGAAAGGGTTTGTCACGGCTGGAGGACAGGATGAGTGCTGGAAGCAGGATGGGGAAGAAGTACCATCCCACACACCACGGAGGTGCTGAGGAGGAGCTGTCTTGAGCTCCTAAAATGACGGAATCCCCTCCGGCTACAATTTCTTCCCACTTCAGCCCTGTCTTCTCTGCCCTCGCTTTCCCCTGTGTGTTCCTGTCAAGTCAGGTGAGACTGATGGGCTACTGCAGAGCTCGTCGAGGAAGGAAATTCAGCCTCCTTCACCCACATTTCGAGATTTGAGTCGGAGCACTTTCATTTCCCTCTTTGTGTCATTGCAGTGTCTCCGAAAATCACCGAGATCTCTTCTGACATCTCCATCAACGAAGGCGGCAACGTCAGCCTCACCTGCATAGCCACAGGCAGGCCAGATCCAACGATCACCTGGAGACACATCTCGCCCAAAGGTAAGAGCCAAACCTTGCCAGAAATATTGTGGGAAGGGCACAGCGCAGTTTGCGAGCGGCTGGGGAGGTGTCGTTGGCTGGTTCACGTGGCGCTTGGGTTGCAAAGAGAAGGCGACGTGCAGCGAAAAGACACGACTTAATGCAGGAGCTGATGAACTCTGGTGGGGAAACATCCATCTTGGTGGTCTGGGAGAGGAGCTTATGACTCTGTTCGGGTGGAGGACTGGTAGCAGGGACAAGGTTGGGATTGTCGTGCCTAAGAATTGAATGTGCTTGTCCGGCCCTGGTTTGAAAAGTTTTCGGGGAATTGTCACGCGTTGCTTCAAAGGAGGACCGTAAATAGTGCAAATGAGCAGGAAAACACAGGAAGCATTAATTGGTGGCCCTGTTAATTGGTAAGCAAAACCTGAGCAGAACTGCATGGGTGTGACTGCTGGGAAGCAAATCCCCATACGTGCCTGTTCGGGAGCGTATTATTTCAAAACCCTTTCTCAGCTGGTTTTTGGCATTTGTTTTGCGTTTCGCTGACCCGTTATTCCCTGTAGCTGCGAGGTTCTCACCAGTGAGCTGGGGGTGAGGTCTGGGGGCTCTGAGGCTGAATTGAGCCATCTGGCCAAGGGGCAGTGCCTGGCTCTGATCCTCTGCTGGCTCCATCTCCCATCGAAGTGCTTGTGTTCAACCTCAGTCATTTTTTCCCTGAGGTTTTACCAGTATGGGCTGTTGTCCCAGACAACTGCCTCAAGTTCTCCTCAGGGACGCCCCGGACGGGCTGTCCGGCAGCTGAAGGAGACGATGCAGCGGCGAGCAGTGATGGATGGTGCCGTGTCTGCTCTCTCTGTTCAGCTCCCTGACGATGGCTGCGGCGTCTCGGTGCAGCTCCATTGATTTTTTTGCTATTTGTCTGCGCTGTAGCGAACCACTGGGCCAGATCCATCACTCTGCACAGCCCAGGCAGAGAGCGAGCTGAGTCGGCGGCGTCTCAGCCCATTCCCTTGACAGGAGCCTCTGTAAAAACCATTTCCCCCCGGTGCACGTGTTGGCTTATCCGCCTTAGGTGGTCGTGCCTCTGAGAGGGGGGCCTTCGGCCGGGGTCTGTGCATGGGTGAATGATGAAATGCAGGCCGCAGATCTGTGTGCTGCTCTCCAGCCCGGAGCAGCTTTCCGTGGCATCAGAGTTGCTGTCACTGTATCTGTCACCATCAGTCTGCATTTATGGTTGAGGCAGTCCATGTGCTCCCACCTTGAAGCCTTTTCTTCTTTCTCCTCTTCCCCTTGTCTGCCCTGGCAATGTGTTTTTGTCTCGCTCAGCCTTCTCACCGCCTGTTTTTCACATGCGTCCTGTTTTCCCCGCAGCCCCTCTCTCTTCCCCACATCCCCTCCTGCTCCCCAGGACCCTCTTCTCCCATTCCCGTGCCCACCGCTGCCTTCTCCCGCACGCCATCCATCCTCTCCTAACCGGGCTCCCAGCTTACGATGCCTCTGTCTTTCGTGAGGGCTATTTTCTGTGTTTGCTGCTATCCAGCAGATTTCTTTCCCCAGGGAATCTTTACCTGCGCTTGAACCAGATGTTTCCATTTTACTTAGGATTTAGCTGCTATGGAAACTGAGGATGCACCAGGAGAGGAAGAGTGAGCTAATCAGAAATTACCTGTGGCGCTGTGTAATTTGCAGCAGCAGCTCTTACCTGATTTTGGCCATGATTAGGCGTTCTGCTTTCAAAACTCAAAGGGAACAAATGATCACGGAGATTTACTTGAGTCTGGCCTCCTGTTGACGGAGGGTGCTGAGCCCAGAGGTGGCCCAAGACGACTTCGCTGGCTGTCCGTCTCTGTAGGCAGCTCCTCTGTTTCTCGCTCTGGGTCTGCCAAGCCACCAAGCGGGACCTCTACTTCTCCATTTTGCATTCAGCGCACACAGAGACGAGGACTGGAAGCGTGGGGACTGAAACAAGAGCCGGGGCAGGTGCACAGAGGTGCTGTAGTAGATGCTGAGACGGGAACCCTTTTCCTAGTAGGATATATTCTAATTTGGAGAACGAGGAGCGAGTGGGGACCCAAAGCTACCTGCCGGCCCCTCTCAGTTGTAGGTCTGTCTCGCCGCTCATCCCTGGGGAAGCCTCGAGCGAGCCGCCTCCTGTTCCTTCTCACCGTCTTTCTCTGTCTCGCTTGGAGTGGTGGAGAAAAGGGACCGGGGAGAATTGGTTCAGGGAAAGCTGGTGCATAATTTAAGGGTTTACATAGCAGATGGGTAAGCGGCTCTCACCGACGTCGCTGGGGAGAGGCTTTGATAGCGCTGTCTGTGCCAGGCACGGACAGACTGGTAGCTGAAGGAGCCGATCCCCATGCTCACGCTGGTGAGCGTTCCTCTGTGCAAAGGCACTTCACGGGCTTTATTATTTTCTTGGCAGCTGTAACCTACCGTGCGGCTCTTGGTGGGAAATGGAGCAAATAAGAGTGTGTGCTCACGAGGCGAGCATGCAGTCAGGTCCGAAAGCAGCCCGGCTCCCTGGTGACTGGTCTCACTCGAGACCCTTTTCCAGCTCCCTTGACTGCCTGGCTGTTTTCTCTCTGTGCATTGCTCTGGTCCAGTGCAATAGGTGTTTAGCGGCTTGGTCTGGTAAGCCTTGCTGAATTTTCACATCTTCAGTTGTTGCCACGTTATTGGAGCCCGTTAAGCCTGTTTCTGAAGCTCTGTTTGGTCTGGGGGCTGGAAGGGTTCTCCGCAGCCAGGAGGTGGAGAGCATTTTTGCTGTAGAACTCAAGAGCTGAGTGAACCCGAGCAAGAGAGTTTTCTGCTAGTGAATGGCACAAGTGCTGGCCCTGTTGGTGCCTCCGTCACCACTCGGAGCCTTGTGCGATGGCCGGCCCTACCTGTGCCCATCCTCATCCTCCTGCCGTGAGCAGGATGCTGGCTCTGGAGAAGGGTTTTGTGAACCCACAGCCAGTCCAACCGAGATGTGTTACAGCCTATTTTCTGCCCCTCTGCCTCATGCCTCTCTGTCCCTTTTTATTTCTTCTCCCAGTAACGATGCACTAACCCATGGCAACTCCTGTTAATGCAGCCGAACAGGTTGAGGTGGAAAAAGAGGGGGAGCTGGTGGAGTCACAGCTGCTTCTGCCTCGGCAGAGGAGACTTAACTGCATTGGGGCTCTACCCTTGGCTGGCAGCGTGACTGCTACCGGAGCTGCCAGGCACCGGGGTTTCAAAACGCAGCTCACCAAAACCATGCCGGCAAGCCAAGCTCTGGCATGTGATGGGGCAGCTCCATGCCCTCTTGGCTCCCCTGCAGTGCCAAGACCATTAGGACGGCACCCTCAGCAGGGTGAAGAAGGGAGGGAGGAGGGCAAAGAAGGAGAGAAGAATGTAGATTACTATGGTCAGGATATAACATCCAGCACGAAGGCAGCAGCATCTTTCCAGAGGGAGACATAGGTTGTGCAGGGGACTTGGACACCGAGGTCTCAAAGGCAGTGTTGTGTGTGCCCACGCACGTTCGCGTTTGCACCCATAGGTGCCAAGCATCTGTTTGTTTCAAAGGCTTCGGATGTGTTATGGTCCCCAGCCTCGCGGTGCCGATGCCATCTGGAAACTGCGGAGAAGTCTTCCTAGTTAACAGTCTGGTTTTGGTCACTCAGGTGTTTCCATAGTTACTGGGCTCTTTATTTATGTTTTGGGGTAACTCTGATGTTGTCATGGCGATTGCCATGTTGTCAGGCTGGTTTCCATCTCTCGGCGCACGAAGGCTGGACTGGCTTGGCAAGGAAAAAGCACGGCGTCCTGGGCAAAGGGTGACACCGAAGCACGCGGAGCTGCTCTCTTGCAGAGCAGCGGCACCGTGTTGAGCTAACCAGAGGACATTTACCCGTGCTGGAGACATGAGACTCGTCTTACCACCCGTGAAACTCAGGCAGTGTGTTAAGGAATTGCAGTGAGGGCTCTCCTGGGAGGGGTGAGGGCTCGACAACGGCAATGAGGACTCTGTGGTCAGATGGCAAGTGTGATTGTTGTGCTACGGTGGGGCCAGGGACACGGGAAAGGGTGTAAGAACTAGGTGTGTGCACGCAGATACCTTCACGGGCACATCTGCCTGGCCGGCACCGGTCTGCCATGCATGGACATCCTGAGCCAGAGGCTGCATCCAAGTCCTTAACAGCCCTTGATGGACTTTTTTGCCATGTTTTTGTCTAATTGCTTTTTGATTATTGTTGTAGTATGATGGATTCTGGTGTAAGGCTTAAGACAGCGGCTGCCAGAGTAGGAAAACATTACAGTTTGGCTTGATGCTGTATTTACTCGTAAGAGGTCTGATGGAGAGGTCTTTATAGCGGGAATCCCTCATTAATCTCAGGATTAGGCTCGGCGCTGAAAGCTAGATCCCGTGCGGAACAGTCCTGAGCTGAGCTGTGATTTGTGGGGTACGTGCCGCCTGGGTGCTTCGCAGGGCGGGGGCACGAGATGGGGGAGATGCTCGGAGGGTCTCGACATTGCCGCGGCCCAGATATCCTCGCTGATCAGTCCATTTAACCTCTGTGGCCCTCCGCATCCTCGCTGGAAGAGGTACAACAGCAGTCCCTTGTCTCGCAGGACCAATGGAAGGATAAATACATTCAAGACGTGAGGCGCTCAGACACAGTAGTAATCATAGCTCGTATATGCACTTAAGATAGATGAGACACGGTGGCCTAATGTGGCAGAGGTCTCATGAGATCATCTGTCTGTACATCAGCAGCAAACCAGCAAAGGGACTCTGGGAGAAGTCAGGTATATCTGAATGTATTGATTCTCTCTGGCTCTTGGCGAGGCTTAAAACAAGAGGAGAAGTGCCTGCAAAAAAAATGCAGCTTGAAGAGTTGCTTGTCCCTGGGAAGGGGACAGTCCTCCCCTCTCAGAGGTTTGTCCATTAAGCACATGGTTTCCTGTCCTTCATGTTTCCAGGACAACTTTCTGGGCAGGAGGCAGGGGATATTTGTAGGTCGGAGATGGGATCTGGAGCTCGGCTGGGAGGTACAGAGAGAAACGGCATCCACTTGGGTGGCAAAATCTCCACCTGCTTCTGTGTTGCCTTGTCCCTCGCAGTAACCAGCTCAGCATCCCGCAACATTGCTCCCTTTAGTCACCTAATTCTAGCCACCGAAGTCATCATGCCTTGAGTCACCTAATTAACTTTAGACCCGTGAGTCGTGCTCTCTGCTGGTCCTTTCAGCAGGGAAATCTCTCTCGGAGAGAGCATGTGGTTTGTGTAAGGCTGCTTCTGTGTTCAACTTGGGTCTCTCATGTCCGGTTGATGGTTCGGGTGGTTTTCGAGGAGGCCAAGCACCTGTCTCGCCTCTCTTCTCGGTGTTGCGGCAGCAGGGAGGTTTTGCTTGCTTCGCCTCAGGCTGAACACATACCAAAGAGCCAAGCAAAGCTTGTAGTGCCTTGCAGAAATGAGGGGTTTGAACCCCTCTTGAGGAATAAGGATTGGGCGAGATGTCGTGTGAGCCAACACAAGCAGTGTCTCAAAGAAGGGACGCAAGTCCTCCTACTGGGGCTGTATGACGGAGCACAGAGCCAGCCCTGAGACGCAGAGTTGGGTTGGGCTGGTCGCTGTGCCGTACGTGACGTCCCACCTCACCTTGCCGCATGCGTGCCCCTGGGTCTCGTGGTGGCCAGGTGTCTCACGGAGGCTCGCCCGACTCAGTCGATGGCCGAGCACGTCGTCCTCCTTCCAGGAGGCAGTTGCAGGCCCGGGTTCCGGCAAAATTAACTGAAGCATTTCAACCGGCTCCAATCCTGTCGGCAGCTCAACCGTCCCCTTGTTTACTGTTGAAATAATTACTGCTTTGCCATAATATTAGCTCTGAGCCGTGACTCCATTACCATTATCGCCGGAATATTACCCATTTATTATCTCCCAGCAACCCTGGAAGATGAACACTAGGCTTCAGAGACCAATTGTTTTACAACAGACAGGATCTTGGTGTGCATTGTTTAATGAGGTAAACTACATTATAGCCGGCATTAATTTGGCTGCGGTGCGCTCCACTAAATCATTGTTAACCTGTAAATCTGCCGCTGGTTTTGATGCGCGCTTAATCAGCGTGTGCCGGACAGAGCGGCCGGAAAACTAGTCACCGCTGGCCCAGCTCCGTTTGCATCGCGCGGGGTGCAAATACATAGGTTGCAGAGTTCTTGGGGAAGCGGGGCTTTGAGGTGGACACTAGTTTTGTGCATGGTCGTGGTGAAGGAGAGGCTGGCAGCCAGCATTGCCAGGGGTTGCTCGCAAAGCATGCGGACACGTGCCGTGACCGGCAGCGGGATTCTGCCAGGAGCAGGGTGAATATTTAGCCCCTTGAGTGCCGGCAGCTTCTCCATCGGCTCCCATGGGAGCAGGATCTGGCCTAGCAGGAGCCAGGATCCAGTGGCATTGCATCACAGGCTCCAGGGTTTGCTTTCCTCAAGGAGCGACTTCACCACGGTTAGCGCGCCATGTGCTAAGCGCTTGGTTGTGGGTAGCTCCTTTCAGCATTTCCCTTCCACTGATGTGCTCTGCTTCCTCCTGCTTTTTTGAAGCAATGGGAGATTATGTACGTGTATATATATAAAAGCAATATTTCTGATTCCCCGCATGGTGGAAATGAACTCTCTGAGCTGATTTGTTTGCATATTTGGCATAGCCGCCTTTAAAATGCCCATCTCAGTACAAAAATAACAAGACCCCTACCAGCTACAAACGAGGCAATGTCTTTCCCTTAAGAAAAGGAGGGAAAAAAACCCTCTCTGCTTCAGCATATTCCCTAAACATAGCTTTGCAACGTCACGCTTTCCCTCGTTGCCAGAGGCAGAGCGTGCTCAACTCCTTATCTCAGCCCGGGCGAGCGGGTGGGCCGGTCGCTCTCGGGGAGCAGCAGTGCTGCCGGTTGCTGCCCTGCTGAGGGGCAAAAGCAGGCAGCTCTGCCTGCACCCCGGTGTTTTATCCATCGTCTCATCCCGTCGGTTCCTGACTACCCTTCCTGCAAGGGCTGTGGTGTTGCAGACATCCCCGATCGGTGCTGCGAGCTGACACCCCATACGAAGTGGTATTAATAAGAATATCGGAGATTTATTTTTCTCGCTCCCGAGCCGACGTTTGCATGACAATCTCGTCAGCCCTGCATGCGTGAAGCAGCAGCCGGACCAGGTTAGGGCAGCAGGGAAGTTTCTATTCGCTCCCATTGCCCAGGACAACACCCTTGCCGCCCCCTGCCCGAGCATCCCGCACGCGGGCTTTGTGCGCAAACGGCGATTTTCACACCACCGACAGCATCGCCCCACGCCGGTGGCTTTTCTCCACCCCCAGCGGTGCCTCGGCTAACCATGGGAAGAAGGGAGTATGTTAGTTGTTTCTTTGACGTGGTGGGATGAGGCGGACAAAACCCAACACGCCGCCGGTGTCAGCTTGCTGGATTTTCTTTCTCTTCTTTAGCAATGAGCGCGGCTCCCTTCTTCCCCAGCAAATGTGTGTCTTTGTGTCAGCGGCTCGCTCCCTGCCTGGGACTCGCCTTTCATTCAGCTGGCGTGGGGAAGAGCAAGGGACGGGAGTGCCTGAGATTCGAGAGATCTCCACACAAATTAAAACCTTTTATCAGCCCCTAATAGCTGTGCAAACTAATTATATTTGGGCCAAACTTTGCCAGAGACTCCCCCGAGGTATTATTATAAAAATCTGAGCTGTGGAAACGCGTCCCCATTCTGTCAACACCGGGTCGCTTCAGCTATAGAAAACTCTGCTCTGGCTCATTTTAGCTCCCATGATGTGCTTTGCATAAGCTGCCGCAGTTGTTTTCGGGGAGCAGAGAGCCCGGCTGGGCTGTCTCATGTGTGGCCCGGGTCTGCCGAGCTAAGGGCAGGGCTGGGTGTGGGGGAGTAGCACCACAATATTTATTTGCCCGAGCCCTGCTAGCCCAACTCCATCTACCATTGGCACGGCCTCGCAGCTGCGGGTGCACAAGCGGGGTACCGCCGTCCCCGCAGGGGTGGGGTGTCATGACGAGAGCCGGGAAGGATGCCCGGAGAGGTGGTGGAGATGGTCAAGCCAGGCAGGCGATGTGAATGAGCAGCGCAGGGAGGAAGCGTGGCTCTGCTGCGAGGCTGGGCATGGATGGTTTTCCTGGTGCCGGCAACTTACTGGGGGGCTTCTGGTGGTGTTGGAGCTGATTGCCCCCAGATTTGTGCCTTTTTTTTTCCCCCGGCATCACGATTTGCTCCCTTCGTTCCCTCGTAACATCTCCGCTCACCGAGCTTGCACGGCGCAGGGCACTGAGGCCAAAGACATCCGCTGCGTTCGCCTGCCCGCACCGTCCGCCAGCCGAGGTAGCACGAGGAAACGCTTTGAGCCAAACTCCTGCCCTCGTGAAGCTTACCCCGCCGGGAAGGCGGTTTTTCCCCCCCGCCACCATTCCTCCGCTGTCCTTGCGCTGTTCCTCGGCGCAGATTGCCGACTAATGGGATGGAGCTAGCACAAGCACTCTCTATTAATGGAGCAGAATATAAACAGAATAAAGCCTTCATTTCCCAGGCTGTGATTTCATTATTAATATACTTTACAGTTCACAGGTTGTTCATTTGCTTCCATGTTTTCTCAGCTGGTGTACTCTGCGGTGCAGAGTGAGAAGAGTCATAAAATTTCCATTTCCAGTTGAATGTGCGTCCAATTCGCCGTGAAATGTTTCTCTCCGTCGTGAATATTAAGTGCCCGAAGAGTCGGTAGCCGCAGGATTAGGCAGGGCAGGTTGCCAGCCCTTCTCCGCATCCCCGGGGCTTAGGAGAGACGTAGGTGCAGAGAAGGAGAGGTGGCAAGGCGAGGTGTAGGGAGCGAGGGAAGGACCGCGTGGCGGACAGAGGAAGAGGAAAAGAGGGAGGAGAGAAAGCAAGCGTGCGAAATACGCTGGAGGGAAAGGGCGAAAAGTTGGGGATGGCAAAATGAGTGGCTGCAAGGAGGGACGTGGTGGGAGAAGGATGCTCCGATGGAGCAGACCTGCGCTCCACCTCCTCGCTTCCCTGTCCCGTGACCTCGGTAGTTGGCAGGGAAGATGTTGCACCAGCATCTGCTCCGGTTCGTAGATCAGTTGTTGGTGTCCGTGCTTGGCCAGCACAGTGGGCTTTGGGTCTGTGTGCTTCCCCTAGCCTGGACACAGGTAGAAAGAGAATATTCTTGTCTCTGGCGAGGATGAGAAGCACTGCTGCGAAACGTGCTCGTGAGTCAGAGCTGCTCGGCCGCCGCGTCCTGAGCCGAACAGCAGCAGCAAATCACCCCGGAGTCGTAAGCGCCATTGCACACGCAGGAAAAAAAGGGGCTTGTCGCATGAATTGAGGGGGAAAAAATTGTGTTCTGCTCACGGTTACATGGCCAGCAGGAAAAGCGGGGAAGTGTGTTGTGTATTTAGTGCAGTCTTTCATGGTTTGTGGCGAATTGAACGGTCGCTCTGGGGCAGGGCAGCAGGGGTCGGGGTCGTTGGGGCAAGCGGCGCTGCCATGAGGCCAGGCAGGCACCTCCCGCCGGCACGGGGCACCAGGAGCCGGCGGTGCCGTGGAGGGGTGCCCGCAGCTGCAGCGCCGCTGGCAGCAGGCACATCTGGCGGCACATCTGGCATGTTGCCGCAGCTGGAGGAGACGAGGGATGTGCGCCCCGGTCACCCCTCCCCTGCCCACCGCCCCGTCCCCGTAATAGTGGTGCGTGATGCGGTTTCACTTCCCGGGGAAGGGGACCAAAAGCCAGTGCTGGTGATGTGCCCAGGCCGTGGGGATAACTCAGGTGCTGCCTGGAGCTGATGTCACCGTTTGCCTTCAGACTCTTTGCTGAAATGACTTTGGCATTCCTCACGGCAGGGGAAATGAACGCCTCTTCCTTTCCCATCTTCTCTCGGTCGAGTCAAGATAATAATAGTCTTTTTCTGATCCCCTGAACTTTCCCATCTGCTTGGTAAAACAATGGCAATTCTTTTTCCTCCTGGTCTCTCTCTCTGTCTTCCTCTCTTGTATTTTTGTCCTCCTACAGTATAATTTAAAGCCAGAGCAATGCCGTAGCCCATGGGTTTTTCCCCTTCCTGTGATACACTGCGGTTATTTAAAATGGCTTTTCCCTGGCAGAGCAATGCCTCTCCCAGCATCCGTAGTGGGGCCGATACCTTCACAGGAGGCCTGGAGAGGGGACGATGGGCTCGAGCGAGGGGGCTCAGCCTGGTCTCCAGTCTCCCTGCTACCCAGTCCTTCCCAGTGTCCGGAGGCTAGCATCACCCATCCCTGCAATTCCAGGCACGGTCCCCCACTCCCCAACTCCCGTTCTCCAGCTCGTGGCATCCTCAGCAGTCCCCTGCAGCCCACCGTGCCCCCGGCCGTGCCGAGCCCATCCGTCTTGCCGCCCGTGCGTTGTCGCCGGCTTCTCTTGATAAGCTGCAGTATTGCGAATGATCCTCCAGAAATGGAGACATCAGTGCCATAAAACACGAGGGACAGAGCAAGGCCACTGGGCTGGAAAATAGCGTGTCTGAAAAAATAAAGACGGGCTAAAGATGATGGAGAGGCGACAGCGAGCTTCACCCTGGCCGCGATTCGGATGGCTCCGGGGGGCGGAGAGGGGTCAGGGTGTCCCAGAGGAAGGAAAATATCCCCTGTTTGCAGAAAACCATGGCAGCGACGGTGTCCGGGCTTGCCCGGGGCTGCGTGCGGGGATAAGCAGGGAGAAGGGAAACTTTCCCAGATTCCCGTGACTTCTTGCCAGCACTGGGGATGGATTTAGCTGGCACTTGATGCTTATTTTTTCGCTCTAATGCCATTATGCCACTTGCTTCCCATCCTGGGGATATTTTCTTAATGCGGCTGAAATACAGCTTAGCTGAGGTTACAGCCATTTAATGCTTTGGATTGCAACTGCTTCTTAAGAGCTTGTCCTACGGAGAAAGCCTTTGGGTTTAAATTTGCTGCCAGAGGGCCTCTACGGTCCTGGCCGCCGGCAGCCGTTTTTCAGACAAATCCAGAGGAAAGGGAGGCTCCTCGAGCTTGGCAGAGGACGGGGATGCTCTTGCCTACAGAGCAGTGCTGGTTGCAGGCAGGGGCGCGTGCTTGGGAGGGGATGTGGTGGGTCTCCCAGCTGGGGAGCCCCGTGACATTTTTTCGGGTGCTTTGCAAGGCTCCTCCAAGCAGCAGGCAGGAGCACCTCATTTCTTGGTGTTATCCTGAGCCTCGCCAAGCCTTGTGCACCGCAGCTTCTCCTAGAGACAGCGAGAAAGCTGCCAGAAATGGGATGGGCTCCGGGAGAGCCAAGTTGCAACAGGATTTAATCAAGGAGCAGCGCTCCCGCAAACAGGATGCGTGTGTTTGTCTGAGCGATTTTCTCCAGCAGCATCTGTCACTCTCCAACATCTTGGTATCATTGCAGCAAATTATTTAAACACTACCCACTGCACCCCATCTGTCAGGCAGCCCCTCCGCACGTATGGGGCCCTACCTTGCCGCCTCTCCAAAGGAACTCGCCAGCAAAGGCTGCGCGCCAAACAACAGGACAAATTAAATCAAAAGCACAGCTTCGGCACCCAGGGGGAAAATGCACATCAGCTTTGACTTATTGCGTGGCGCACGCTTACAAGAGAGAAGCAGCGGCTTTTGTCACTGCAAGGGGCCATGAAAAATGAATTAGGGCCGCTGCTGGGAGAGGGCACGCAGGAGAATCTTTCATTCTGGCGACGCCGTCCTCTCTCACCTTGCAAGCGGCAACGGGGAAAAAAATTGCGGGGAGGAAGAAAGAGTAAGGAAAGAAAGGAGAGAGGACTTCTTGTTGGGTGGCTCTAGGCTGTGGGAGAGAGCATGGGAGGAAGAGCGGCTCGGGCGCCCAGAGCAGCGTCGGTGCTTGAGCGGGAGCACGGAGCTGCTAGAAGATGCTGGTCCATCAGTAACTCTCCGGAAAGGGCTTGGCTCAGTGGGAGCTTCCATACTTGCTTTTCACGTGCCTTTTGCATGCATTCCTGCAAGGAGGTGGAAAAGCTGCGTGGGAAGTGCCTCGGTGTTGGCCGCAGCCTCTGCTGAACCTTTCCTCTAGGAGCATCCGTCCGTCCCGGTGCCACCACGAGGGCCACGACCTCACCCTCCGAGCAGGCGGACCCCGAGCGCCGAGGAGGGTGATGTCCGGCTCTGTGCTTGCGAATAGTGCATCAATATCGTTAAGAAAAGCAGCCCTCTAATGCGCCCTACACCCAGCTTTGCTACAGCTCGGACACCACGTAGGTGCTCTGTGAACCACGGCCATTGCTAATTTCCTCTGACGGGGTGGCACGTGCCGTCCAGACCTTTTGCGGGGGCTCAGCATCCTTACCAGCACCCCGGGAGGAGGCAGGGGCTGGGAGAGGCCGAGGACGGCCGCTGCCAGTTTGCAGAGCCTTGAGCAGCCTCCGAGCCAGCCCGGCTCCCCCTCACGCTGAAACAAAAAGGCTCATTCTTTTTTCGACTCGTTTGCTCCTGAGTTAGAGCTTCGTTCAAGGGTGGCTGGTCCCCAAGTTGTTTTGTTTTCTTTCTTTAAATATTAATTTCCATAATCCTTTTATTTCCCAAGGAACTACTTCTTGCAAACAAAAGGTTTAATGCTCCTCTTTTATTCCCGGTAACAAATAAGTTGTCTGAGGCATGCAAACATCCCGGCAGCAGCGAGCCGTGCATGTGCAGCAGCCGCCTGACGGCGACAAACCGCGTTTAAGTAGGAATTGCGGTGCGCAGGCGATGGGGGAAAAGCAACCCCTGAGGGACCGCGGGTACCGACCGCGGCAGCGTCTCCACAGAGATGCTCGCCCGAGAGGGAGGGCAGCGAGCCCAGCCGGCACCGGGAAGGCCCTGTGTGGCCCGGGATCCCGATCTTTTCCATGGAGGCGTCCCCGACATGCCTTTTTGAGACGGAAGATTTGAGAGCCGAAGGCCGGGAAGCACAATAGAAGATAGGCTGCTTGTACCTCATTGTCTGGAGAATAGATGGGCTGCGGGCTCCCGGAGAATAGGAGCTGCCACTCAGGCAGCTTTAATAGAACAGGCGGCAGATAGATTTCAATAAAAGAAATGAGTATAAATATTGTTAGCGGAGAAGAGAGGAAAAGTGAAAAAGATCTTGTTTGATGAGTCACAGTAGGAAACTTTCAAGGACTTTTAAGCTAAAAACTCTTCACAATGGCGCTTTAACGGGTGGCTCAGCCGATTCGGCTGCGCTGCGCAGTGACGGCGAGGCGAGCGGACCGGGCAGGCGGCTCCGGCACGGCTTTGCACGGGAGGTCCGGCCGTGGCCGTGGGGCACAGCGGCGAGGTGGCCGTGCTGAGGGAGCCCGCTTGTGTTTTGGGTCCCTGTTCCTCGCTTTGGCCGGCCATGGTGTGCATGGTGAACGCAGGCTATAGGCTGTGAGTATAGGCGGAGCGACCAGCGGCAGGTGATGCGGTGGCACCTGGACGGTCTCTGCAAGTTGCGTGTGCCAGTGACTAGCAAGAGGCGTTGCGTGCGCCCACTTTATAGCGAAATATTTGAGTTGTTGTAGGACACGTGAGCCCCAAGCGTGGTCTCGGGGCTGACTGCGGGTACACTGAGCAAATGTAGCCACAAAGGCGGGTCCTGTGTCAGGTCTGGCTCGGAGTAGGGCAAGAAGCTGAAGAAAAAGTCTTCCCTGGCAGCAAAGAGCAGAGGTTTGGCAGCGGGCTGCAGAGCTGCAGCCTTCGTGATCGCTCCCAGTTGGCAGTTGTGTTAAGAGGGCGGCTGCCGAAATTCCTGTCCCCCGTGGTCATGGGCGGCCAGAGGTGGGGCCTTCAGAACTAGTCACCTCCACTCGTGCCAGCCCAGAATTGTGCCTGGGAGGGTCCTCTATCACATCTCGAGGTGAGACGCGAGGCACCGTTGGCTCCGTGTTATGCCCAAGATAGTTGAAAGGAGAAGCCGTGGCGCTGCATGGCCATGACAAGGAGAGGCTCCTGCAGCCCAGGGGAGGAGGAGACGCCCATCCTAGTGCAGGAGAAGGACTTTATGGTGAGCGTGGATCTATCGCTGAGCTTGCGCGGGCCTGGGGTGTGCTGGGAGCCCTCGGCGCGGCGGTCGGCACCAGCCACCCCTCTCCCTCGCAACCCTCTCCACCACGTACCAGGACACGGAGCAACATTGGCTGTGAAAGTTCTGCCAAACCCTGCTAAATGAAGGGTGTGAGGGAAGGAAAACAGGAGATCTCCCCCTCCTTGGGGACACCAGGTGCAACTGGTGGCAGTCACCACCCCTGGGGCGTGAGGATGAGGGGGGACCCCAGGCTGCAGCAGCGGAGGGAGCTGCAGATCTCCCGCAGCCCTGAGCGCCGCGCAAAAGCCAGGCAGCGAGAGCAGCATTCCCTGGGGCTTTGCACAGCATCAGGCCACGGAAACATGCTAATTAACATGAAAAATCATGTTAGAGGAGACATTTCTTTCCTCGTCGTCGGAAAACTTCAGAAAGAGAGAGGCTTGGCCCCATGTAAGCACGATGCAGTCTTCGATATGCTGTGTGCCTGTTTCTGGCGTTAGGGTCCTTCTTCTGAAGGCTTGTGAGGAAGGAAGAGGGGGATGTTCGTACCCCGTAGCTGCCGTACGCTGGTCGTGTAGGCACGCTTTCTGAAGGGATCGCTTCCCTAAGGGGAGTCGCAGATGGAAATGGGCTGGAGCCCGTTGTACGGGGACATAACATTCACGAGAGGAGGAGAGGAGCACGCCGTGCTGGCCTGGGTCGATAGGGTGATCTTAAAAAAAAGTAATTTTTTAAATGATTGCTCTGGAGCTCTGGATGATTTCCAGCAGGTTAATTACCCCCAATCTTTCTCTGCCAGAGCGCGGTGGCGTTAAGCCGTCACCGGGGAGTCGGAAAGAGGGGATGCGCGGAGGGGAAGCTGCCCTAACCGGTGTCATTTGCCGCATCAAAAGCAAAAGGGAAAGGGAATTTTTGAACTGCCTGAACTTCATTCTGTGCAAGTTAATTGAGCAGTCAGGAGCAGGTAATACCGATTAACAAGAGGTAAAGCAGGTGCTTCCCCCATCTCAGTCCAGGGCATGCGCTGGAGGCATGCTTAGCTCTTTACCCACATCGCCAGGGCTGTCCTGCCTGCTTTGAGAGCCCGGGTTCAGGGCGATTCCTTCCCCCGCCTCCTTCCCTGCACGCCGGGAGCCGAGCTGCCTGTGCGATGCCACTAAATCACCCGCCCCGCACATTTCCGCCAGCCGCCACAGCGCGGGAGAGGTGAAGCGGGTCTCGGGCACCGTCAATTCGCTGTCATTACCTTTGTGTGTTTTATTTATTTGCTATAAACTGTTATAGGATGGCCATCACTACCCCGTCGGCGTGACGTTTGAAATATACGGCGCTCGGTTTTAGCACGTCACTTGCAGCCGGGAGTCTGCGCGATGTTAATTTTTATTGCCAGGAGTAGCCATAAATTGATAGTTCAGAATTGCTGTAGGGACTGTAATTAACTAGTTACTATTTCACCTCCAAAAGGAGCAATGTTTCACGCTCTTACTTTTACTTATCTGGAATCAGCTGCCGTCAACATCCGCTGAAGCCCGTATAAAGATTTATAGACCTTGGAGGTAAATATTGACTAATGGGCAGCTTGGCTTAATGTTCACCTTGAAGGACAATAAATTGTGCTATTGATTGAAGCGAGACGTCAATATCTGCATTGTTGTAAACATTTTAATAAAATTATCTCCATAAAATATTCTCCTTCTCTGGCTGATCCCGCCTAGCCGGATCGGTGCCCGGCAAACGCAGCGGCACGGTGCAGCGCCTCACGACCGGCCCTGGGGCTTCGGGCATCCAGAGATCGAACCCATTGCAGGATGATCACCGAGGTTGCACCTTTGAGCTTTAGAGGTGGAAATACAGCAGCCCTGGGCGGCTGGGCTGGCTCACCTTGAACCGAGGTGCAGGGAGTCGACATGGGCACGGGGCAGCATGAACGATGCGCCATTGCTGCTGGGTGCCGCGTGCCGTGCGGTTGGGCACGATGTGCCCTGTGGCTCAGAGCAGGGGCAGCGAGGGCTTTGTTAGGGTTGTGGTCCTCAGGAGCTAGCGTGGTGTACAGAAGCAATGCCGGTAGCCGTGCCACTTGCCTCGGCGCACCACGGCTCGCTGGCAGGACACGGCGGCAGAGAGCAGCGCCTCACTCCCAGGTCAGCGAAGCTTCTTTAGCAGCATCGCGGGCAGCTTTCATCCAGGGAAAACCATAAGTGTTGTGTCCTAGAGACCCGAACACGGCTGCGACGGTGAGCCAGGGGATGGTGGCACGTAATTAATTTGGGAACATGTGTTCCCTTTCGGGTGAGTTATTATCTTGTCAGAGGCTCAATGGAAGCAAATGGGTAGGAGGAGGCAGAAGGGAGATGAGGCGGGCTGGGAAAAGAAGGAGAAGCAAGGGAAGAAGAAAGGCAAGGAGGGAGGAATACGGATGCACAAAATCTGCCTGCGCCTCGTCGCATCGGCCCCGTGCGGGACCCCAAGCGTGGCTGTGCCGTCTGTTGGGTCTGCCTCGGTGCTCCGTGCTGGACCAGAATCTTGCCTCCACGGCTGCCCCACCGCTGTGACGGCCAAGCTCCCCTGCGCTGAGGGCCTTGCAATGCGCAGCTCCGACCGCTGCCTCGTTGATGGCGATCTCTCTAACGCACCCACAGTGGCTTATCCGTGCCACGCGGGAGACATCGCTCGGTTACGTGTAACTGTATGGTTTGGGCTGCCCACTGCCGCGGCATCGGCCGTCTCTGGCTGGAGGCTCTCAAACGCCGCTGGGCTCCCTGGCCCTTGTTCATGTCGTGTGCTATTTATTATGCATCGAGTCTGTCTTGGGCTATTTTGCAGCTCTGGGCTCAGTTTTCTCCCCCTGCTCCTTTGTACTTGTGCTTCCCTGTCCCTAAGGATTCTATGGAGAACTGCAGAGTTGCAGGTCTGGCAGAGCAAGACCTAAATAGTACATGGTGGTCTGTGCGCAGGCTCCCGCTTGCCGAGCAGGTGGATTCAAGCTCTGGTTTTCCATCTCCCCGGCTTGCACTGCGTTAGTTCATCGTGCTTGGCTGATGAGCAAGGATTATGCTTTTGCCTAGTTCGTGGCTGTTCCATTTCTGGCCTGTATTCTATTGTTAGTATTAATAATAGTAATGGTGGGTGCTGGCTGTGCTGGTTTTTTAGCTCCCGAGGAGATGAGAGAGCTCTCCCCATTAATTCCTGCAATATTTCAGCTCCTGATTGTGCGCAAGCAGAGATAGCCTTGTGAAGTTCCCACCATCAATTCAGGCGGAGCAGGCCGGTACCCCTGGGCGAGCGTCCGGAGCCACGGGGCCCTGGGCCAGCCCTGCTCCGAGCATCCCCGAGCTCCGGTGCTTTCGGAGGCAGGGACCGTGGCAGTCAGGTGCCTGTTGCATCGTTCTAGCTCCAGCCTCGGGCGAATGACGGGAGCGATCCCAAAGAGCTTGATAAGCAGCAGCTGTGTCCCCGTGCGACCCAGCGGGCAGATAAATGTCCCTCCCGTGCCCCACCGACCCCGAGAGGACCCCAGCGGCCGCGGTGACATGAGCACCCTGTTGCTTTCTATAAAGCAAGGTCTGCACTTACAGACTGTGTTTGCTTAACCCCGGCCCTGCTCCCTCGGTCCTCTCTATTTGTTCTTCTATTCCTGGCAGTTACTAATGAATGAGATTTGTCCGACTATCAACAAGACTTCCCATTATAAACAGGCAAAAATGCAGAGGCCAGGGAGCCGAGCAGTTGGGCAATTACTCTCGGTCCATGCCTTCGCCCCTCGGCTGACACGGGTGCTGGCGTGACCCGGCAGCGTGGGCAGCAGTGAAGCATCTTTACGGTTATGGTTCTCCTGCAAAGCCCTTTGTGCAGGAGGGGTCTGGGATGCGGTGGGTGTCCCGGTCGCCTGGCGTTGCCCGTTTTGCCTCTGTGAAGCAGTGCCCTTGCGGCGGGGATCTTTCATGTCGCCTTATTCCTTAAGGTGTATTAAGGCACTAACGAGGCAGGATCTGGCCAGAGCCTCTGGCAGGGATGGTCTTCCTAATGCTGCCATCGTCGTTATCTGTGCACGAGTAATACCAGATCAGGCTCAGGGCAAAAGCAGGCGTAGGCTCGGCTCAAAGCATCTCGTTTTGGTCCGTGACAGGCTCTGCGCGTCAAGATTCGTGGGCTGTAGCCAAAATCCCGCGGGTGCCGATGCGGCACGCGCCAGACCCTGAAACCCTGAAGTCTTTGCTCTCTGCCTCTCCGTCGGCCGATTACCATGCACGTATCCCAGACTTCAGCACTACGCGGGCACAGAGGAAGCCTTCATCTCTCAATTTCCTGAGCTTTTGCAGGTGGAAGGCTGACCCTTGCGGTTACCTTAATGAAGCCTTTTGCTGGGTAATGAAACGCACTCGAGCTGCTTTGCTCCCAGATCAAACCAGGGACGCGCGCTATGGCGAGAGCTAATTCTCGCCACGTGCAAGCCGGCTCAGGCACGCTCGGGGAAGGGCCTTCGGTTAGTTAGGAAGCAGAGTGTTATCTGAGCCTTTGCACAAACTGGAGTCAGATTTGTGCGCGGAGCATCTGAAGGCCGCCAGCTGTGTCGTTATTTTATCAGCAGGCAGCGCTGTGCTACAGAGCAGCCAATTCTAGGTCAGCCGTAAAAGGGGCTGGTTTTTCCCCTCTCCTTTTTTTGCAGTGCTGCAGGTCTGCTGGGTGTAACGCTGAAATTTGTGTGACTCCAAAGGGTATTGATTTTGGGGTAACGCCTTCACATCTTGCCTTCAGTTGTGCTAGGTACTGATGAGCTCAGCCGTTTTGACCGTGATCCGCTCGGGCGGGAATTTCAGCGCGGGGCTGAGGGTGCGGGCGGATGTCGGCAATTCGTCACGGTGGGTCGTGCGGGACAACTTGCGTCGCCCCTTTGCAAAGCTCACGGGGCGGTGTGGGGCCGCCTTCCCAGTGGGATCCGTCTGGGATAGTGGGACGCACGCACGTGTGAACGTGGGGTCCTGGGTTCGGCTGCCGGGTGCGTGAAGGAGCAGCGGACGTGTAAAGTCCCGCGGCTGCGGTGGCTGCTGCGGGGTTTGGTGCAGGGGAGAGCCGAGGTGTGATTTCGTTACAGCCGAGCATATTTGCGCTAGTTCGAGCTGACAACGGCGGCACCTGGGACTGCCGCAGCAGGGTGCCTGGGGTGCTTGCAACAGGAGCTCGTCGTGTCGAGCTGTGCGGGGGCGTTACAGAAATCGCATGGGTGCTGGCTCGGGGCCCCGCGTGCAAACCCCCGCATACGCGTGTTTTCAAGACGGTCGCCTCAGCGAGTGGTGGCGTGTGACCACGCTCGCTATTTATGTACCGTGGGAAGAGATGCTATAAAAGTATCAGCCAGTGGGATGCAGACGGCGCGCTCCGACGGCAGGCTCCCGCGTGTATACTTTGCATGCATTTGTTAGGAGCAAGATGCATACGGTTGACTGGTCAAGCGTGGCGCGCCGTGGCCCATCGGGTCACGCTAGCGCAGAGACCGGGGTAGCTGGGCAGGAAGCGAGGGCGAGTGCAGGATTGCCTGGCTCTGCCGGATGAGCTCGCCACGTCCCCAGGGACTGGGGACCTGCGCTCGGCCTCTCTGCCATTGGCACTCACTCCCAGAAACAGCTGTCCAGAGCTAATTTATTTCCTAATGCTGCAGCAATGTTAATTTATAAATTACACTGGTAATTCAAGCTATTATTAATTTCAGATGGTGTAGGGCAAGCCTAATTAAAATATGACACCAATTGCCACACATATGTACCAGGGACTACCGTTTAAAATTTATAGGAATATTAAGTGTGACACTGGTCTCGGAAATGCTCCGCACAGCAATTGCAGCGTCTCGGCTGCGGGAGATCCGATGGGGAGATGTAAACAAAAGGAGGGGAGAAGTCGTCCCCGGCCGGTGTCTGTCGAAAACCTGCTCGTGTCATTCGTTCAGGGGCGAGCGGTGTTTCTCCGGGACGTGTGGCGGACGTGTCCTAGTCGCCAGGTTTCTTCCATTAACTCTGCATTGGTTGTAATGCCGCAGTCTCCGTCAACCTGGAGACTATCGTGGCCCAACACCTGCGCCTCGCGAGCCAAGCGCCGCGGGTTCCGAGGAGCGCTTCAAAGCGAAGCGGGCTCTTGCAAGCAAGCGGGGCCGTGAGATGCCAGACAAAGGGAAAGGCCACCGGTTGCGTCTGCCCGGCTTTGAGCGAAACCAGGAGCTGTGCCGCAGCCTGGGTGGGGGAGAGGGGGCGAGCGCGGCTCTGCCACGGGGACCGCAGAAAGGAGCCTGGGACGGCCGAGGGACAAAGCGTTTCAGCTGAAGGGAGATGTTGGCACCATAACTAATGGGAATAAACTGGCTGTGAATTAATTGAGGCTGGTAAATTAGAGGGGTGTCTGTGTAGAGCCGGATGAGCCCAGGGGTGCCTCGCAGCGGGAGGGCGGCGTGGGATGTGCCGGTGGCAAGGAGAGATGCTTTCAGGTCGTTCCAGCAGAGCGCAGGTTTGGCGAGGACCACTTCGCCCGCCCTGCGCGTGCTGGGGACCTTATCTCCAGCAGGCGATGCTCTCGGCAGGGCCGGGGCCACCGCAGAGCTCCAGTGCTTGCAGGCGCCCTTTCTGGCAGGGTTTTTCTTGGGGTGGTGGGGCACAGGCACGTGGACGTGCAGGGTGCGTGTGCTAGGGCAGCGTGACATGGTCACAGATGGTGCCCGGCCGATGCGCACAGGTTTGCCGTGCCTCCGCATCGCTCATGGCCCTCTCCCTCTGCCCCTGCAGCCGTGGGCTTCATCAGCGAGGACGAGTACCTGGAGATCACGGGCATCACGCGGGAGCAGTCGGGCGAGTACGAGTGCAGCGCCTCCAACGACGTGGCAGCGCCTGTCGTCCAGCGAGTCAAAGTCACCGTCAACTGTGAGTAGCCTGGGGGCTGTCGGGGAACAGGGGCAGGCCGGGGCCGGCGGGGGTCACCGTGCGCCCCACGAGGGGATGGGATTTGGTGGTAGAAAGCAGGGCAAACCCAGCCTTCGGGCCCCAGAGCGAGACAGGCGGCAGCAGTTTTTCTGAGCAGGTGCTGCTTTGCCCTTTTTTCCCCTTTTTTTCGAGCTCCATTTTTTCCCACCACCTCCTCCTCAGCTGTCTCCATCAACCCGGCTTTTCCGCCCATGGTGAGATGCTGTGCTGATAACCTCCGGGGAGAGGAGAGAAGTGAGCAGTAAATAGGAATGTTTTTCCTTTAGAAAAAATAAGAGAGAGAAAGAAAGAGAGCGAGAAAGCAAGCAGCATGTTTCCTGCTCAGACGGAGGTGAAGAACCTCCTAAAAACCCTCCCTGGCCACCCCTTCAGCTGCTTGGGGCTAGCACGGGGACACACGTGGTGCCCGAGAGCCGGGAGCTCCAGTCCTAGGAGAAGCCCCCGCTGGGCTGCAGTGTGGGGGTCCCCCATGAGCCCAAAAAGCCCTGGACAGCAGCGCCAGGAGCTGGACATTGTCTCAGAGATGATTTTGGCTCCTTCCTAAGTTCGGGGAAGCAAGGGGAAGTGCGGGTAGGATGCCCCGAGGCTGCCGGGCACTGAACGCGGGCTCCCGTCCTCCCCGCAGACCCGCCGTACATCTCGGACGCGAAGAGCACCGGGGTGCCGGTGGGGCAGAAGGGCATCCTGCTGTGCGAAGCCTCCGCCGTCCCCTCCGCCGACTTCCAGTGGTACAAAGACGACAAGCGGTAAGAGCCCAGGGGGGCAAAACGGGAGGGCGTGCCCCGACCCCGTGCAAGCTGTGCCCGGTGCCAGCAGCTTTGGCGTTTGCTAACCGGACGCTCCTCGGGAATGGGGCCGCGGGAGCCGGTTGAATCCCCCGTAACCCTCAGGGCAAGCCGGGTTTGGATGCCGAGGCAGGTCCCCTCCGACGGCAGCAGGCTGTGCTTGTCGGGAGTTAATCCGGCATCCACAGCGCCTGCCACATCGGCGCGAGCTGCAGCTGCTCGGTATCTATGTGAAGCAGGCCAGGGCTTTATATCTAACTCGGTGCTGTCTGCACGGTGGAAAACAGATGAGGGGCATTTAAGGCGGAGGTGGGGGGGAGTATGTTCACAGGAGTCTCTTTCAGATAGGTTTTGGTCTCCATCTGCGTAGGCAGCGCGGGCATGATTGCTGCTGCCCGTGCTTGCGGTTGGCGGTCTTATGGTAAATCCCCGCTCGGGTGAAGCGTAACAGCCGAGAGCGATATTGGCAGCGCAAATCCAGGCACTTAGGAGCGGATGAAACCCCTGTCATCTTTTTAAACACTTTGGCCAGAAGGCAGCGGCAGCCCCTTGCTCTTGGAAAGGCAGAAGAAAGGCAGTGTCGGTCAAGAGACAGGGTTTGCTGCGCCGCAGAGACGACCTGCAGGGTGCTGGGGTGAAAGTCACCCTTTTAGGTCAACCGGCAGCTCCCATGGCCCGAAGCGGCAGCACAGGGCGGTGGCTGCGGAGCGAGGGGGGCAGAGCGCAGCCAGGAGCAGGGTCCCAGTCTGGAGCAAATGTCTCTCTCTGACCCCCGGCAAAGCTTTTTTTAACCCATTTTTGCATCGCTTACACAGGATGAGCCGTGCAGGTCACTGATAAGGAGGCAAGTTTTAGCCAAAAAAGATGCTGCCATAGGTGCAGGGGAGGCTGAGGCCGCCTGCCTAGGCTGTTTGGGGAGGAAAGGAGCAGGCGGAGCGTACGAAGCTGCGGATGTTTGCGTGGCAGATGAAAGGCTTCGCTCAGAAGTAGGTCAGATCACGAGGGCCTGCGAAGCGGCGGCAGGAGGGGGCTCAGCCCGCCCCGATCAGCAGTTGGAGCCCGGCAGGGGTGATAATGGGGATCCGGCACCTCCCGGGAGGAATTAGCAAGTAGAAGAGCTGCAGGAGCGGCGCGGGAGAGGGGCGCCAGTTCAGGGAAGTCAAAGCATTTGGTTAAGGCTTCAGCGTTTGCGGCAGCTGAGAAGTGCCTCCCCGCTATGCGGTGCCGAGCCCACCGCGGTGCCGGCGTTTTGGTCCACCAAAAGGGTTTGTGGCAGCGTCCGCAGTCTGAGTGTGCTGGCAGCCCCGTCACGGGCACGCAGGGAGCTGACAGGGGTCGGGGAAGGGGAAGGTGTGAGAAGGCATCCCGCAGAGCCGGGAGGACCGAGGAGCCCTCGAGGCCACTGTGAGAGGGAAGCTGGGCTCTTCTGGGGGGGAAGGAGCCTTTCCCAGGTACTCTCCTCGGGCATGTGAGCATCCCTCCCTCTGCACGCATTTGGTGAGCTGCAAACCCGTCCCCTTCAGCAGCGAGTTGGCATCCGTGAGGATGCCTCTAGACAGCACGGGGATGGTGTGGGCTGGCAGCTAAGGGACAAGACTCAGCAGAGCAATGTCCATCTCCCCTGTCTCTCCCAATACCTTCCCTTCCCCCTCTTCGTGCCAGATCTTCCCCCCAAGCTCAATGTCCCGCTCTCACGCAGGACCAGGGGATAGTGGGTCATGGAAAACAGCAGGTACCTCTCCTCCTGATGCCACCCCCGTGACCCTGTCCCCTTCTGCCTTTGTCCCAGGCTGGCCGAAGGACAGAAAGGACTGAAAGTGGAGAACAAAGCCTTCTTCTCCAAACTGACTTTCTTCAACGTCTCCGAGCAGGACTACGGCAACTACACCTGCGTAGCCTCCAACCAGCTAGGAAACACCAACGCCAGCATGATCCTCTACGGTGAGTAGGGCTGAGGGACCTGTCCGGGGAGGGGATGCGGCTTGACGGTGAGACCGCCGACACGGGAGACATGAGGAGGACCTCCTTTGTCTTTTGGGGGAGATGTGCGTTTGCTGCTGATCCTTTCTGCCCCAGCGCGTGGGTCGGTGATCGTGGTAGTGAGCCCCGCGAAAGCGGAAAGCCTCCAGACCTGCCTCCTGATTCGGGTCCCACGTCTGCCGCTGTTCAGAGGTGTTTGGCACTGTGTTCGGAGTCCGCCGTCGATGCAAAGTTAGGACTTGGCTGCGGGATTCCATCTCCTCGCTCTGATGGATACCTAGGGAGTCTCTGTAGGCATCCTCTCGCGTCGATCAGCGGGAGGAGAGACAGCGCTCAGGGTCATCGCGGCAAACCTGCGAGACCACGCCACAGGCTGCCGCACGACAGCCTTCGCAGCTCCGCCACCTTCCAGGCTGCGCTTCCTGCTCCTGCCGAGCAGATATATTCTTAGCTGATGGTGCCAGAGGGTGGGGAGCGGGAGCAGCCTTGTACCCTCATCCCGGGCTGTTTTCTCTGCGTGCCAGAGCTGGGATGAGAGCAATGCATCCATCTCACACCGCTCACAGCTGGGAAGGGCTGTAATTCCTCAACACGTTTGTCAAGTGTCTTCAGGCAGCAGCAGAGCCAAAGCAGGCAGCCGTGCTCCCCAGATCCCTCTCACGGCCACCGAGAGCCGGAGATGGTCGGCAGACCTCATCGCGCACTGCTGCCGCAGGGATATTTCCCTGCCAGGGGTACAGGGCAGGCGGTCCTCACCGCTGAATGTCACGGCAGCGTCAGGCAGGACGTGGCGAAGCATCCTGCCAAAGTCTAAGCCTGTTTCATGATCCCCCTTAGCTTTGTCGATCTGACTGTGACTCCCATCAAGGAATGAAATCGGAGTCCTTCGACCGGCTGTAATTTCCACGAAGCCGCATTGATTTAATGATCCTTTCAGTCTTTATTAATTGAGTCCCCTCGGGGGGATGATGGTTCCCCAGGCCACCCTAACCCACAGCAGACCCAAGGGCACCATGATATGAGGGGATCCCCCATCTCCCGGCACGGGGCTCCTCGGTACCGCCGGGAACAACTCCCCCGCGATTAGCAGCAACCCGGTTGGCCCCTACCGCCATTATCGAGTGTTATCAGCCCCGATCTCACCGGTCCCTGAGCAACCAGATCCTTCGGTCCGGCGATTAATGTGTCTGTCTTTATCGTAATGAAAGATAGGAGGGAAGCAGCATGCGGCGGCTGCACTACCTGCGGCGTGAGAAACGTCTCACCCGCGTGGTTTTGGGGGACCCATTTTGTGCGTATCCCCTTGTCCTGAGGCTGAGCGAGTGTCCAGGAGGGGTTTTTCCCTTCCTCGGAGGTTTGTTCCCTGCGGGTACCATGGCATGAACCTTTCCGGGGCCGTGTGACAGAGGCTAATGTAGCGTACATCTTTTAATCTTTTTTTTTTAATGTAATTTTTTCAGGGAGGTCAACTAGTGCCTTATTTAACATGTAGCACTTGTTATTATAGGCCTGCTGCCTCGTTCAGCGGCTCATTTGGTGCTGTCTGTAACGTGATGGAGTGCTCGGTGAAACCACATCATTTTGTGCAGTTGGGAGGGGAAAAAGACCTTCCGCTTCTCCCCTGTCGCACGGTCCGTGATGCTTCCCAGAGGCTGGTGTCAGGCGATAAACCCGTTTGGGGACTTGCAGGGCTATAGAGAGGGATGGGCACTAAACCCACACTGGAGGGGAATGGGAGGAGCGTGGGAGAGATGCACTGCTAGAATCTCCCAAATCCCAGCCCCTGTGCTTTGCTTTTTCGCTCGGGTTTCAACCACGGACTTTGCAGGGCCCCTCCCCAAGATCTGGGCTCCCGCAGCACTCATCCCAGACCGTGGGACCGTGGCCCCAGAGGAGCAGGGCACGATTTGGGCAGCAGCATCACACGCGCTACCCCATCCTGTTGTTTTCCTCGGCCCCAGGTCGAGGGCAGGCTGAGCGAAGCGTCTCGAGCCTGTGCTTCCCATTGCCCTTTTGCCTTAACTTTCGCTTGTTCTTTAATTTTTAGAAGAGACAACTACTGCTCTGACACCCCGGAAAGGTCAGTAATTTGGGGACCCTTGCCAATGCCAGTGCTCCCCCCGGCTTGACTTCCCCACGGGCCCCTCTGGCTCCCACCCCAACTTGTTACTGTGGGAGCTGTGGCACCCACCACCATGACCTCCCGCCCCCAACCCCACTGCTCCCGCTAGCGGAACGATGAATTAGGGCTGTCCCGCTGTTGTTTAGCCGCCCTCCCATCTTGCCTCCTCCCCGCCAGGCTACTGTGACCGTCTGGTGGTGGTCTGCCCCCTCTGCATGCTGCGGTCCCCCGCTCCCAGGCTCCCTCCCCATCGCCGCTGCGCTCTTCTCCCTGTCCCCGAGGCGTGAGCAGGGATGTCTCCGTTGTCACTTTCCCCGTTTCACTGTGTAAATGGGTCTTGCGGCCAGTCCTTCCTCCTCTGGGATGCTTCTAGTGCCTTTTTTCTGGGAAGCGGTAGGGATGGAGAGGTGTCCGCTCCTCTTCCAGGTGTTATTCGTGGCCAGGGTGGCCAGCACTCTGTCACACAATCTTTTCGGCCAGCCAACTGGCTTGGTGTCATCTTCATTTTGGGGCTCCATAGCCAGGCAGCTTCATTTGCAATGCACTGAGTGCCCAGGCCTCGGGATGACTAGTACATGTCAAGAGGGTTGCGGAGGTAGCACGGAGACAATCATGTCTCCAGATCTGGCCTTGTGCATGGCTTCCTGGCCATGCCAGGATTTGGGGCTAAGTGGGAAGTGTGGTGAGGTGTCTGTGTGTTGGAAGAGTGCTACTGGTGGGAGACCAAATGGTTAACACTTCTCACTGCCTCGGTCGGGCTTTGAAGTGAGGGGAGGTATCCTGGGCTCTGGCCCGGACGCCATCCCGAGGTCTCTTCCCACCCTACTGTTGCGTTTTGGTGAAAGCCACAGGGTTGGGCACCATCCACATCCTTTCCCATGGTGAGCTATAAGCTCCTCACCCACCATGATCCCCCAAAGGCGTGGATGGGCTTAGCTCTTCTTGACAACCCTCTTTATCCTATCTCATTCTTCTTGAGATGGTCTGGGCTTGCAGGCAGATTACGTTATCAGGGGCAAGCCCCACACGGATGCAAAACACAGAGTCCCGAGGGTAGTGCTGCTGGCAACGTCATTGCTGGGCGGGCAGGCGGTTCTTGTGCTCCTCCAAGGGAGACGAGTTGGGGACAACGGGGTAGTCACCCCTGCACTGGCTCGCTGGGGCGGGCAGGCCGTGGGCAGCATTGGGCAAAAGCTGTCATTGCCCTCTAGAAGTGTGACTAGGAACCTGGAAATATTTGGGGGCTGAAGCGGGACCGCGGGGGGTTGTGTCCCAAAGACTGGGGTCGGTGGGGACAGGGACGGCCGGTGCCTGCTCTCGAGTACGGCATAGGTGGATGGGGGTGCCCGAGGAGCTCTCGCAAGGGGCGATGCCACCATGTGGACTGGCACCGGGGACCCATTGGTGTGCTTTTGTTGTTTTTATTATTGTGTGTTTTATGGC
>VZSC01014398.1:154579-175469 GCA_013398225.1 Steatornis caripensis
GGAAGCGAGAGTGCTTCCCAGGGAGCTATTTGCACTCACGCTAAAAGCGTTCTTTCGCTTCGAAAATATAATGGGGAAACAACTTCGGTTCCCCCCCCCCCATTTTTGCTCTTTGCAGTCATTCATCAGCTGCTGCCACAGTTTTGTTCCATCGGTTCCCCAGCCCTGTGGCACATCCCGACACCTCCGCCGGCTCCTTTTCACTGAGTGTGAGAAGCCTTGAGAATGGGAGCCTGAGGACGCTCTCTGGGTACTCCCTACCCCATCCCTCCGCCATATTCCCATCCCGATTTCGGGTTAGCACATCACACCAGCCGCTTTGAGGACAGCAGCTGTTCCCACCTCGGCGGTGGGTGCTGTCTTCTTCCTGCCGGCCGGGTTCTGCCTCTGTCCAGACCTTCCCCTCTCCAAGCCCTCACTCTTTCATCCCCCACCCTTGGCTGCGTCCTGCTCTTTTGATGCTCGGTGTCATTCTGTGTGCGCACGTTTCCCTCTCTCTCTTCCCTTTGTTCTACAAGTCTCTGGGCTTTTCTTCTCTTTTTTTCTGGTTTGTTTGTTTTTTTTTTTTATTCCCCCTCTTTCTTCAACCATTGCTATTCCTTCCATATTTTTCTCTGGGCACACCTTGGCTTTGACTTCTCCGCTACATCACAGCTGGTTGCTGCCGCACTTCTCCTGCCGGGCTGTCTCTGCTCTCTCGCCCGTCCTCTGTTTCTTTGCGGAGGCAGGAAGGGCAAGGTGGGGTCGGGTTGCTCCTGTCCAGCCTTCTCCCATCCCAGGACAATGGTCTATGCTGCTTTTCGTGGGAATATAACTCTCCGTGCTAGACGGGCCATGGTGGACATCAGCCACCGCCTTTGGTGACACAGGCGTCGCTCTCCAAAACCTGACACGCCCTTCAAGGAGACCTGGAAACCACGCTGGGGCAGCGGGGCTCCTTCTCATCGAGCCACCTTATGAGCAAGTCCATCGCTGACCCAATTCCCAGACGAACGGCTGTGACCTTGACTTGCGCCAGCCTGGTCCAACCGAGGCACAGCGGGCCACCGCAACCCCGTGTCCTCTGGGACCCACCACGCTCCTCTCTGCGAGGGGCTGGAGGCGGCTATGCAGGAGCGCGAAGGAGAGGCCCTCGCTGACGGTCCTGCCCACAGAGGCGGCAGCATCGGACACCTCCTGCCGCTGCAAGCACGGCGATCCCCACCAAGTTCCCACACAGTCCTGCTCGGCCATGGCTGTGACCAAACCTGCCTGGGTCTGCTGCTGCGATTTCCACGCCCGTAAGCATCCTGTCCTTACCCTTGCACACTCAGAATAGCGAAACAGAGGGAAATACCAATGAAAATGCATCCAGATCCCTGGGCAAGCCTCCAGGGCAGCCCTGGGTGGCAGAACAGCATCAGCACCTTGCCAGGTGATGCCTCCATGCTCCCACTCCCATGAGATGCTGTCAGCTCCATGGCAGAACGAGCTCTACTCCTGGTCCCGCAAACACACGGCAGGCCTGAACGCTGCATCCCAACCTGCTGCTTCGTCAGCGGGCAAAAAAAAGAAGCATTTCAGCGCAAACTGCTGCTGTGACACCACCTTGCATAGCACCGCTGCACGGGCCAGCGTCTCCTCGCTTGTTTGCAGACACCACGAGTGTGTGTGGTTGTTCCCCGGACACTTGTCAGGAAGGCGCACGCAAAACCTGCAGGTACGAAGAGGAGAGATGTCGAGGAGCAGCATCGCCGCAAAGCCCTGGCAGAGCGACACTTACGAATCGCTCGAGGTTTTGACTGCTGGACAAGGCTTTTGCTTCCCGAAGTGGTGGCTTTCCAAGCCCCCCTGCCCTCAGAACGAAAAAAACTCCTGCTCCTCCCCAGCATCTCCCCCCCAACTCTTCCTAACGGAGCTCGTGCTAATTGATTTTTCCTCTGCGCTTGTTTGCAGTTGTGTTCTGTCCCTCTCGTGCCATCCAGCATCCAGCTCAATAAACTGCTCTGCCCAGGCTGGGCCCCTTTCCTTCCCCGCCCGCTCGCCCACCCCCAGAGAAGGAAGTGCGAAACACTTTAAACGCCACGGACAGTATGTGTTTTGGGCTTTCCCTCCTGGCAGGAAGACGTCTCTTCATCCAAAGCGATTCCGTTTTCTCTTAACAGCCCTTTGATTTCCTTTCTATTTCGCTGCACTCCATCCCCACGGCTATGAGCCCGACCTCCGGGAGAGTCTCCTCCGCTGCGCTCAGCCCCGCTGGGATGATTAACCTGGTGCGGTGATGGCTAGCCAGAGCGAGCCTCTGAACAGAGCCCTCCACAAAACACCCGGTTAGACCCAGAAGTGTGGCAAAGGGAAAGACGAGCTCAGATACAGCACCCATCCAAATGTCACCGGCCCCCTTGCCTCCTCATTGAGCAGCTTCGTTGCTGAGAGAGGAGAACCATGTGCGAGGGGATCTCCGCCGCCCACGGCCGTGCCGCCCCGGCTGGAGTTCTCAGCCACCGCCCGTGCGGCACGACGCCGAGACAGTAAAATGGATTGCACCGACCAGAAACTAACAGTAATGATGCCGACAGACAGGAAAGGTTTTAATGAAAAATCTATGGTGAGTAGGATTCAGGCAGTACAGAGGAGGGTTCTCTAAACAAATCAGAAATGGAGGACATCTGAGGAATACCAAAGACCACTGTTAGGTAGGGATGGCCAGCATCGATGTTCACTGCCAAGATCTCCGCCAGACAGCGTGCCGTGTGGCGTGCGGATCCTAAAGCAATGCCGCTTCGGCACGCGCACCCTCCTCTCTACAACCGCTGCCACAAGCAGGACACCAGGCTTGCTCTTTCCCGAGCACTGAGCACAAAAGCCACAGCCTACGCCGTAACATTGACCCTGACCTCCAACTTCAGACTGAAATAGACCCCACATCCTGAAACAGCCCACGCCAAGCAGGCACAGCTGAGCCCTGGCTACGGTCTACCATGCTCCTTGCGCCGAAACCATTCTGCGGCGTGATGCGGTAAGGTTTCCTGCCTCATCCTTGCAAGGTCACGCCTCCCAGGAGCGGAGGTGGGCTTCGCGGGGCAGGAGGGCTCGCCCCAGGTCCAGCCCCATGGCATCCTCTGCTGAAGCCGTTTATGGCAAGAGATGCATGAGGTGGCTCATCTCCTACTTAGACGAGAATAAATGCCACTTCTCCCAGCATTCAATACTCTTCTCAAAACACACCAGCATGCCAAAAGCACCGCGTGTGTCCCCGAAAGCATCAGCCCTGTCATCACAAGGCGGCCCCTGAAGAAAAGAGGAAAAGGAAGACAAAAAAAAAAAACCCAAACCCTCTGGCTTCCTGCCACCTACGCTCTCATAAACCCTTGTTAAGGGCTGTTTCAATGAACCAATCCAAGAGATGTATTAATAACGACACTAAGAGACACATTTACTGTTGACTGTGACTCCCTGGTAGATTTATTGCCAGGTTGCTAGGAGGGAAGGCCGAGCCTCGCAGTAGCACAATTAAAACCCAATTGAATATGAGGACAAAGAATCAATACGCTAGCCAGCCAACTTTTCGTTTTGCAAAATACAAACATAAATTAATTGACCTGAAGGCAGTTGCTAACTGGTCATTACTACCCGCGCGCTGGCCGGCCGGCACGGGTGAAGCATGCTGCTGGGGCGTACGTGACCATCACCTGCAGTCCTGCTGCTGCAACAGCTGCCTCCTCGATGAAGGAGGGCACCAAACCTTGCTTTTCAGCCCGGATTCCTGGCCGGGAGAGCTACGCTACAAACACGGCTTCGCTCCTTCCCTGCAAAGCCTGTGCTCCACTTGTGGGTGTAGCCAGGACCGAACACACCTTTGGGAAACTGCTCCCTTCCTCCCAGCACCGAGCAAAGGACTGTGTTATTTGCCCTTGTAGGCAACTGGCTCTTCCCTGGCACGCGAGCACAGAAACTACCGGCCCTAGCTGCACCGATGGTGCTGGTGGACTTCATCCACTTCATCCAAGCCACTGGAAAGCACATTTTAGCCACCAAGGAACCGTGTTGGAGCCGAAGCAGGAACGGAGCACGGAAGGATTTCCTTCTCCGGCTGCCACCATCAGTGGCACAACAAGGTGGCACCTACAGGTGGATCATCTCGGCAGACTGACTTAGGCAAACCACATGGCTTGAGCTTACCGTATTGAAAGAGAAACACAGAAACTTCTCAGGGTGGACCACTCGACCTGTGCCTGCGTAACCACGCATCCCCACCTTCTCTCATGCTTTCCTTTGGCTGTGAAGCAACACTGCTGATGACCGCAGTGCACTCATTGCTGCGGTGGGATCAATTCAACAGGACTCACTCATGCCCAGGGAAAACTTTTCCCAGCAGAGTTGGGAATGCCTGGATATGAACTATCCCTTGCCTTCACCCACCCGAGCCCAACATGCGCCTGCATCGCACAAAAAGGGGTGAGGGGAACGAGCACCAAGCGCCACTGCTGCTTTGCCTCATTTCATTAGGCGCAAAGCACTCGGATACTTCACCGGTATTGACTGGATAGATTAGCATGATTAAAGAGCAGACAGGATAAACAGATTAAACTTCACAGATGGACGGCTAGCACGCAACTCAAAAACGGGGGAGAGGGAGATGCTGCGCAAAAGGGGACGGAGGGGATGCTCCCGGCAGTCCTCCGCTCCCCTCTTCCCAAGCGGAGCACTGACCGGTGAGGGGAACTCCCCCAACATGCTCCTGCCAAGACCGGGCACGAAAACTGCTTGGATGGGTGACCACAGTCAAACCATGCCTCCTCCAAATGAGAAGGATATATAAATACATACATATCTGTGTCAGGGGCTTCTCGGAGACGTGTCAAGGCTTAGAATTTTTTCAGATTTGCTCATTGCAAAATCAATACCCATCAGCTGTTTGAAATTAAAGGAAAGATTAGGTCCTGGTTTTATACATGCTTTATTGTATTCTAAGAGCTTTCTACTCAGCCAGATAAATCTTCTTTAAGAGGATTAGGAAACTTTCATTATCTTTATCTAACCTGAACTAACACTAACTCTGAAAAATTAATCTAGAGACTGGACAAAAGCCGGCAGCTGGTGAAAAGGCACAAGGATCCGGAGGCGATGTCCACCGGAGTGCTACAGGCACCTCTGATCTGCCGGCACCTGGATCCCCCCGTCAGAGCAGCCTCAGGAACGCCGCTTTACAACCTGACGACACACTCGCCTACAAAGCCCCGTGCCAAAAGCCCTTCGCAGCCCCACAGCCTTCGAAACGTTCGCGCGCTCTGCCCTCTCTCCCAAAACCTCAGAGCCTCGTGCTGCTGGAGTCCGTTTCACCGCCGCGCCTGGCAGGGCTTTGCTTTCAGCTCTCCCAAAGCACCTTCGGCACTGTGCCCGAGCACCTTACTAACAACTCCCCGATGCAGCGAGATGAGCAACGTGGTACCTCAGCAGCAGGGATGGGCCAAACACACAGCAGAGACAGGCAAGGGGAGGGAGGAGGAGGAGACCAGCTCCAGTTCTAGTTCCCAGCTGTCCTCTGCCACACGCGATGACCATAGAACACAATGAGGCTGAGACAATGCCAGTCCATCTCCTCTCTGTCATGGCAGGGACTTGTCCACACTCCTGTCCCCGTGCTGCTCACCCCCCAAAGCCACTGATCCCTACACGTCCATCTCCAAGAGGCCCTCCACACCCTTCACAAGTCCAGGCATCCTTCCACATCAATAGGTCAGTTCGGCAATAGCATGAGATGCGTTAAGACCTACCTTGCACGATGAGATGGACGCGTGAAGTCTTGGGGTGATTGTCTGTCTGCACCGAGCAGGTGTAGGGGCCCTCATCGTAGATGTCCACGTTGTGTATCTTGATGCTGTACTGGGTCTTGGTGTTGGAGAGGATGACCACGCGGTTGTCTATAGACCA
Source organism: Steatornis caripensis (assembly GCA_013398225.1). Taxonomy (NCBI): domain Eukaryota; kingdom Metazoa; phylum Chordata; class Aves; order Caprimulgiformes; family Steatornithidae; genus Steatornis; species Steatornis caripensis. The sequence continues at coordinate 160,493 of VZSC01014398.1, forward strand.
CTTGTCATTTCCAGCGTACAGGATGGTGCTGCGGTTCAACCATGCTACCCGCGTGACTCTGTCATCCACGGTACACCTGCAAAGGAAGAGACAGAGGGTCACAAATGTGGGGCAGCATGCATGGTGAGCAGCCCAACTCCCAAAAGGGGACACCAGTGGGATGAGAGCCGTGCCGCGGGCTCCCCATCGTGCGCAGCCAGACCACAGGCGCAGAGATGGTGCGTGCCACAACCCGTGTCCACCCTTCACCTAAGATTTCAGAGAAACAGCAGGTTCAACAGAAAAAAAAGCCCTGCCTCTTCCTTTTAATACAAAGCTGGGGAGCCACAGATGAAAATCCTGTTACGTTTGACCTCCGCAAGCCGCGCGGACTTTCCACGCCCTGCCGCTCACCCAACAGCACTGCTCCCCCCCACCTCCCCGTGCGGAGGATTTCAGATGAAGCTGTAAAATTTGCTGATGGCTCGGCCCGTCGGCACGGCCCTCGAGCCATCCCCAGGGTGATATACACACACGCTGCTGGGGGAGAGGGGCCATGGCACGTGCGCAGGGAGAGGGGAAGAAGAGAAACAGCCGGAGACAGCGAAGCCAGCATGCAGGGAAGAGAAGGGAACATTTGGATAAGCAGCTGTAAATCCTACAAGTGCCTTGAAAACACACGCGGTCGTTTCCATTATTTATTTCCTGCCTGGCTCTCACCCTCCCCGCTCCGAGACGCGACAGGGCTCAGCAGCTCTGGTCCACAGCATTTACTTAGGCTTGGCAAAGAACAGAGTGAGGAGGGGAAAAAAAAGGAATTAAAATGTTTCCGGGGAACATGGCTTTTTCGTTCCGTTTGATAGATTTTTTTCTCAATCTATTTACTTCTGGTCGTCTCTGCCGCCGCTGCAGCACCCACAGCAAAACTGCTGAGCATTTGGCTAAATTAAGAGCCCGGCATTTCTCGTGAGCTTCGCCTTTCCCACCCAAGGACCACGGTAAGGGAGCTTTCTCTTGGCGAGAAAGCAAATCGAGAAAACCAAGCTGGGCGCAAGCTTGTGCTGGTTACGGCAGCACTGCCGCAGCTTTGTGTAGCCGAGATCTTAGGGAAAAGGCACCTACAGTCAATCAAGACGCTCACGCAAGTCCCTCTCCACACGCCTGCAAATTCAGAGACAGGCTGGCGAGCTGTCCTTGTCCCCGTCCCCGCTGTGGCACCTCTCCTGCAGAGGCTTCGAGGGTGTTATATGCCTCCCATGCCGGGCTTGCAGAGCGTCACCTCGATCGAGATTATTAATCGGGCAGAGGGAAGGGGCAATACTTGGCATGTTTGAGGGTCCCCCCGGGCGCTCGGTTCAGAGGAATGAGCCATATATCCTCCCACAAACAAGTAATTTTCCCCTTGCAGGAGCCGTACATCTCCGCCAGCTGCATCGTGTACGGATGCCGGAAAAGACGGATGGCCCGCTGCATCCGCCACGGTGCCGCCGGCATGCCGGGAGCCCGCCTGCGCGTCCGACATGCCCCGGTGCCCGCAGCAGCGCCAGCTCTGCTCCGATGGACCGAGGTGGCCTCGTGCCGGCAGACGGCATCATCCTTGTCGGGAAGCCGAGCCCTCCCTTCGTTCAAATTAACTGGGGGAGAGCTAAGCACAGCCGAGTTAAGTTCGGCCCTGGGGGATTCCAGTCTAGTGGACTATTACTGCTGTCTCACTTCATTATAATGAATAATAAAGAGATACTTACACACGGCTTCTGTAAATTATTCATTGCGTGCACTGAAAAATCAGGGCAGCAATATGTAAAACAGACAACTTGCATGTCTGCGCTCATATAAATATCCAGAGCACAGCCCTGCGAGGTACTCTCGGGTCCCCTCATTAGGGGTGAAGCACAAGGACTACGGTTTGAAGTGACAGGGATGAGGAGCTCGTGTTGCCACCGGGCACATTCGACTGCTCTGCCTGGCTTCAGCTGGTGCGTGTGGGGTGCGCTTCTGCGGGAGATTTGGGGCCGGTCTGGGACCCCTGAGAACTGAGGTTACTCCTTTTGTGTTTACAGCTTGCATTTTGGGCTCAGAGCCACACCTGCACAAGCGCACAGGGATGCCCATAACACGGGTGGACATGCTTACGTGAGGAAGGACAAGGACAGCATCGCCCCTCACTCACCCACAGCACCTGGTGACCAGGACCACCCTTGAAACCACTCAGAGCAAACGGGCAGGAGCAACTTGGAGTCTCCTTCTACCAGACTCACACCAAGAGCGGGCAGGCAAAGGCTCCTTCTGCCCACCCCTCGAGCTCCCTCTTCAGTTGCTGCCACTCAATAGCTATTTTAGGACCAAGTCCCTTCGGCTCTGCTTGCTTAGCATCGTGCTCCTCTCCACTGGAGCCCGGGACCACACATACCCCTCTCCTTCAAAAAAACCCAGCCCTCCCGCACCTCCCAGCAATGTGTCAGAGCTACCACCGGCGGAAAAGCCAGCGTCCATCAGCCGCCACGGACAGCGCGGCGTTTCCGGAGGCACTTTCTCGCCCGACCTCGCCTTCCCACCGTGAGTTCTCCTGCGCCCTGGGAATCGGCACTTCAAAGGCAAATACCGACGGACACCCTGATGCGAGGACCACCCCACCAGCTTCTTTACCTGGCTCGGAAAGCAATCTCCGTTAGCTGCTAAGCCGCCGGCGCTCCCTCGTCTGCCGAGCCGTCTTTGCTACCTGTTTCCAATTGACCAGGATTATGATAATGTCTCCAGTAAGCAAACAGGTAAAGAGACTTCTGCAAAGTGTTTAGATAAAGCAGACAAGCTCTGACAAAGCTGGATAATAAAGTGGGCCAGGAGGTTTTTCCCGTGAAGGGATCTAATTAAGAACAAAGACAAACCCCCGTTAACAGTCTCCTGAAGGTGCTGTATCCATCTCCGGAAGAAATCCTGCCTTATGAGTCCAGAAAGGACAAAAACCAATAAAGCGCCTGTCAGACAGGAGGGAAATAAACCTGTCCCAGCTCCATGGTTCACCTGGAGAAAAGCGCATCAGCGAGGCAGGCGCATATCTTGGGACCGATATTGTCAGCCCAAACCCGAGCCCCCGGCACCCGCCTCGTCCCGGCACCCCCATGCAGCCTTTCTTCGTGCAACATGACCCATCCCATCTGCTCCTCCACCGCTGCATCCCACTTAGACCCTCGCTGCCTTTGAGCAGAGACTTTTCACCATCCGCAGCGCTTCAGCTGCCTCCCACCGTGACCGCTCTCCGCCAGAGCAGCTTGCTGAGGAACCTCGGACGCTGGGCTTCACCCGAGCTCCGGCTCTCACCATGCCCAAAACGATGCACGTGGCCTCGAAGGCACAGTCTCCTGACACTCATATCGATCTCCTCGCTCTGCGGGAGGGACAAGAGCTGCCGTAAGGATCCCGGCACTCCGTCAGCGATGAGGGCGACGAACCTGAACGCGGCAGCACGAGAAGATGCATGAGGGAGGGAGCTGGGGGCACAGCCGCTGCGCCGCTTCCCCTCTAATTGCCCCTATTCCTCACCCTTAAATGCTAATTTTGAAGTTTGCTGAGGAATTATTTCACTTAGTGTCAACAATACAGATAACCTCGCCGACGTGCTCTTTGTGTTTGGCGGCACAAAGTGACCGTCTCCCTCCTCCCAGACCTATTAGGAGAGACGCCCCGCGTCGCTCCCACGGCAGGCTCCTGCCCGGCCCCATCAATGACACTGACAGCGCTCCTCCTACACTCGGCATGCGACTTAACACTCACCACCTTCGTCCCCACCTTTCCCTGTCCATGTCATGGACCTTTCCTGCGCTGCTGACTTGGCCAAGCATGAGGTCGAAACCCGGGGCTGCCCCTGACGTCCGCCCTGTGGCAAGGGAAATATCATGCTCAGGGGTGGCACAACTTTTCTGGCGCCGGTTTGGAGGGATAAATGGCACGTGAAGAGTTTGAGGAACTCAAAGTTCTCAAAGTCTTGCAAACCCCTTTCTGTGAGCGCGAAGCATCCTGAGGGATGGGATGCTCGGGACCCCAAAACGTTGGTGCACATCCCGAGCAGCCCAGGAGACCGGTTTGCACCCACAGAGCCAAGATCGCCAGTCCCTGGGCGGGCCGAGAGGCCCAGGAGAGACGCTCGCCTTTGGATGAACCCAAACCCCTCCCTCGTCCTTACGCAAGCCAACAACGCTCTGCTTTCAAATACTTCTATAGCCCTTCAACCGCAAAATGCTTTTCTCTCCTGTAGGCAACACGTGTCGTCAAAATGACAAATGGAGATGCCGAAACCGGTTGCAAACTCGCTGGCTGACCCAGTTTTCAGCGGCTAAAATAGCTCACCCGGATCGGGAGCGAAGCCCCTCGACAGCGACAGGGTGGTGCTTCACCCCGGGAAGTTTCCAACAGGCAGTACCTGTCACGGGGGCAGGGCGAATACCCCGGCACCCTTGTCTTTGAGAGTAAATTGTTAATTACATTTACTGGGGACTCCTAATGGGATTTCTCCTTTGCTTCTTGTACTCGCCCCAGCTACAGAGTTAACAGGCTCCGAATGCCTTTTATGCCAGGCGGCTGGAGCAAAGGCAGAGGAGATTTATTTGTAATCATCGGAAATAAACACACTTCCTCAGAAGTAAACACAAAAGAACAGAACCTGGCTGGGCTCCCGCTTCGTTAAAGATGCAAATTAGAAGCAGGCCATCAAAACGCGGCGGCTCCTCTAATCCTCTCCCAACAATGTAAACCGTCAAATTAGCCACGGGTACAATGGCATCTGCGGCGTGTGACGGCGGGTCTCGCACAATGGCTCCCGGAGGGCAGGACTACTCCGCCTGGGTTTCCGCCGCTGTCATCCCTGCTGATGTTTATTCTTGGTGCGGAGGGCAGGAGGCTCATTGTCTTCTTCATTTCCGATTCCTTCCGCTGGCACACTGTCTCCTCTCTGAGGTACCCCTCCATCTCTCCCGTCCATCCCGGCACCTGGATGCAGCGTGCGTGGCCTCATGGCATCCCCACACCGTCTTGGCACCTCGAGGACGGAAGGGACGCGGGACGGGCCCTTTGGCATGGTCCTGTGCGACCACCTCCCGTCCAGCCCCTGCCGCCCGCTCTGCAAATCCTGACCGGCCACCACGCCTCCGTGTCCCCCGGGGGAAAGCAAAGAACATGGGATGCACAGGGAGCTCAGCCAGCCTAAACCGTTCCCCTGTTCCCCGTAACCTCCCTCCCTCCACACCACACACCGATCACCCCAAATGCCTCCCGCAAAGCCACACACCACCGACTCTCAATTTCTGGAAGCTTAATTAATTAAGTGCCTGGCCCACCGCTACCGTGCCGCTCGGCTCCCCCAGGCACTCCCGGTGCTGTTCACACAAGCTCCGGAGCACCGGCAAAGCCTTCCCCGCCAACCGCTCCCTCCTGGAGGGCAACAGAGCCCTCTGAGGGCGACAGAACCCTCCTGCCCTCCCCAGACACTCGGCATTTGTCGGCGAGGGTTTCTCCCCGCCGGTTACCCTGCGGTGGCAGTTTGCCTGCCCGCTACTGAGCACCAGAATAGAAGCTGCTCCCTGTGAAAAATCAAAGCCCAAATTGATACATTAGAGGTTGCTAAATATAAAATATCCATCTGCAAAGATAATAAGCCTGTGAGGGCAGGGGCTGTCGAGTTGCTCCATTTCAGATAGTTTAATGGTGTTTTGGTCCATGACTGCAGCTCCCAGACATTAGAATAATAACAAGATGATGAGGAAGGCGGGAGCCGTGCGCACGAGGCATCAGAAGTCATGACTTCACGCTCGCCGTGCGGCCCCCGAGGCGACCGAGCTGCACAAAACGCCAGCGGCTGGTTTGCACCCAGCATCCGCAGGGCGTCGGGTGGCCTCTGCGACAACCTGGGGGCGGCAAACCTCGGGCCTGAGGCCAGGTCGCTGCCAAGCTCGAGCCGATGGCGGCTTTCCCTTTTGTTCCTAAAGCCCTTCTTTCACTCCTCATTGCTTTTACTTCCAGCTTGCGGGGACACACGCCGCCCTGACAACATCATTGGCGAGGGAAGGGGGGTGCGACGGGGCCGGGTGCTCAGGCACGCTCTGCTCCCGGCTCCCACTTCATTTCCCCACTGTGAGTCCCTTGTTTCTGACACGACAATGCATCCGTATCCTGATGACTCAGGGTCTGCTCAAAAACCCTCTACAGCCCCCGGGAAGGTCAGCATTGCCTTCGGCGAGCTCTGGATTGGGGCTCTACCCGAGCCCTTTCCTGCCGGGACCCATCGCGTCCCTGCCCTGCACAAAGCCCCCGGTTGCTCTCCCTGCCCCACGCAAGCCACGGCCATCACAACCTGCTTTGAAATGCATCACGATCAGAAAATAACAGTAACGCTCTCTGCCCCCAGGACCGTGCTGGCTTTGCAAACAGCCCCCAATGCCCCGTGCAGCTGCAGTGTGGCCACATCCGCACGCCGGGCTGCCCCTCCAGCTCAGCGCGGAAGGTTGGGAGGTGTCTGCCTAAGCCCCAGTGGCCAACAGCTGCTAGTAGCTTAAGATAAATCTTTGTAAGGAAATATGAGGCAGCAGCAAAAGAAATAAAGCGGGAGGCCTTGCAATAGAACAAATCAATGGGGATGTTTAGAGAGCAGGTGGCACCGAACTGCTAACATCAGAGTCAGTCGATGCTGGTGGCCACACCTCATCTCCTGAATAGAGATGGAAATGAAGGCACTGAGCAGGGGCAGGCAGTCCCGGAAAACCATGGACATTGGAAGAAGGGCAGCGAGGCATTTTTCCTCGCCCAAAGAGGTACTGAAGTGACTGCACTCTCTCGCCAAAGTCAGGTCCCTGACACAGCCCAACACCGACTTCCAGCCTGCTCGTGGCCACCGGGCCATCCTGTGGCTTGTAAAAGGCTGAGACGTCTTTCCAGCTCCTCTCCAAAGCGACAGCCAACACCTACCAGCACTTACCATCAAGGCATCGCTACCCATCTTGGGAAACATTGGCAGAGGGCTGTCTTCTGACCAGGGAAGCCAGATTGCCCTCTACCCTGCACTGGGGCTCTGCCCTACATCCCAGCAGGGAAGAAAAGACCCAGCGAGAGACACCCGCCGACACCGTCGCCAGATTCACAGGTGCTGATTAAGGGGCACGATCCAGCAAACTCCCCTGCTCCTGGCACGCCGGCGTCAGCAGAACCCTGAACCTCAATCGGCGCCCGTGTACGAATTCAATCAGAGCTAATCTAACACAATGCAGCACCTGTGCCGCGGCTGATTTCTAGTGTTCTTCAATCAAAAGGAGGAGAAGAAACGCGGAGTTTATTGCTGGCAGTAGCAGCAGACCTGAAGAGGCGAGAACCTGGAGCCCTCTACATCTGCGGCGGGGTTTTGGCGTTGAGTTTTTCCCTCACTGCTGCTTTTTCCTAATTTTTTTTCTTCCACCTTCTCAGGCAGAGAGAGACAGAAATAACTATTTCGCTGTCACCGTTAGCCATGCAGTTAAGCACCGGTAATTAACGCGCAGCAATACGAGGCTCTGACCGCTATCGTTCAGCCATCCCGATGGGACTGGCGACCGTCTCCACCTCGGCCGGGCAGGCGAGCCGCTTTCAACCCGGGAGGGAGCGGCCAGAACTTCGGCAGCATCCCACAGTTGCAAAAGAAGAAAGGATGTGGGCAACCTGATTAAAACAGGGGCCAGGGCGCGCCTGCGACAGAAGGAGCTGCTGTACAGCCAGAGCAAACCGATGGTACACCTGTCCCCGGCTTGCAAGGAGGGCAAACTGGTCTGAAGCAGCCGCAGCGAGGGACAGGGCGGTCACGCAGCGAGGAGGACAGCAGAAGGGTATGTGGGTGACAACCCCGAAACGGGTCCCTGGGGGAAATGACGGCACATAGGGCGCTTAGGATGGAAACCCGGCCAGGGCTCCGTTGCACGTGGTCCTCACGCTCTCGGTCGGTCTCTCCGGCTGCACCACCCTTCCCGATAGGAGGCAGCGGGGAGGCAAACCTCTTCTCCTGACACCCCTTCCCCCCATTAATTACCACCAAAAATAGATTTGTCATGAGACGCCCGCTCCTATCTCGGTGGCTCTTAAGGGTAATGGAGAGGTTTCAGTCTTTGGAGGATAAGTCTCAGGCTCTTGGCTGCTTGCCTGGGAGGATTATTTCACATCAGGTTGAGTTCTGTAGTAATTATCTTCAAAACAGCTGGACTGTTGGATAAACTCGCTGTATCTTAATGCACAATACAAGAGCAAATACGGAGAATTAAACTGCAATTTCAGATGGGCCTGCCAGATAGGCGGCAAAGCCACTCGCCGGTGTTTCGGAGGCTGAGGCTCGGGGCTCCTCGCACGTCAGGGGTGGGGAGGCATTCTCTCGTTTGAAATCAGTTCAAACTTCCCCGGAGACCGAGCGGAGCGGGGAAAGGGACATCAGATGAAGATGTTTCACCCCCAAGCTCTCAGTGGAGAAAAAACCCCACCAGTTTCCTGACCCTCATGGCTGAAAAATGAAGCGGTATTCGATCCCGGCTGGAAAGTTCAGCTTTTCGCACCGTCCCCAGCCTTTGATAAAAACCCAAGCTTTCCAAGCGCTCGGCCCCTCGCCGCAGTGCCGGAGCGCAGCCGTGCCGCGAAGGGCGAGGGGAAAATCGGCTCCCTCCGTCCGCACCCCTCACACCTGGACATCGCTTCCAGGGCCTCGTGTACCCCACCCCAGCAGGACGGAGGGGCCGACAGACGCACAAACTGACTCCCGAACAACCAGCCGGGACACAAGCACCCTCACCCCAATCACTGGAAAGAATTAAAAGGAAAAAAAATCAGCTTCCTTCAGGATGGAGCAGCCACAAGATTGAGAGTGTGAAATCCCTGCAGGCAGAACTAATAACCTCTAAAAAGAGGGAAATTCTGCCGATGGAGGGTGAAGCCATATTTCATGGCAAACTCCGCGAAGCGCTCCTGCCAAACGCGAGATCTGTAAACGACCTGGGTAAGCCATCAGCCCAAGATTATAATTGCCAATTTGCAGAAATTTCACCAGCAATTAGGCAAAATAAGATAACCCACCAGCGAAAAATCCTCTGCTCAGCACTCCCGCGCCTCCGCCGACCCCTCTGCTTTCCCACGCTGCGATGACGAGCTGGATGCTTCACGCAACGGGCACTAAGGAGCCAGGCCACGGCCCCTGAAGCTGAAGAAATCATCACCAGCGCGAGACGACAGCAGCCACCCCAGGTGAAGACCTCTCCTTCTCCTGCCCGTACCCCGTCTCCGAGCATCGCCGAGGGCCGGGTGCCCGATCCCGGCAACCCCGCAGGGCGTCCACGTGCGGCCGAACGACTTCGTGCAATTACGGGGTTTATTTGTTGGAGTTGTACGTGAATATACCAAATTGCATTATCAGATCACAGTCCTGCTTCTGATTTATTCCTTCTTTGTTCTTCAAGTCTTCGTACATCTAAGCAATTAACCTCTCAAAGAGCTGGAGAACACATAATTATCCTCATTTGTCTAAACGTCACCAAGATGGCTGCCTTTCAATTAACCTTCTGGGAATGGAGGGAAGTTGGAGTGATACAGTGATCATTTCCAACTTCGGCGCAGGGGTTTTTTTTTCCCCCCCTTAAAGTAATTTAATTGAAATATTCAGAGGATAAAATATAGCCAGATAACTGTTACTGCAGGTAACGGGATCAAGAGGGGGCTCGCAATCGAAAAAGAAGTCAAACGAGGTACAGTAATATTATATCAATACGTGGCACTTCCATCTAAAAATATCAAAGCACTTTGCTCTTGTTAATGACGACAGCCTTTCGCACTCCCCTGCCGGGCCGCGGGCAAAGCCTTACGTCACTTCTATACGTCACTGCTACCGATGGGGAAACTGAGGCAGGGGACGGTCTCTGGTGCCTGGGGGGGGGCAGGAGCTCGCAGAGCTGGTCCCTGCATGGCCAGGAGCTTCCCAATAGCATCTTGTCTGTGGCCGGACCCCGCTCCTGCCCCGGGAGAAGGTTGCTCCGTAAGGAAGTTAGCACGGGAGACGCGGTCACGGCCGAGCTGCTTTTGCTTTAGTTTATTTTGATAATAGCCCTTGTTTTGCTGAGATAGCGTCTGCCGCGGCGAGCAAGGGAGGGATTCGTTCCCACCCATTGCCTCGCTAATAAATATGCATCGCATCCGCTGGAAAGTGCCAGGTCAAACTTTGCACCCGCGTTAAGCAAGACACCAGTGTCGTCTGGCGCACGCGAGTAAGATTCATACGCACCCCCGCACACAGATATATACGGAAAATAAACAAGCAAACTCTGAAGTTCATCGCATCTCCTCCCTGACAAGCGTGACTTCTTGATTCCTCGCGGCGCCACGGCTTCGCTCCCAGCGTGAAATCGAGCGCTCCAAAAAAGCAATTTCAGCTCCGGCACCTTGCCGAGCCCCGCTTTTTGCCTCCCGCCCCGGCGGAGCGGAGGTGGACGCGGCAGGGCAGGCGCTTGCCCTCCCTGCAAACTCGGCAGGTTGGGAGAGGCCGAGACAGAGCTCCTCCACGAAGGGAAACTAAGGCACCGAGAGATGGGGATGCACAGCACCCGTTCCCCGCATCCTTCCCTCCCAGGCTCCCGTGCAGATCGGCATGGGTGTTTCAGCGCCAAGCGGCCACTCTGCTGATCTGCGCGGCCGAGCCGGGAGGCAAGGATGCAGGAAAGCGAGAGGGTTCCTGTTAGGGACTCCATGAGCCCGCATCTCTCTGGTGCATTCATCTGGAGAGATGGAGCGAGGATAACACAACAGCCACCGAGTTTATTCTCGGCACAGGCTGATGGCAACATAATTAAAATGCAAGCCGGAGTCAAGGTACCTATCGATAAATCTTTGCTTTTGGCTCTTCGGCTTGACAGGAAGCCTATACCTGGCGCGGGGAGTTCAGACCGAGGGGGAGGCACGGATAAAGGCTCTGTGTTATGGACGGCCATCTTAATGTTTCGTTTGAGTAATGGGCCTTGCAAATTAGCGCCCCGGCGGCCCGAAATACATATTTTTCCAAGGACATGCAGGCTCCCGATCCGACAGGTGATGTGGGCAAGCAGTCCCCGAGGGGAGCTGCGGTCTCAGCGCTTCGCGGCTGCAGTCATATTTTATCCCAGCCGGGATGACGAAGAAGAGAGCGGAGAGCTCGAGGCGGGATCCAAAGGCTGGGGGAGGAAATGGAGCAGAAAACGACCCTGCGTGAGACCAGCGAGGGGCTGATGAGCGGCAGCAGCGGTGGCAGGGAGCGGCCAGGCAGCCTCCGGAAGGAACCGACGCTGCGCCGGCACCGTACGGCACAGCCCATCTCAGCCTCTGCCCATCGCGGGAGCCCGGCAGGAGCAGCGTCGGGGCAGGCGCACTGGGGCACGTCTGCCGCACGTGCCTCTCCTCGCACGATCAAAACTATGGGTTTCTGGCTCTCGCCGGAGCTTGTCTGAGCATCTGGCTCTGGCTGGAATATTGGGAATGGCCGGAGGTGCCCTCGATGCTGCAGTTTCCCTGGGGAGAAGCAGCGATGCCTCGGTCATGGGCAGCAAGTCCCAGCAAGCCCAGCTGCCCCACAGGGGTCTGGCTCCTTTGGCATAAATGTGGCAGGAAAGATCGAATATATCCCTGCATTAACTCAGAGATGATCGTCGGGCGAGTGCTGAGAAATACGTGTGGCTGAACACGAGAGGGAGCTCGGGCCGGAGCGCGCAGAGGAGCAGGGAGCCGAAAGTGGAGCCTACCCACTCGCCCTCCGTCCCCGTCTCTCCCTTTCTGCCTCCATCTGTCTTCCCTCCTCTCCTCCCTTGTCCTCTTCCTTCCCCACCCCACACCACCATGCACATCATCCGCCTGGCCATCACCTCCCCGCGTCGGCACGGCCTGTGCTGCGTCTCCATAAAACATACAGAGGAAGAAGATGCTCGAGTACCGGGAGGATGCATCCGAGCTGCCCCGAGACACACGTAACTCCGCACAGCGTCTCCTCCTCTTGCACCCATGCCGCTGCACGGAACCGCACGTGTGGCCGGGCATGCATTCATCACAGCGCCAAACACGTGCCTGCGAATTGCTCTGAACCTCAAACAGCGAGCCAGCACCCGTAATTATCCTCCTCGTTGTCCCCACAGCCTCCTGCAAGATGCGTGGGGCGACATCTTCCCGCCAGCACACGTCCTCCCGCCCGGCCCCTCCTTGCCGGCAGAGCAGTTCAGATGTGGAGATGAGCACAGCCCCTGCAGAGCCAAAATGCAGCACGTCCAGGGCTCAAGCGCCTGCCGGCTCCCCAGGAACCTGCTGCCACCTCCCCATCCCTGACGTGCCACCTTAGGGATGCTCTCTGGATTGCACTGCAAGGGCTGTAAGGGATGGGTGGGCAGCCTCGAAATCAGGCTCGGAGCCTGGAGCAGGCGTTTGCATCCTCGCTGCTGGCTCTCAGGGTCACTAGCTCAGGTCCAAAGTGTCCGAACGGGGTCTGGCAGTGGGCTGCGCCGCTGGGACTTCGCCAAGGCCTGGGCTCTGCACAAATCTCCCCTCAGCATCGCACACACCACCGGACCAGGAGACCGACTCCTGCTCTCGGTAGGGCACAAACCAGAGCCCTGAACGACCCCGTGCCCACGGCACAACCCGCTGCATCTCCCGGACGACTTCACCGCGAGGAAGCTGTACCTTGGGAGCGGGCGGCGGCGCCTGCCGCTCCCGCTCGCCCTGCCAAGTTTCAGCCATCCAGGACGTGATGCGGAGAGACAGCTATGAACTCGCCGGGAGAGGCAGGAGTTTCGGAGCAGTATACATCGCGCTCCCAAGGCACTCCACTGGCACGGCAGAAAGACAGCGTGCCAGCTACCGGCACGGGCTTTCGCGGTTGGTGAGACGCTTGGGGGCAAAGGGGAAGGAGCAGCCTTTCGGAGGTATCACATCTGCTTCTCTACCCGCACCACGACGCTGCTGTCTTATACACCAGCATCTCCCGCCAGGCCTGCGAGGTTTGACCGCAGCTCGCCGGGGCGAACGCAGGGCTGAGCTCTCGGCAATCTCAGCCACCCAAGGGCATGACGTTTCATTTCTAGCTACCCAAAAGCTACAAAGAGTGGCCAAAGCCACCCTGGACAGTTAATCCACTGTCCTGTTGCCACTCTAAGGACCTCAGTAAGGGAAGCTGAGAGCTGTTCTGGGAAATTCCTGCTTCTTTTCTACCCGTAATGCCGAAAAGGGGGGATGGTGAAGCCAACTATTTCTGCCACCCTCTGCCCATGCGCACCTACGGAGCTGGCAGAGGGAGGACTGGACCAGGGTGCGCGGAAACCATTTTCTCCTGGCAAAGCTGCCGACTCAAGGAGAAAAATAAAACCCTCGATGAAGGGCTTGTCTAGTTTATTATAACATCGGCTTTAATTTATGCGCCTGCCTTTTATGATTGTTCTCTATCACTGTTCCTGGGGCTTATTTATAGAGGGCCATTAGCACAGAGAGCAAGCCCTGATGAGTGAGCATTTGCAGCGTCTGCCAGGGGACCGGCGATATAAACCGAGACGAGGAGGAGGCGGCGAGCTCTCGCATGGGGCCGCGGCGAGTCCTCTCCCCAAAAGCCGAGAAGGATAATTTGATCTCGGAGAGCGATACGGCTTCGTTTCACGTGGCTCTCTCTTCGGGCAGGCTGCAGCCTCTTGCACACGCACTTTGCTAAATTCCCTGGCCCCAAATGAACTTGGCGCTACGCCACCGCAGCTTGAGCCGGGGGGGGAGGCAGAGAGCTTCGCATCCGAGCGTCCACGCCAAGCACAAAGAGGCCAGGGATGCCGGGAAAAGCCTCTCGACGGTGCGAGGGGAGAGCTGCCGGGGCAAGGAGGAGGAAGGCTGCACGCCGCCCAAGCGGCGCGTCACAGGCTGCCGACACCGGTCACTCATGCCCGCCCGCGCATCCCAGCCCCGTGCCCACCTCCTCCCCTTCCACCTAAAAGCAAAACGCTTCGAGGGCTGCGCAGACATCCCGACACACGCAGGGGACGGGGGTACCGAAAACTTCACGCCATGCAATTACTCCTATTTACAAACATCGCTCTCCAAACTCCAGCGCGACCCAGACAGGCGAGCCTATGCCGGTAATTAAAACTGCACCCGCCGAAATGAAAGGCTAATTACAGGCGCGGGCTGCTTCCAGCCCCGTCCCCAAAACACACCGATGCGTACAGAAAAACGCATTGGTTAAACCACAGCTAAGCGGGTAGGTTGGCCTGTTGGCAGATAGAGACGACGTAAAATGAATTTGTACGATCAAAGCCTTCCCATACAGTTCGCAGGTAATTTGTGATGAGAACAAAAGCTTTAAATTCATCCACTAAATTATTCACTACAAATCGTCCTCTCGGCTCCCGCGCCTGTGTCCTTCAAGCCGTTCTAGGTGGTGATTATGTCCCCTCGGCGCGCGGGGAGGCCTCGAGGAAGCGGCCACAGGAAAGACGGAGCCGCCGATCCGACACCGGTGGTTTGATTTACAGAGAGAACTGGGGAGAGGAGACAGCTGCCCTCAGGAAAATAGAAACTTCAAGCTCTAACCATCCCATCAAGGGGGTTTCTGGGTTCTTTATGTGGGGGTTTTTTTTCTATTTCTTTCTTTTTCTGCAACAAGCTCTCACTGCAGGCAGAATAGATGGCGCTAAATTATTTTGGAATATGCTGAGAATGCCCTGCTTGGCCAACCGGAGCCTCATAAATCATTCCGTTTCTCCCACCCCCTTTCCCATTCTTGATCTTTCTTTCAAGCAGTCTAACGCCAGCTCACCGAGGAGCCACTGCCCTGGCACCGCGAGGCACGCTCCGGGCGGGCACCGCCGANAAATCATTCCGTTTCTCCCACCCCCTTTCCCATTCTTGATCTCTCTTTCAAGCAGTCTAACGCCAGCTCACCGCGGAGCCACTGCCCTGGCACCGCGAGGCACGCTCCGGGCGGGCACCGCCGAGATACACCGAGCTAGACCCGCTGCCA
>VZSC01014400.1:0-18541 GCA_013398225.1 Steatornis caripensis
TTCTAGGTTGCCCTGTGTGGAGTCGAGTTGGGCTTGATCATCCTCATGGGTCCCTTCCAACCCCAGAGAACCTAAGAATGTTTCTTTCTGAAAATTGTGCTCTAGATTGGGAGAAGACACTTTTCAGCCAAGGCAGGACCTTTGGTGTTGAGTCCTCATCTGGGGGCTCAATACGAGCAAACAGCAGATGGGAGCAGTTGGGGAATCAGTCCCTGAGCCTGTGCCATTCAACCAACCCTCTCCTCCTCCTCAAAACCCTGCTACATCAGAGAAGGAATGAATTCTGGAATGAAGACTTCAAACAGCAAGGCTGTAATGGAATTCCGGAATGAAGATGTCACAGAGATCGTCATAGACGATCCAGAAGGAAGGACAGACTCTGTCTTCTCTGGCTCTGCGTGGGGTGGACGGCCAACCAGCAAATGAACATTTGCTCCTCTTCCTAGAGGTGGTGAAACATCACTATTGCTGCACAGGAGCAGATGGACAGGAGAAATCCAGGTCGAGCAGAAGACCTCACAGTTTCGGACAGTAAGAGAGACCACAAGGAGTTAAATCCGGAAAAAATAAGAAAAGACAAACGGACAACAACGGGTGACAAGCCTTCGAAGCAGCCTGAGCGACAGAGCAAGGTGAGGCAGGCTATGAGGAAGGAGAGCTGTGAGCTGTTTTGAGGAGGATGCAATTGCCTAACGCTTCCCAACGTCTGCCAAGAGGCGCCACGTGTTCTCCGAGGCGGCTGCCAATAGGTTCGGAGCCAGGAGATACACAAACAGCCTCACTAATGAGCCAAGCCAGGCTTTAAGGAGACGGTTGCAGCAGCAGGGCACACCTTCGCCCGTCACAACATACGGAGAAAGCCACAGCTGAGCGCAGGGACCTGCCTGGAGAAGCCACCAACTCCACAAGGACAGCTGGGGACAGCTCAGGAGCCAGCGACCCCGCAAAAAACGGTGGGGGGAAAAAGGGTTTTCACACTTTTAAGCTGTTCAAAACCGAACCAGAGCGAATGTTGCAACCCCTGCTATGTCACAGCCTGTCCCGGGATGGGCAAGAGCCGAGATAACCCTCCTGCTCCCCGTGCTCTGCAGCCAGGATGTGTCCGATGTTGAGTGCGGCACTTCCCGGAGGGTTCAGACATATTGGGGAGGGAATAGCGAACAATCGAGGATCTGAAATCAGGGGAAAGATTGAAAGATCTAGGTCTACAGATGAGCATAAACTGTTGTCTCTGCTTATTGTGGGTAAAATGAACAGTAATGGATGTAGATAGTAAAAATACCAAAGGCCCCATCAGCTTTCTGTGGGGGAGGGCTGGTGGCATGGATGCCGAGAGCAGTGGTGGAGCCCCATCAGAGCTCAGAGCAGCCGAGTCCAGGTTGGTTTAGGTACCGTGGACTTGCCTGGAAGTGGCGGGAGGGAACAGGTAACCTCTGAGATGCCCTCGGTATCTCAAAACATCCTGTTTTTGCCACACCCGCTCCCATCTAAACAACCAGCACAGCCAAGTTCAAGTCCTCGCCACAGACCCAAACACCTACTTCCTCCCTTTGACTTTTAGTTTTGCCTAGAGGTTTGGGTTTGGGTTTTTTTTTTGTTTTTAAACAAAAGCAGCCAAGGGTACAACAGCAGCAAGAGCGTGTGTCAAACCCACAGCCCTTTCCCAACGCTGCTCTTCCTTTCTTCTTCGTGTCCCACTCACCAGCAGCTCCGGTAAGAGAGACTTCGCCCCACGAGGACCGAGGTGTTCAGGTCTTGGGGGTGATTTGATTACAAGCCTAGGAACGGAGAAGCACCACCATATGCTCATTGAATCAATCTCCCGGCACCCAGAGCTGAATCCTCCGCCTTCGTTTCCTGCTGTAGCCTCGTTAGAAACCACGAACCGCAGCCAGTGCGGAAAACGGCTCACAAAATATTCCCCAAAAAGAGGATTTCTCCTTGCCTGCCCCCACGACAGAGGGTTTCGGTTAAGGGTCTACCGATATTCTTAGCTCTTAACAGCTCGAGAGGCATCTTGCAACGCCAGCAGAGACCTTCTGGTAGTTCACACATCTGGAAGCGCAGGAGAAGGAAGGAAGCAGGAAGCCGTTCGTGGAGAGATGCCTGCAGATGCAGAGCTGCGACGTTGGCCCGGGACGCGAGCAGCATCGCTGCTGCTACAGCACGGTGCTGGCGGCACCACGACACGGAGTCACCGGCGGAGATGCCCCTGGGTCTGCTGCAGTGCTGCTGCTGACTTTTCACGAGATCCTCCTGCCATTATAACTTGCTAATGGCCTTTATCTCATTAGTATTGCTCAAAAACCTCTATAAATTAAGGAACTAATGCAAAATACACGTAGAGGATGTTAACGCTAAGCAGGTGCCCTTAAGGCAGCTCCTTGCTCGGGCCTGGGAGCAGCAGTCGAGTTTTTAGCATGGCCGCAAAGACCCATGGCAAGAAGCAGGCAGCTCGCTCGAGCTCTCGCACGTCTCACGAGTGATTTGAAGAGACACAGGGACAAACGGGCTTAAAAAAAAAAAAAAAAAAAAAGCAGCTAAAATCCTCCCGGCTACAGATTCGGCATCCCCGATCTCCAAACCCGCTTCACTGTTTGCTCAGCTGCTTCCCCACAGCCGTACCCGGAGCAAGAGTTAAATAAATATTGCAATGCAACAGGCGCCACTACGTTCTTAAATCGGTTGCGACAGACACTTTGAGCACAGAAGCCAGAGCGCCGTGAAAGCGTCGTTTCAGGCTGGAAGCAAAACAAGGAGGATTTCGGCTCGTCTCTGTGTAACTAAGAGACTTCAGGCTTAGATTTAAATACAAAAGCCGTCCACTGATTGCCATCTCCACGTGATCTCCTGTGCATGCTTTGCTTACACAACAGGTTGCTGGGCTGGGGATTTTTAAGCTTTCCAAATTTACCCTTTTTTTGGCGTTGTCCCCCAAAGACACGAACATGTAAGGGAATACGGAACAGGCGAGTTTAAATCCAGGAGCGTCGCTTAAGCGGGTGTTTGAGCTCTTGCTCTCGTACAGGTCACACTCACCCTCCGCTCATGCCACGTGTCTATCCTCAACCTTATCCAGGTTTAAACGCAACGCTGAAGCAGACAAGAACTAAGTTCTAAGTCAACTACTTTTACCTAGACGGACAATTCCCAACCCGATTTTCTCCCACCAAACACCCACCGGCATTTCAAGGCAACTGGGGACAGGCACAGCAAGGAGCAGGACATGTTCCCAGCCTCACAGCCAACATCAAACGCTGAAAAAAAACCCTTGAGTGACGTTGCCCAAACCGATAAGCCAGATCGTATTTAAAGATGTGACCTCCTTTTTTTTTTTTTTCTTTCCTAAATCTTCACACAGGGGACATTTGATACTAGATCTGCCTTGTTAAGAACTGCGTCAACCTCTTCCCGATCAGCAGTTGTTACCAAAGGGTGGCCACGCTCTTTCTTCACCGAGATACTTTCCGCCCTTCTTAACTACAAAATACCCAAGCTCTAGTTTCTAGAACAGCAGCACTACCTACAACGGCTTGTGCCAGTGAATTTGGGGCCTCGGGAGACCTAAAAATTGCCAAGCAATAGTCACAGTCAGCAGGAGCATCCAACCTCTGGCAGCAAAAACCCAGCTGAGCCCTCCAAAACATCTCCCGCTGGCATCAATGACCACCCAGGGCTGGGAGCTATTCATCATCCAAGGTTTGCCATGCCAAGAA
The DNA here is from genome assembly GCA_013398225.1 of Steatornis caripensis. Classification (NCBI taxonomy): domain Eukaryota; kingdom Metazoa; phylum Chordata; class Aves; order Caprimulgiformes; family Steatornithidae; genus Steatornis; species Steatornis caripensis. The sequence goes on from VZSC01014400.1 coordinate 3,717, forward strand.
AGAAGAGTTTGGTTCATAATTTAATTTGCATTTGTTACGCTCAAGACTCATTCCAAAGAGCGGCCCAGGCACATGGAGCCGACTGCAGAGCCAGGATTACTGGCTCTTTGACGTTTCAATTAAACACAGGTCGCCGCACGGATGTATCTGACACAGGATTAGGCTGAGCGGAACCTAACGAGAAGCTGCTTCAAGGACTTCGAGACGTTGCCACAAGCACGAGGTTTCAGGTGTTTTTCCTAACGCACGAGCAAGTTTTTAGTCTTTGGTAAAATGGTACATCACAATGGTTTTGGTGTCAACTCAATTTTTTTTGAGGTTTTGCAGGGGAAACCTCTGGAACCAACGATCCCATGCGAATAATTTGGAGTTCCCGCTGATGGAGGGGGACCAGTTCAGACCCAAATCCATTTGTGAAGGACCCTTCACATTCCTCCCCTAGGGTAAATCAACACCTACGGAAAATAAGCAGCCAAGAGCTGAAAAGCTCCCCAGACCAGAGGTCGCATCCTGCCTTCTGCGTGGCTGAGGGCTGCCAGCCTGGACTGGTACCCCTAACCACCCTCTTCTCCTTCCCTCCAGCCACACTCTGCCCTGTGATTTGCAAAGTTTTAAGAGTTTCCCCGATGGAAACCTCATTTCCAAACGCAACGCTATTCAAATGCCAAAGCCAGAAGATCCAAAGCACAGCTCCTCGGTGGAACACGACCCCACCGTCCACCCCTGAAGAGACCACGCTGCCCGGCTCTTTCATCTGCCGCATCTCCGTCCGCCTGCCTTAAACCAGCATCAGATTTCACAGGACAGAGCATCAACAATGGAGTCGGATAAATCAACACCAGGTTACGCCGATTAAACCCCTCCCTGTAAACACCCACCCTCCAGCAAGGCTCTGCTCAGCAGGACGTGACGGTTTGGGGTTATCAAAAGGGTTTCCGGTTTGCACAGGGTGTTCAGGGACACTTACCGTCTCTGTAGGACTGCAGGGACTCATCTCCCCATGACGGGGGGAACGGGGACAGAGGAGACCGTGGAATACTGCACTCGGACATGGGAGTCATGCTCTTGCGAGGCATGAAGCCATGAGCTTCCCTCTCTCGGCTCGGGGACGAGGGCTCCGCTCCCATCGCCGCTTGCAGCATTGGATGCTCTGATGAGTTGGCCAACAGCTCCTTGAGGATGTTAATTGGCGAGATGGTGAGCTCCCAGTTGGTAATACCAAAGTCTCTCAGGTGGGCTCTGGCATGGCTGGAGAGACCCGCACGCGTGTCGAAACCAGCCCCGCAGAATTCGCATCGCATCAGGCTGAAAGTACTCGGGTCGAAGTTTGCAACTGCGGAAAGAAGGGCAGACAGTCAGCGCCGCCGCTAAAGCCCCTGGATCAGGCCTCCGAGGTGGCGGGGAGAGGGGGGCAGGGTTTATTGCACCCAACACAACCACATGCCGTCGGTTGTGCTGTGGCTACCATGGTTCAGGTTGACCACAGTACCATACGTACCCAGTTCTCGGTAGGAGAAGAAAATCCCACCGATTAAAACAAGAAAATAGAAAGCATGGTGAATTGAATACATACTACCTTTTTTCTTCTTCTTTTGGAAGGAAAATTTTTGCTCAATAGCTTTCACTTCTTCCGCTGAGATGAAATGACGGACGTTGTAGCTCACCCCCACCCTGTTGAGGTGGCCACGTACGTGGTTCGCCAGCCCGATCCCGTTGTGAAACCTGTCTGGACAGTAGGGACATTTCCTCTCCTCGTTCTTCAGCATGGGTGAGTCGGAGTCCAAGAGGTCGTCAAGCTCCAGAGGACCCTCCAGAGGAGAATCCAGTAGGAGCATATCCAAGGGAAGGGGTTCTTCCATCATGAATTCCCGGGAAGGGAGCGTTGTTTTCTTCTTGAATGGCTTCCCGCGGGGCCGCTTCGTCGCCTTCGGGTGCAGGTTCACCTCCTCCAGAAGAACGATGGGGACCATCTTCCGCAACTGCTGCTGCTGCTCCTCCGAAGCTATTGAAGAGTCCGTGGCTTTCAAGGTGTCTCTGAACGTCCTCTTGAGGTCCAAGGCAGCTTGAGGGATGGTGACGGGTTTGACGTCTCTGTTCTCGCTCAAATCTAGTTCTGTGCTTACTGAGATCTCCTCTTCCATGCTCCCAGTGTCGCTGGCCAACATCCACTTGTGCCTGAGCTCTTCCAGCCCCACTGGGTGGCTCTTGAGACTGTCGCCTTCTCCTTCAAGGTGCTGAGCTGCTGCTTTTTTTTTCAGCTGCTGCAGAGCTAACTGGGAATAAGCTTTAGTGGAGGGAAAACCAGACAACCCTAGGTTTTTGTGCGGGGCAGCATACGGAGCAGCTTTCCTGGCATGAAACCCTGATGTCTGGTAGTCCTTTTTACTAGCCCCGTTGCTCTTGTCTAGTCTTGGGTGAGTTAGGGCGAAACTGTGGACCGCTTCGTAATGCGATGTGCTTTCTCGGTGAGGTGGAGGAAAAAGCCGGTCTGCTTTGCCAAAATAATCCGTCTCTGCAAACCGGCCTGGCCTGGCTGGGCTGTAGGCATCTCTGCTAGTTCCCGGTTGATTTGGATCATCCTCATAGACCTCTGTGTCCCAGGAGAGGTGGGAATGGGCATATTTCATGTGCTCCTTGAGGATGTTCTCGTTGGGGGCTGGGAAGCTGCAGAGCATACAGGTGCTGAGCCCTTTGCTGCTGCCATGAGGTGGTACCTGCATCTGCAAGGACACGTGTTCATTTGGTTTGAAGTGTTTGTAGACGCTGTGCACGGGGCTATCCCGTATTTCTCCACTGCCCGTGCTTCCAAAGAGATTCAGGTTCTTTGCCCCTTGGTCCTTCCTCTCCTTGACGTGCATCTTGGCGTGCTGGACAAAGATCTTGGAGGAGTTTGTGCCAAAGACGCACTTGGGGCACTGCAGCCGGGCTTCCCGGCCTTCATCTGGAAATTCATTCAGCTTCTGGATCTCTTCGATAATTTTTTCCCTAGACTCTTGGTGGAGCCTTTTGTGCTGCTCCAAAGACGTGGGGTCTCCAAAGGCCCATCCGCACTCGTTGCAGCAGAATTGACACTGCCCTCCCAAAGCATCTCTGTCTTGGTCCCTCCCTGGTCCACGATTATGCTGAAGCATGTGATCCATCAAATGTTCCTTTTTCTTGAAGTAAATGCTGCACTCGATGCAGGTGTAGACCGTAGGGTCCTCCTCTGGACCCAGCTCCTCTTTCCCCTGCTCCTCCAACAAGACACTGCACACGTAGGGCCTCATCTCGATATCGTAAGAGCTGCAGGGAGTGGGCTCCAGAGACATGAGTGGGATCCGCTCCACCGAGTCTTCGGCATTTACCGTCCAGGACTGTTTGCCGACGGCGAGGTCCGTGCTGAGCTGAAGACCCGGCTTCTGGATTGTCCATTCAGCCGTGTTAAGCGGGTTCATCTCGCCCAAGTCGGAGTTGACCATCAGCCCCTTCCTGTGGGACGAGGAGCTCTCCAGGGATTTGGTCTTGCTGAGGACAGGGTTTAGCGTTTTTCTGAACACCGGAGTCAGCGGAGGAGGCACTTCATGCATGGCCTGTCCCCGAAAGGGCAAGTTGGTTGCTACATCTGTCGGCTTGCTTATGTCTTTGTAGTGAGGACTTGGGCTTTTGTTGGGTCTAGAGATCCAATCGACCCTCTGGATTCCCCTCTTGCTTTTATCTAAGTGCTCTTTGCTGAGGCCTTCAAGTTGCTTTGGTTCATTTTTAAGATATTTCTCTTCCCCGCCGCCAACCGATGCCCCTGCACAAGGGCTGGGCGTCTCCACTGCGGTCTTGCCGCCGTCCAGGTCCTCAGAGTCGCTCTCCAGTTGCTCAGGATCCACCTGCACAGTATTTACAACCTGGGGCTCAACGGCGAACGCTGACTCCTTTACGCATCGTGCGTCCTTAGAGTCCTTCAAGCCAGAGAGTCTCTCTAAAGTGCTTTCTTCCCTCCCATTGCCCGCTCTCGTCTCTAGGGCGGAGGTGTCCCAGGTCATGCTGCTAGATACGGTCATGTTTCGCAGATCTAGGGAGCTCCTGGCATCTGTTCTGTACAAAGCCTTCTTGAACTCCAAATGCTCTTCATTCGTGGCGCTGCAAGTAAGTTTTGAGAGTTACTAACTGGTTAACAGGATAGCACAAACATTTCCATTTACAAAAGGGTTGTCCTGGAACCAGAGCGAGCCTGCGTGGTGTTACAGCATAACACAGGCTGGGGATTTCACAGTGACTCCACAAATATTAAAGACTTGACACAAGAACGCCCATCCCTTGCCACATTCCCTTGGCCACGTGTAGCTAGAATCATTTCTGCATCTTCTTCTGGGCTTGCTCCAAGCTCGTTTCAGCAATGGCTCTATCTGCTCCCTACAGCAGCTCTTCCATGTTCATGCCAGGTACAACACGAGCGTTGGGTTCCCATCACCACGTCACCGATTCCTGCCTTGAGCCACAAGTCATCTGCCCCTCGCTCCACCCGCCCCTCTGCCTCTCCTTCCCTTTCCCCTCCTTACTCCTCGGGAACACCTTATTGCCTCCTTTTTACCCAGCTCGACAGGGTTATTTGCTCTTGGTGATGACATTTGTCACTATCAGGCCAAAGAAAAGGCCAACGAGCTCTTCAAAGTTGCATAAAAAGATTTACATGTCAACATGGACCATACCAAAGGTCTCTGGGACCAAAGGATGGTTTATCTTCATGATTAAATGGAAGTCCCTGGGTGATCCCTCTCCACAGCAGGAGTGGGAAGTCCTATTTTCCTGTGCAGAGACCCCAAGCCACAGTGCATCAAGGTGGTTCCTCCCCATCCTCTTCCAAACCCTCGGCAAGAAACACCCCGTCAAGCAGCTGGAGAACATAAAAGCTTCTACGGGGTGAGCTCTGCAGTAGGACGGGTGCTGTGGGTACCACCATGGCAACAAAAACACGTTTTGGGCGTTAGGTAGGGGCTGAGCACCCCCATTGGCAGCCCCTATATTGGGCTTGAAGACTTTTTTCTGAAAGAAGGGACATGGTAAAGGCCATGAGGGTGCAACACAGACACTTGGATGTTCTCCAAGATGCCTCAAGGGCCTGGAGACATCTGGCACAGGACCAACAGTTATGAGACAGGATCTACAAGAGCCTCAAGCCCTTCTGCTGGGATGGTGGGAGGCTCGGTAGGGAAGCACAGAACCTCAAATGGCACCAGATCTCCACATTTAGGCTTCTGAACTGTGTGGTCCAAGAGATCCAGGAGCTATGACGTCCCTGATGGCAGCTTCACGGGGGTTTGGCAGATGCCGGCTCTGGGGCCAAGCAGACTCAGGGCGTCTGCTGAACTGCAGAGAGAGGCAAAGTTCCTCCACATCCCCATCCCTGCCCTAAGGATTTGACCCAGCTTCTGTCCTCCACAGCCAACTTCATAGCCGGCTTATCCCTCTACACAGCACCCGTGGCACAGGTGCACAGCCAAGAGCCGGATGCAACCCACTGCATCCCGGATCCTGCCCCCTGCTAAGCCATCCCTAGGCAAGAAACCTGCCAGATCGCAGAGCCTGACACCTGGAGAAGCCCAGTGACTCAAGAACTTGTGCAAAGAGCTGCTCCAGGGCCTGCAAAACACTATCTCACAGGTCAAGTTGTGCTGCACGAGAACAAAGCACCTTTGTTGGAGACAGCAGGGCTGCCAATTCCACACCGTTCTTCACTGCACCTCTCTCGCTCTTCCCCCTTCTTTTTAAATCTATTTATTTCCAGCTTGTTCCTGGAAAAAGCCAAGCTTAGGGGCGAACAGATCCTCCTCAACCCACCACGCTCACCCTCCCAGTTCCAAACCTTTCCCTGTTTTCACTCAGGAGAAATTACTGCAGACTGGAGAAATGGGCTCACCATCGTCTGTGGCGTGGTATCAGGGAAATGTGATTCCCATATGCACTGTAAACCCCGCAAACGTTATTAAAAATAACTCACTAAGGAAACCTCTGGCCCAGGAAGGATCAGTCAACAGCAGATACTAAAATAAGCCCATTAAAACGTGCTGGGCATTGGTCACGTTGCTGAATAAGCTAAGACAGAGAGCGACTCTGAGGAAGGCGCGGGTCCCCGGTGCCACAAGGAGGGACAAGGACCCTTGCCCGGCACGAGCCTTGGGCTGGCACCTCTTAATCTGCCTTTTCTAGGGTGCCCAGAGCTATTTGGGACACCCCTTAGCAGCTCTGGGACATGCAGAGCAACCAAATCGAGCATCCACCTCCCAGCAACTCACTCTCTCTCGCAGCAGGGACAGCCCCAGCAGCGCTGAGGGGAACCGAGTTGGCTTCGAAGGGAACCGCGATGGCTCCAAGGGGTGACTTACGGCAGGCAGAAGCAGGGTGGTTTGTTGGGAAGCGAGACAAATGAGATGAATTAGAGCAGCCAACACTGCTCTGCAGCAAGGGGACTGCGCTGACGTCCTCGGTGGTGGGACCACCCTCTTCAGGGACAGCCAGGGAGATATTTTGGGGCTTTCTGTAACTGGAGCACCGTTAGTAAGGGGAGACAAGCTCCCGGGCGCTCCCCACTTTGCAACATCCCTTGGGAACTTACCCGAGTTCAGTCCTGTGAGCTGTGGCTGGGACAGCACCGGAGAGGGCAGGATCAGGCTCATCTGCAACAGAGAGGAAAGCTCCAAGGTCAGTGCCCAAGTGAGGCTTCTTCAACGCTATTTGCAATAAGCGAGTGAGTGAGTAAGTGTGTGTGTGTCTGTGTTAAAAAAGCTTTCCCAGCAGATAAACCCCCTCTGCTCCTGCTGCCTGTCCTTCCCTCCTACAGCCGGGTCCGGATTACGGGCGGATTTCCGAGCCACACTTAAGAGGGTTTAATCCCGCGCGCAACTATTTGATGTATAATCGTTCCTGCAGCTAAGCAGTTTAACGGGAAGATGCACACGCTGCTGGCTGCGCTCCTGCCGCCTCTGCTCGCCGGAGAGGCATCTGGCACGGATCTACAACCGATGAGCTGGACGAGGTTGTCTTGGTCCACCCTGCAAAGAAGACTGGTTCCCCTGGCTCTACGGACAGGGCATGCATCCCTGCCCTTGGACCGGCACACGCAGGGTTTCTCCACGTGCCCAAGCGTCATCCGGGCCTTAGAGGAACTTTGCTTCACTCCGGTGTTGGCTGAACCCCCAGGACGGCTCCTGGGCTAAATCACCTCCAAGCCTGCTCGCGAGAAGACGCAAGGCAGGATTTCAGGCAGTGATGACAGGCAGGCAAGTGCCTCCTGAAAATCTCCAGGGTCTGCTGATATATATCAGACCCAGATCCGTCACACCTCAAGAGGAGAAAAGCCTTCGGCTGTGTCCAACGAAGACATCTGGATCGAACCTACCTGGCCCAGAGGCTCCATCAGTCAGGGCTGAGCTCAGGGCAGGATGTGGGGGTCTCGCTCCTCGTACTGGATCTCCCCCATCCTGGTGCGGTCACGCGTCACCTGTCCCAGCTGTACGGCAAGCAGGGACTCGCTTGTTATTATAGGGGAAGCTGGGAGCTTGAGGAAGCTGAGGTGTAGCTGGGTGAGTTCACGTTGTTTCCTGCTGCGAACCAGACCCAGGCAAGCAAGCTTGCTGCTGGCACAAGGCACTGTCCCACATCCCTGCTCCCATCATCATCATCTTCGGTCATGGTATGCCCAGCAGCCCAAGGGTTGCCTCGAGCTCATCTGCGCAGTGGAAATAACCAGGAGGACACAGGACGGAGGTGCCCACAGCTTGCCTGAGGGTGCAGACCCAGCACGGACCACGCCTGGGGCTCATGGAGAAAAGGGATGTGCAAGGAGCAGCTCAGCCTCCACCACTCACCGGCCAGCGACCCAGAGAGCCTTTAGTATTGAAAACAAAGATGAGGGAGAGCAGGATCAAGCTGCACGTCCTGGGAGGGGAACAGGGAGCGCTATGGAAACACACAGCCAAGGAGATGGGTTTTGCTGCAACTGTCTGTGGGCTCAGCCTATGAGAGCCTCTACAGCCCAAACTGACCCTCCAGGATGGATGCAGCCACTCACAGTTTGCATTTACTCTATGGATTACAGGTTGCATGCCGTAAAACCAGGAGGAATGCAGTATTCATGCCACCACACTGGTTATGGAGATGGGGAAGGCAGGGCAGGACCTGCCCTGAAAGCAGAGGAGGGATGTAAAAAGCTGGGGTTGGCTTCCCGTCCTTCTAACATCTAGGGTTTATCTGGCATCGGCACTGTCATAGCTCATCCTGGAGAGGTGGAAGCATCCCTGACTCCCAGATCATGTCCTTTTGGCTTCAAAATCATTTCGGAAAAGGCTGGCAGGATCCAGGGCCGAGCTACCGAGGTCGCGGGAGACCGGCAGCATTTGTTCAGGGAAGCCTGAGTCACCAACCAGCTGGGGCAGGCATGCCGGGGGAAAGGACGGGCAAAAAACCCAACCCTCCCAAATGGGCAGATTTTAAAACACATCCATAAATCCACAGTGTGTGGATGGAGAGGGGCAGAGAGCACTGATCGCTAAGAAAGGACGGTGGCAGGAGCCTTCCAGGGACTCTTTTGTTCTCCGGAGCTCCAGCACGGTTCCTATTTTTAGAAACTGTCTCCTTTAGAGGAAAACATGCGGTGATTTATCTTTCTCCTGATGAGCACGTAACTGCACTCCCTGCAAATCCTGGTTTCTTGGAAACAGCGAGAGATGAGGGAGTTTAATGTCTTGGACTTATGAGGCTCAAATTTACCCTCTATGGTAATCCAGCAAGAGCTGCTCCTCTAACCACAGGAGCGTGGCTGCAGCTTCTCCCAAGAGAGCATGGCCAATCTGAATTAATTTTTGAGCTCACGGCCTCTCCTCCAAGAGGTCAAACACCCTCGGAACAGGACCACAAGTCTCTCCTCTCTGTTTTTTTTCCTCTATCTCAAGAGTTAAAGCAACCCAGCCAGGACATCAAGACACTTCCAAAATCAAGCCATCACATGAGCCGGTGGCCAAAACACACACAAAAAGCCAGAGATAAGGGAAAACCCTCTAGTTTCCCAGGACAGGAGCAGTTTTGCAAAGACCAGGAGCTCTCCTAGACGAGCTCTAGACAAATTCGGTGATGGTTAATTACATAACATGTTTCAGAGGTCACGGATTGAGAAATACCAACATCTTCAGAAAAGCCGAAAGAGCCCCTGGTTGCTGAGGCTGTCATGGTCAGGGTTGATAAGCAGAGGTTAATGGCACGCTCAAGAGGCTCGACAGCATATCAATGCACAAAATTTTTGCCTAAACGTTCACCACCACCCCAAAAAACACCGGGATGTACCTTGAGGTGCTTTTCCAGGTCACCGCTCTTCGTACGGCAGATGCTTCCTATGCCGAGAGTCGGGTTTATTTTGTACTGGAGGTACTCAACACCTATTTTAAGGCTAACGGCACACCAAATAGTAGCTGTGATAATTAGCAAGGTTGCCTTGCCGTGTCAGGAGGTCACAGAGATGTCGATAGATCCAAAATCCAACGAAGCTAGCCCAATGAAGGTCCCCAGCCATCGGGCACTGGGGGATGCGATGGGTGAAGCCAGGCTTGGGGAGCTGGGCTCATTCTCCTTCAAGATGAGAGCATGGAGGTGCTGCCTACAGCAGGGTGTAGAGAAGATGAAGCCAAACTCCAGGACATGTGCAATGAGAGGACAAGGAAGTCACAACATGGGAAACTCTTCCCAGTGAGAGTGGGACAGGTCTGGGACATGGCCAGAAGTGTGGGGGATCTCCATCCTTGGAGATGCTCAAAACTCAACTTGATGGGGCTTGAGCAACCTAACTTTGAAGTCAGCTGGGCTTTGAGCACAGGGATGGGATGAAGACCTCTGCAGAGTCCTCCCAACCTCAGCTATTCTGTGATTTCAGGATCAAAAACCCCAAATAAATTCAAGAGTCTAAAGCAAAGAGGTCTTTTGGATGGCGGTTTCCATCAAGACCCTAGACCAGCTAGAAACAGGGAGAGGAGCTCTCTTCTGAAGAGTCCAACCAAGGAACTGTATTCTCCTGCAAGTTTTCCACCCAGCTCCCAAGAGGCACCTAGCAACAGTCTAAAAAAGCATAAAGGAGTGAAGATTTAAAGAAAACTCTAAAATACTATTATTTCCCAAACTTCAAACTGTGTAAAGCCCCATCCTCTGAATACAACAGAAGGTTTCCCTCCTGTACAATCCTCCAGGATGGGAGGAAGGACATCTACCAGACCTCCATGTGCTTTCTGCATCTCATATCTTAGCAATAAAGGACGAGGAAGGAGACTCAGCTCCAACTCAAGCTCTCCAGCAGCTCCCAAATCAGCTGCGTTTCCCCATGGCAGAAGGGCCGGCACTTCCAAAGGACATCGGTCTGCGGGTGGTGTGAACCGTTTTCCAGTCAAGGGAGGAAAAAACCAGGCTCCTCCAGAGGGTAATGACTTGGCTTAGGCCAGCGCTGGACTCTTCAAAAATCAAAATTTAAACAAACTGGACAGGAATTTACAATACCATTTTTCTGAGCAATCTGAGGGCTTCCAGCAGCTCTCAAAACTAGGTGATCACCTCCAAAAAGCCTTCACTGAGCCTACACACGCTCTCTCAGGCTTTGTTTTTTCCCAGCTATTTAAACTAACTGAAAAAAGAGCCAAGACGAGGTATTTTATCTCCTCTACAGCCAGGCTGAGGGACCTTGCCATTTGAGCAATGGTATTAGGCAAGGGGTGAGTTATTGCATCACCTTTCGAGTAACACAAGATGTCGCAAGGCATGATTTAGCTCTGGAATTAAAGACTAGCTCCTACTCAAGGCTCACGCTTTAATCTCAAGCATTTCATTTGAGAGCAAAAGGTACCAGAATAATCGCTCATCAGCACCAGCAGCTGATACAACTTCTGTATGTTGTAAATAACCTGGGGGGAAAAGAAAAAAAGTGGCTCAACGCGTTGCCTTTTGTGGTCTAAAACCACAAGCGCAACCGGCAGTGCCCGAAAAAACAGCAGACGGACCCACACAGTTGGATTACTGCTTCATAGCACTGCATCCCCATGCGATGGTGGTGCCTGAGGCGAGCGGCTGGGTGTTCACCGACATGCTACCACCCAACCCAGCCACGGGGATTTCTGCTGCATCGGATCGTGCAGATTTGGGTTTGTTACCAGCGCAATGAGGACTCCCACCCTGGAAATGTTCAGCCACCCGGGACTACACGATGGCCAAGAACTAGGTGAGTCTTCCAGCCCCCAGCACTGTAGGAGACATTTAACTCCCCAATAGCTTGTTGGAAACACGAGGAAGCAGGAGCATTTCCCATAACCCAGTTCATCTCCAAATCCATCCCACGCCCCCAAACTTGGCTCTTCCAGCCCAAAGCAGCCATGCAAGAAGACCTCTCCAAGATCACACCCATGTTGGCAGAGCCCTGGCAGGTCCAACCCGAGCCAGGTTTAAGTTTGCAGCGCAAACAGTGGCATTTGGCGGGCAAAGGTGCTGTCGGTACCTTTGCTCGGCAATCCTGATATCCCCGGGTCCAAGCACGTTGCTTCAGGCTGAGAACAGGCGACAGAAGCAAAGCGTGTAAATCCTGCAAAATAGGGTGCAACCGGCAGCTCTTCCTGCTCCAACCCACTCTAAATAGGACCAACAGCTCCCATGCGAAGGCAGGGACTTTGCATGAGCGCCACAGGGTGCTCCACCACAGCGCTTTTCCCTTGCACAAGAGAAGACGACTGCCCACACCCCGGCATCCCCCCCGTCCACCGAAAGCACCTGGACGAGCAACCTGGGTGCTCTGCGTGCGCCGGGCTCAGCCTAGAGCTATTTAGGTGGCCACCCATGCCAGATTCAAGCTCTTTGATGGTATTCCTGCTCCAAACCCCTGGGGCAGACACTACTACTCCATCCCAAGAGCCTGGCATCACTCCGCGCTTGCAATAGCCGCTTTCCAGGAGAAATCATTTCACCCACAGTCTCATGCAAGCACCAAAACACTCTCGCCGGAGCCAGACGAGATGATCGCGTTCTCCAACCCTTTACTGTGGCTTGCCAGAAGCAAGCGGGAGATTTTGCTCGTGCTCCTGAATACAGACGAGCTGGCACGAGGACAGGCTTTGCTGCTGCGGGAGGGCTTGGCTGGAGACAGGAATTTCATGTTTCCTCCTGAAAACGGGCACATTTGGGGTCAGTCTTCCTGCCCATAGCTCCAGGTCCTGCTCCGATGAAAGCTCTCAGCCGTTTGCAGATGAAAACGAGAGATATTCCTTTCTCCTTTGCACTGTGTGGCAGTTCAAGGCAGGATTTAAGGACACTCCTAAGCCTGCAGGCAAGTGACCTTGAGGATAGGAGCTCTTCAAAGCACAGCGTACTGGCAGCACGTCGTGTCTCATCTGACTTGGGCTTAGCCAGCTGCTGAGCTGAGGCCAGTGCCGTGGTGTCCACGCGACACCGACAGCTCCACATGCGCTTCTGCTTGGGCTTCCTGGGAGTGACATGGGTTCCTTCACCCCTCTGTAGGGACAGCGTGTTGGAAGTTCGTGTACTTAAGGGCTGGCAATGCCCAGGGTTGTGCAACCAGCATCCAGGTGCTGATATTTCTGCTGGTGGACTTTGCACAGGCAGGAAAAGACACTGCAACGGGCCCAAGCGACAGCAGATCCTGAAGAGCAGAGTGGATAAACATGTCCCTGACGCGTCTGCTCTAGTCCCGGGAGACGAACGCTGCAGGCTCGCACACAAGGGAATCAGCTCGTCGCACCAAGATGAGCCACCCACTGTTAGGAGCTGCCCGCGTTTTCACCCCCGCTCTGGCCTGGGAGGAGCTGCCTGGGTTGGGACTTTGCTCGGCCTGGGGCAGCAGCTGGGCTCTTGGAGGGCTCTGTATCATCGCTGTAAGGGGGCAAAGCAGACTCTGCTGATGAAAGAACGATGTTCGGCCACGTAACTGGGTGAAAAACCCGATGTAGAGGGGTAAGAGTATCCTGAACTCAGTGCTGCCCAGCCAAAGTATCCCATGTACCAGTGCTACCTTCCATCAAACTATTCCCCCAAAGACTCACTGAGGCCAGACTGAGCTGTAGTAGCCCCAGTACGCGCAGAGACCACACATGGTCCCTCTGGCTCCCTGATCTGCTTAGCAATGCTGGAGATGACCCAAAAGAGGAGGCAGGACTGTGCAGGGCAGGGTCCAGGCAGCATGAATTTAGATCAGCTTCAAAACCACAGCAAACAGTGCACGAAGCGCTGGCAGCTGCGGTCCCATCCATCCTGTTGGCACCACGCATCCCAGTCATCCCCTGTGCCAGCCTGGCTCTTTCTTTGAGCCATTTCAGAGGAGAAGTGTTGGAAAAGATGGGATCGGGCTTAAAAACAAGGACTGCAGCTATCTCCAGGGAGGGACAGAGCTGGCTGCCAGAGGAGCAGGTCCCAGCTCTTCTCCACGACTTCACACTTATATCAACACAGTGACTCCTGCAGGATCTCTCGGAGAGAGGCCGGGTGCAAGAGACCCAAAAGGCATTTGGGAAGCCGAGGATTGGCACAATTCCCATCCTTCAATCTCTTCCTCTGGTTCGTTTTGTATGTGGGGACGAAGGGTGACGTCCTAGAGACACCATGGCACCTCCGTCCTTGGAGATCTTCCAAGCCGGACAACCTCCTTTTGCTCTGGCATCAACTCTCCGACCCAAATCACCCTTTCTACCCAAAAAGACGTTGAGGCTAAACAAGAAGCACCCTAACCGACGTGTTCCCAGCTTCACAAAGGCTCTGCGCTTGCTGCTCTCTGCCTGTTCCCAGTATTCACCCAGAAACAAACAACTAAACCATCCCCCAACAACTCGACTTCAAGGGGTAGCAGCACTTGGTGGGGGCTCACAGACCTCCCAAAGCCCAGCTCACGGAGATCAAGTGATTGTGGTGCAGAAAGAGCCAAAACCTCCTGCCTTTTGCTTCAGCAAGCCTTTGGCCCATGCCTGATTTGGGGAGCAAAACAAAAAAAAATCAAATCTCATTTCCATCTCCTAAGCGGTCGCCCACGTTGGGCCTTGGGAAACCCCATGAGCACAGGAGCGCCATCTGAAACGGCAGCGTGGGAAGGAGCTGGGGGGCCATAAAGCGACTGAGCAGCCAGAGGGGCTGGTCTGGATGGTGGGTGAGTCAGGGACCAGCTCTCCTTGATGCCTCACGGGAAACCCAAGGCTACGGGCAGACATCAGGGCAATCCGGAGGACGGGCACAAGGTCCTGGTCCCACCAAGCCCAGAGAAACCACACCAGCGGGAACTCCAAAGCAGGAGACAAGGACCTCCAGGCACTACCAAAATACCAGCATTACTAGAAAACTTTAAGACAACCCTGAGCCACAGAGCAAGGACGAACGCGCANCGGAGGACGGGCACAAGGTCCTGGTCCCACCAAGCCCAGAGAAACCACACCAGCGGGAACTCCAAAGCAGGAGACAAGGACCTCCAGGCACTACCAAAATACCAGCATTACTAGAAAACTTTAAGACAACCCTGAGCCACAGAGCAAGGACGAACGCGCAGACGTTTCCGATAGGAGAAGACCACGGAGACCACGTCGGCTCTGGACCAGAGCCGCCCTGTGTTTGCCATCCACCAGCAACATGCGGTGACCGCTGCGGGTGCAAGGAAACCGTGAAGCAACCAGCGAGCACCCATCCTTCTTGATGGACGTGCTCTGGGGCAAGCATCGGTCTCTCCCTCCGACTCCCACCTCCCCTAAAATCCAGCCCATGGGTGTCCACCCTTCTTTTTTGTTTTCACCCTGCCCAGACACCATAGACCCCTGCAAAGCCCACATGAGACTGTGGGTGCG